>CAEFZP010005716.1:162500-372500 GCA_903064625.1 Mallotus villosus
TGCACTAGGCTGATAAATACAGTTATTAAGCAATACGGCACTGTTTTGAACAGTTTTTCCAGACATGTAATCAAACTTTGAGATTTTTTGCGTCTCCAGTCTGTTTCAGAGGTCCTAAGAAGGATTGGCCATAGAGTGGAAGTCTGCAAATACTGCTTCAACGTTGTCAACGCTGTTGCCAAGGAACAAGGTTGCATTTCCGCCGTGTCCGACGCCAGGAAGATGGGTCAGGCCGCAGGGTTCTGACCCGTGGGCCAACCGAACAGGAACCCAGGGTTCTGACCCGTGGGCCAACCGAACACGAACCCAGAGTTCTCCAGCTTCCTTAACATTTTAGTATTTTTTTTTAGCAGACGCTCTTATCCAGAGCGACTAATTTACATTAGTCGCGATTGACATTCTACTGGACGTTAATGTGTCTTAATGTGCACCATTATTTACACAGGATGGATAAATGAATGTCCCTCGGTTGCATTTACATCTGAATTCAAGTGCTGTTTCGATATTTACAGCTTTGACCTAAAAGCACGACTAAAAGAATAACATGGGCCTCACGGAACTCACAGATGGTTCTCATCAGAAGGTTTTAATCGCCATGAAAGTTTGCACAGGAATTTGCTTTGGCAGGAAGGTGCATACATAAAAAATAGGAATCTTAATAATGTGAATATGAGGTCTGACTATACTAAGGGTACATAAACTAGCAATGTGAAGTGGATTTTCTCCTTGGGGTGAAGTGAGGGGTCTACGTTTGGCTCAGAGGGGGAGATGGAGTCACTCATTTGACCAAAGTCATGACTGTCTGTCGGTGAGTCATGACATGAGACGGCCCCAGCGGCGTCCTGACGGGCCGTGAGAACAGAAGGTCAGTCCAGCCTGTCAGCTGTGGTGACATTGGACTCACACCGAGACCACAGGGGCTCCATCACTTCCTGTGGGGAGGGGCGGGGGGGGGTCCGACTCAGCGCAGCATGATGTGCCGTGCAACACACTACGCTTGTGGGCGAGGGTGGGAGGGTGGGTGGGTGGGCGAGGGTGGGTGGGTGGGTGGAGCTTTGTAGCCCGGGCAAGGATGAGTGTAGCTCAGTGGTTGAGTGTTTGACTGCAGGTGAAGAGGTTGCAGGTTGAAATATGTCCCTGTATGTCACTTTTGATAAAAACATAATGCTAAATGAATATATTATTGTTACTATATTATAGTAATTATTATTGGGGGCTATGAAAATAGGGATTGAGGGTTTGGGTTGTTGAGATAGTGTAGATTCATAGTTTTTTTTTAATACAAATGTATGTGAAATATATTTGATACAGCATACGATGTTTATAAAAAAAGGTTTTCAACCTTTAGAAAACTTTTGGTTCACACAGGTAGTGAAAGGATATTTTTTTTTGTTTGTTTTGTAAATATTTTTGTTTTTTGTAAATGAAATGAAATTCTTAAAAAAAAGTTGCCATCATTGATGAGGACTCTCCTGTAGTCAAGGTTGAAAAAAATATTTTCGAAAAAAGTTGGGGTGTTGTGTGAGCAGTAAAGTTTTTTGGGGGAAATATTTGTACAAATAAAAAATAAAACTTTTGAAATAAAACCACAAATAAAGTTGCTCATCTGGATCCCAAAAATCGCTCAAACGGGTTTGTCCTCTGAAGAAGCGGGCTGTGCTCCTTTTGGCGCCTAACTTCAGACCTGAACCCCCGGACCCCGGTAAGTAACTTGACAGTTGAGCAAACTAGCTCTAGTTCTACTGCTGTGTGGGATTGCTAGGCTAGCTACATAATATATTATCACCCTGGCCTGTGCCTGTAGCGTTTCTGCAGCTGTCTGTTTGCAGTTTTAGCTAGCTAGCTATCTCCCAGAAGCTAATAACCTACTGAACTGATGTTTCCAAGCGTGATAGTTTGTCTTCTATGCTATCCAGCCATCTGCAGATAGCAGTACTAGCTAGCATCCTCAAAAGTGAAAGAAAGTAATCTGAACAGTTAGCAACAGACAGTAGTCTATATTTATCCATATACCCAGACCTAACAATTAGCATTGTGTTTCCTGCACTAGATTAAAGGGATACTGTTAGTGTGCAAAGCCTTTTGAGAACAGAAACAAAGGATGGGGGTAATGAGATGCTTTTCGTAGTGGCTCATGAATGAGTAATGATCGCTGAAGGAGGTTCTGAGTAGGCTCCTTCTAGCACTCACTGGGAATTATAAAAACATGCAAATTATGTTCTGTTTGGCGTCAGGGTTTGTTAAAGTGCCTGGAAACTAACACCGTGTCTGGTTTCAAGCCTTGTCAGTATCTATGTCTTAACTTCATATTGATGTTACATCATGCGTACATGCGAAGGCTAGTTCTTCTCATCCGTTTACAAACAACTGTCATCAACACGTGACTGTGCTTCACGTGCTGTGAAAAGCCCTTAAGAGTATTGTTGTATAACTTTATTGACTTACTAGCTTGACGTGTGTGTATGTGCATGCCTGTGGGTGTATTTATGTGTGTGTATAGAAGTCTCCCCAGGCATTGTCCCCTGTTATGGCACCAGGGGAGGTTGACCTTTGTAGAGCTTTTAGTCCTCCAAGCATAAAGAAAGATCAACACCTCCTTGTCTGTACTGTAGTTAGAGATTTACAACCTCCAACCTCATTTTTGTCACCAGCTCAGTGACCTCTTTCAGGGGCATTGTGGGATTATGACTCTCACACTGCCAGTGTTAGTCTTATACTGCCATAGGACAGGACAGCCTGTCCCTGTTGTATACAGCCTGTGGAACCTCTCTAACTCTGTCTGATTCTCTGTTCACGTGCTGCTGTGGGACTGCCTTCTTTGACACTGCTCAACCCATGCAGAAAACGTGACAGTGCTGTTTCACAGTACAGTACATGCGTTTATAGCAGGCTTAACATTTCACTTTATATGTTTCTCACTTGGGATTTATTGGCAAATGGACCAGTACATACAAACACTGAAATTGATACATTTTGTAGATTTTTTTTTCTCTTTTTAAAAGTTATAGGACTCTTGGTCTTTATAATAACCAATGGTCATTAATAAATAAACACTTTATTCAGAATTAGACAATGGCAGAGAAAAACACGTCATTACTCCTGTTATTTAGAAAGAAATGCCCGTACAGTGCTTTGTTTTAAATCTTGGCTGTGTTTCTTAGTGTTTTGCGTCTTGTGACACCGAAGTTGAACTTATACGATTGATTTTTAACATCCCCCCTTCGATACAACCAATTTTCTTTTTTTGAAGACCACTTGTGCGTATTAAGGAACACATATTTGGTGTAATGTGGATCATTACTATTGCACTCAGAATCAGAGACTGAGGCACTTCGTCATCAAGGCCAGACTGAGAGGGCAGAAACTGGCCTCCTCATTACACCAGCTGGGTCTGAATGGGGCTGAGTCTGGGTGGAGCTGGGACTGGGTGGAGCTGAGTCTGGGTGGGGCTGGGTGGAGGTATGTGCAGTTGGGTGGATTGATGTCCAGCTGGATGGAGTTGGGTGTAGGGCTTCAGGTATGTGGTGTGGCTTGTGTGTGTGTGTGTGTGTGTGTGTGTGGTGGGGGGGGCAGTTTCTGTATGTGTGTGCATGAGGGGGATGGAGGGAGGTGCGTGAGGAGGGAGGGGGTGAGGTTTGTCTTAGTATCCTGCAGCGTATCCCCATTTCCTGGGGTCTGATTGGGCGTACAGTTGGTTGCCACGACGCAACACCGCCTGCACCACCGCCCCGGTGGATTTGAGTCGTTCCACCACGTGGTTCTTCGCCGCCAGGCCGTCTAGGATCCTCTGAAACAGGGAGAACACGGGAGCTGGGTGACGGTGACATTTAGGATGGAACATTATATTCTGAATACTGGTGCTAGCATTCCTTGCCAGCAGA
The DNA here is from genome assembly GCA_903064625.1 of Mallotus villosus. Lineage (NCBI taxonomy): Eukaryota > Metazoa > Chordata > Actinopteri > Osmeriformes > Salangidae > Mallotus > Mallotus villosus. The sequence continues at coordinate 166,382 of CAEFZP010005716.1, forward strand.
GAATCCTCTCCCCACTTGACCTATAGATGACACTAGGCTTACGTAAACAAACTGACCTAGGCTCAATGTGAACAGCCCAACACTGACGGTGTGTTCTAACGTTCAGGTGTAGAGTGTGAGGTAGCCGGTGCATTAGCCCTACCTGGTCAAAGTCTGGCTCAGCCAGAGTGGTGTTGGGGTTCAGCTGGTTGTGGACTCTGGAAGTTTCCACGGCTGTTTTCAGATCGTACTTAAAGAACAAGGCGTTCAGAATCACCTTAAAAAAAACACATTTTAAATGTAAACACGTGTTTAGCTCAGTGGTCAGAGAATGTGGCTACATATGAAGAGGTTGCAGGTTCAACTCCCTCCCTGTACCTTGCTGTAGATGTCAGATGTTGTGACTCACCTGGGCGATGGAGGTTGTGATCTTGGTTCCTCCGGAGCCCCCCAGCACCATCTTCACCTTGTTGTTTTTGTCAAACAGGATGGTTGGACACATGGAAGACAGGGGTCTTTTACCTGATGTGGGAATAAACCATAAAATCCTAAATTTAGCATAATACCTCAGCATAGTCCAACCTCACCCTGATAACACCACTCTTCTACACTATGCATAGTACATTATGTTGTGATGACTGGGATGAACAGAAAGTATCTTTTTACCACAGACAAATTGTCATAAGGGGTTTAGGCCATAAGTAAAATATTACCAAGTTACTTTTTTTAAACTAATGTACTTGGCATTGACATGACCTGGTCTGATGAAGTTGTTTGGCGACGGCGGCACCCCGTAGGCGTTGGTGATGAGTGGCGAGCTGAAGTCATCCATCTCGTTGTTGAGGAGGATCCCAGTGGAGGGGGACATGAACTTCGACCCCAGGCTGGGGAGGGACAGGGGGGGGGTGATCACTATCGCTAGATGTCCACATTGTTAAGCTAAATGTCTACACTGTTTTACGATTTGATATGTCAAAGGTCACACAGCACATCAAAGGTGACCTTTAACATATGGAAAGCATCTGAGGTGACCTTTGACTCATCAAATTATGAAAGCCATCAGGTATATCCATCATTTTATCCAATAAGGCTCACGAACCCATGCCCAACTACTTTTGATCATAAGTGGTATGCATAAGTGTTTTGGGTTAAGGGGTAGGTATAGGGTGTTGGGTTTGGGCTGATGGGTATGGATAAGGGTGTGAAACCACAGATGGAAGCGACTTGGTTCCTACAAGTTGTTGATGGTGCTGGTGATCGCCACGGCGCTGCCGTCCTCCGCCACCACGGAGGCGTGAGACGTGCCGTGGTCGTCGGGGACGAAGTACTCCGGCTCGTAGTAGCTTTCCGGATGCGTCGTGTCGTCTGTGATCTTCTGACGGATGTCGTTGGCAAAGTTATCTGAGGTAATATTTTGGATGAACTGAGGAGAAGGAGGTTAGAGGATGAGAGTCTTAAAGCGGTATCAGAGGTTAAAGCAGTATCAGAGGTTAAAGCGGTATCAGAGGTTGTCTGTGTTTACACTGAGTGTAGAGCAAAGGACTTCAACCCTGGTTCTCACGGACCCCCTGTCCTGCATGTTTTAGATGTTTCCCGGCTCCAACACACCTGATTCAAATGAATGGTCGTTAACAGGCTTCTGCATAACTAGATACTGACCCTTTCATTTGAATCAGGTGTGTTGGAGCTGGGAAACATCTAAAACGTGCAGGACAGGGGGTCCGTGAGGACCAGGGTTGAAGACCTCTGGTGTAGAGGAAGCCCCCGGGGCTTACGTCCGTGATGTTGAGGAAACGTGGATCACCCAGAATGCTTCGCTTTGCGTAGGCGAAGCGGAAAGCCTCGACGATGCGATGGTAAGTCAGGACCTTCTTCTCATCACTTGACACACTGTCAGGGCTGAATTTGTACCCTGAGGAAAAACAACAACTTTGTATTAATTCTGTCAACAAGACCACCAAAGACTAGCTCTCTAAATTGTCTGGGGACGGAATTTCAAAGTTTCAAATTGATTCAGTAGAAAAGTGCCTCTGTCTCTCTGTTAAGACTCCAAAAGACTGAGAATTGGAGCGGTTTTAGCTGACAGCCGAAGTGGAATGAGGGTTTTGTGGGTAAGGAGCTGGAAGTGGGGGTTTGGGGGAGGGAGGGAGATTTGAGTGTAGGATTTGATGAGTTTCAGCTGACAGGCAGTAGCATGAGTCACACTGCACAGACTTGGAAGGGTCTGGGAATCCTTGCAAGCGCTAGATCCACCCGCAGTCAACTGTGTCCAATTAAAGGTAGGTATTGGTCAGATTAGTCTGTTGAAGGCAGGGGGTCCCACAGAGTGGGTGTCCAGACGTAGAAAGAAACACTGAGAGAGATTCATTACTCAGGAATAAAGTTATTTCTAAATCCCACAGTCCAGTGACAGACCCTGTCACTGGACTGATGATTAGCAGAGAGGAAAAGTCTAGGGGGTGGCAGCGGACTCACTTTCCATAAATCTACAGACTGAAACTGTATACCCATCACTCTCTCTCATGGTTCGGTAGGAATGTCATCCATAATTCATTCACCGGACGATTTTTCCAAAGCAACATACAGGGAGTATTTGAACCGGCAACCTCTTGATCTGCAGTCAAAGGCTCTAACCGCTGAGCAATACCCATCGCTAATAGAAAGACAGAGTCATAGACAGATTCAGCACCTTTGGGGGACGTTATGAACATGCCTCATCAGGACTAACACGGTGCACACAGCAAAGTGATATGATAGGCTCAGGCAGTCCCAGAGCCAATGAGTGAGTCAGCATCATCTGCTGACATGAACCTTGCTGACGGAGCAGCGCCACGCCGCCCAGAGACAGGCTCGTGCTTGACGATGCGGAAAACAATCACCTCGGATTCTTAATTGTTTTCTTCAAGCGCAGCTGTCTCATCAGAAAACCAATCGAGAGAGAGAGGGGGGGGCTTTTCTGTTCCCTGGAGTATAACCCATTACTACCAGAATGTTTACTGGGGGGATAGGCATAGCTCGGTGGGAAAGAATTTGACTGCCAATCAAAAGGTTGCAATTCCCCCCACCCCTACCTGCCAAATGACGTTGTGTCCTTGGGCAATGCACTTCACCCTACTTGCCTCGGGGGAATGTCCCTGTACTTACTGTAAGTCGCTCTGGATAAGAGCGTCTGCTAAATGACTAAAATGTACATGGCAGGACATCTTACTGCTACAAAAAATGTATTTGGATGTTAGCTTCTCCAAAGTGAGCAAATTAGGTGTCATGGACAGCGCCCCCTGTGGGCCAGGTCTGGGTTCACCTTTCAGGATGTTCAAGAGGAGGGCAAGGACTGGGCCGCTGGCCGGCGCGTTTGGCATAAGCATGGTGTACTCTCCCACCCCCACCCTGAGGGGGTTCTCCTCCAGAAGGGGCTTGTAGTCTCTCAGGTCCTCCAGAGTGATGATCCCACCTAGAACACACACACAGAAACCAGGCAACATGTTTGAATCATTGCTAGGGCAAAAAGGAACGGGTGTAACTTTTTATTTGACAAACCAACAAACTATCCGTCGATAGATTAGGTTGAGACATTTCTTTGGAAGGCCTGGATTATCTAAAGAGATGATCTTTATGGATTTCTGTCGGAGAAATTTAAGATGTAACAATTCATTATTATCATTGTTATGTTATATTCTGAACATACTGGTGCTAGCATCCCTTGCCAGCCGAGAATCCTCTTCCCACATGGCCTCTTATGTAAACAAACTGACCTAGGTTGACCATTAGCATACTAGAGGTGCAATAAATGTCTTTAACCTTATCTGTGTTGAGTAAATCGTATGGTCAAGCCTAGGGTCATAAACCTCCACGTGCACGCGCACCCTACCTCTGGGAAAGATCACATTGACAGTTGGTTTACATTCATTCTGTTTAAATGGTTGTGCATGACGACTTGTGAGTCAGACAAACTTTGTATTGCGATCAGACTTTGTCTCCTTGCTGGCAAGCATTAAACTATTGTACTTTCTTTGAATCCAACGACTCTGTGCATTACTTGATAACGTAATTATCCTAACAATTTCTGATACAAAAAGGGGTTGTTATGAAAGCAGAGAGGTGATTGGCTGGAGGTTTGCACCTGCTGCCTGTATCTCTCTGGTGAGGTTCTGAGCCATCTCTCCCAGGTAGAACACGTCCGCACCTCCCTCTGCGATCCTCTCGTAGGTGTCTGCCAGCTTCACGTACCTGATGGTCTGATTCTCTTTCAAGACTTTATTGTCAGGGCCGCAAAAGACCTCGCTGCAAGACAGATTGTGAGTAGACGGGGTCAGATACCGATAAAGATAGACTAAGAGATTAAGAGATTAGAGAGTTAGATACCAGCGTGCTTAAAGGTTTAAGGAACGGTGCGATCTGGTATCTTGTCCAAATCGAATAAAACATTATTAACAATATAAGCACTTTTTTACAGTAACAAGTAGTGTCAGAGTAGATGGACAGATAGACAGATAGACAGATCAGATAGACAGATAAGACAGATAAGACAGATAGACAGACAGATGGATATGCACTTTATACATCCTCTTGGAGAAATTCCAGCATGACAGCAGTGCATCAAAACAAGTCAAATAAAAACACTGTTAGCACAACCGACACCAGTGAGGGGATCTGATCTCTCACCACAGAGCCGGGTCCCTGGCGATGGTGTTTCTGTTGCTGTTGAGGGCCGAAGCCAGGGCCCGGCCTAGCGGAAACCCCTCTCGTGCCAGCTTGATGCTGGGCAGGAAAAGATCCTTCCATGGCATCTTACCATGGCGCTGGTGTGCCAGTTGGTACCCACGTATCTCCCCTGGCACAGCGATGGACAACCCTCCTGTCATACAGAGGAGAGATTGTTAGTGGTTAAAAAAAAACGAAATGTTTGTTCATTCAAACAAACATACTGATAAACAGCTCTTGAATAATGATGAAGATAAACGGATGTAATCTGAAATGCTGCTCAGATACTGCTACCCACTCCTGATAAATAAATAAACTCATTTATTAATGTTTTAATCCAAAGGACATGAGTGTGTGAGGTTGACTGTGACCTCTTGATCAGCAATTAAACCGTCTAACCACCGAGCTAAACCCATCTCTCCTCTTATCTCTGCGGCTTGTCCCGAAGGCCATCTCTTTCTCCCTTTAAGGTTACAGCCGTCAAATTGTCTCATCAAGGATTATGTAACTAGTTATACATTACCTTTCCGGGAAAGGTCGGTGCTGTTACCAAACATGTTTTCGGAGGCGTTGTGAGGAGCCGTCTCTCTGGCGTCGATGGTCTCCACCTTCCCTACATTTACATTTAGTCATTTAGCAGACGCTCTTATCCAGAGTGACTTACAGTATACAGGGACATTCTCCCCGAGGCAAGGTGAAGTGCCTTGCCCAAGGACACAACGTCATTTGGCAGGGCCCGGAATCGAACCAACAACCTTCAGATTAATAGCTGACTCCCTAACCACTCAGCCATCAGACATGTGTGTACGACTGTACGTGTGTGTGTGTGGTGTGCATGTTCACGTGTGTGTACTCATGCGTATGTGTGTGTAAGAGGTGTTAGTCCAGTTGAACTGGGAGGCCAGGGGTTAAAGGTGAAGGCTGTACCAGTAGTTGCGCTGTAGATGGTGATGAAGAAGCCTCCTCCTATGCCGGCGCTGTGAGCGTTCATCAGCCCCACACACAGCATGGCAGCTATGGACGCGTCCACCGCCGAGCCCCCTCTCTGGAGCATGTCCCTGAGGTTGGCATCGTGTACACACACACACACACACACACCACACACACACACACACACAGAGCAGACACACACACATCAGAGCAAACACACACACACACACAGAGCAAACACACACACACAGAGCAAACACACACACATAGAGCAAAGACCACACACACACACACATAGAGCAAACACACACACACACACAGAGCAAACACACACACACAGAGAGCAAACACACACAGAGCAAACACACACACATAGAGCAAAGACACACACACACACACCACACACACACACACACACATAGAGCAAAGACACACACATGCACACATACATACACACACACACACATACATACACACAAACACACACACACATGCAGACATGTACACACCGACAGTCCCACATGCACACATCCATTCAGACATGAATATCCCACACGTACACACGCCCACACACACACAGACACAACAAAGCACACAGTTTTAATCAAGAGAAAAGGCAAGACGGTTTGCAGACTGGCTGAATTATAATAACAGAAGCTTCAATGCTGGAGAAGATGAAGTGGGGAAGTTTATTTGTGTGCGGAAGCAAAACAACTGTCCAATTTGGCATCTGCTATTTCCGGGCCTTTTTAACAGGACACTTTGATCCTTGCATTTAATCTTAATGTTAGAGGACTTTCTGATCAACTGTGTTTTTTAAATTATGTTTATGTTAAGATAAAGATACAGACTGTATGTTTGTGTGTTAATTAGCTCAGTTACGACCTGACATAGTGTAGACTATAATATTGTCGTGATATAGTATATTATAAATGTATATATATATTGTATTGAGTTTTTCTGGGAGTCTTCCTTGAGGGTTTAGGTTGGTTGAGGGGCAGCTCTATGGGCGTATGTGAAGCCCTCTGTGACATGCTTGCGTGTAAAAAGGGCTATACATATACATTTTGATTTGATTTTGATTGTCATATATGTAAACGTGTGTGTATTGTGGGAGTTCTGACCTGCCTATCTCTGAACACGGGCCAGCGTCAGCAGCCACGGCCGCTCTGGAGAACGCCTGGCCCGTGGAGGGGCTCCTGGTGTCCTTACTGAAGAACACCCCCACGAACGTGCCCACGGCGGCCGCTAGCAGCACCAGCAGACCAACCACCACATACTTACGGACCATGTCTCTGTTAGGGCACACACAGTCACGTCTACCTGGAGGGAGGGAACCAGGACAAAAAAACATTGTTTTTATTTTTTTTTATTTTTTTATATATACTCAGAATCTACACACAAAACCCACATTACTTCTGCCAGTCAAAGTGCTATTTTTATCAAGTGCACAGTATAACACAATTTAGTTCTGAACAATGACATTCTTAACTCATGGCAAGCAACAGCAAAGTAGCGCATGAAGTTGGCATAAAAATAAATATTAAATTGTTGAAAAGAGTCACAAGTAAAAGCATGAACAGCAAACATTAAAAACACCAACAGCGGTTCCCACGTACAATAGAAAAACAATACAGATAATAATAATCAAACAACTACGAGGAAACTATCTTCTCCTCCACAAAAGACTAGATAACAAGACTTTTATAACTGAATCCTCACGTTCTCTGTATGGAGGTACAGTGTGTGTCCTTGTGAGGGCACGCTTCACTGGAATGTGAAGTCGGTATACTGCAGTCTAATAAGTTGATTAACTAATAAATCATAACGCAATAAAATCTGAATAGATTTCGATCATTGGTACGATTATAACGGGTTATCAGCTGTTTGGGTTGTATAAGACAGTTAATTGCAGATGCTGGTCTCTGCTCTTGGGACTGGAATTCCTGGTACCACAGTTATAATAAGTCAGTAATCAGTAAACTATTATGGCAAGAGTGTCCGAAATTGACAGTGTTCCTTATGCCTGCCGATGATTTACATATTCTATTCAACACTGTTTATTCAGATTTCAGCCTTCTGGTGCTTGTCTCTGGGTCATGAAAAGTTGAGTTTAGCCAGTTTAGAGGAGGTGAAGTGACTGTACGTTCACTCAAGTCATTGTTACCAGATCCTTCGTTCCATTTGACGTTGAAGTCATTTAGCAGACCCTTTTATCCAAAGTGACTTGAGATAATGCATGTCAGTCTCTGTAATACACACACACTGGGTCTACATGTATTTCAAGTAAGACTGCGACTAACAATGAGTAGTTACTGTAATAGTAAATCATTCCCAGTGGCAGAATAAAGTTCTAGAACGATGAAACAGTTGGGGAAAGTTGCTCTACGGAGATCAGTGCAGAAGAGCCTGGATGTTCTCCGGAGAAGGATCAGGAGGCGGCATTGAAAAGCGTCTAGAGAGTCTGGCAGGGGGCCCTCGTAGCCTCTGTGGCGATTTAAGAGACCGCCATTGTCCCCAGCTGAGAACATCCCAATGCAGCGTGCGCATGCGAAACCACGCTAATACAACACAGTGAGCTGTGAGTCGCAGCAAGCCAAGCCAATCCTGAGATTAGAGAAATAGGACAAGAGAGCATAGCCAGCCTGACAACGATGCAACTCTGTCATAGAACACTTAGGAGGAGAGAGAGAGAGAGAGAGAGCGACAGAGAGAGAGAGAGAGAGAGAGAGGAGAGAGACAGAGAGAGAGAGAGAGAGAGAGAGAGAGAGAGGTAGACAGAGGGAGTGTGGGATAGTGGATAGAATAACAACTTCCACAGCTTTTGTGATTGTCACAGTCTGTACGATTGGTCTGTTCCTATTAAATTGACAATGCTCATTCACATGCTGGGGTCTGTGAGTCTGCTCACATCCGACGCTTCAACAGCCAAGTCAGGAAGCAGGCAGACACACACACACACACACACACACACACACCCAGTGTCCCACACACACACACACAGTCTCCCACACACACACACACAGTCTCCCACACACACACACACACCCAGTCTCCCACACACACACACACAGTCTCCCCCCACACACACACCCAGTCCCCCCCCACACAGACACACAGTCTCCCACCACACACACACACAGTCTCCCACACACACACACAGTCTCCCACACACACACACACAGTCCCCCCCAACACACACACACAGTCTCCCACACACACACACACAGTCTCCCCCACACACACACACAGTCTCCCATACACACACACACACAGTCCCCCCCAACACACACACACAGTCTCCCACACACACACACACAGTCTCCCACGCACCATCCTGCCTAACTGCTGTCCTGCCAAGGGGATCTGCTGCATGCTAAATGATCATTCCGCATATCACACTACAGCACATGTAGGCATGGCGATGTGTTTATCAGTGACGTTCGATGAGAAGAAACACAAAGAGTTCAATATTAGAAAAGAACGGTAGGTTTCAATGCACCGTAACTAACTTTTAAATGAATAAATTAAAAACTGAAAACGTGCTCTGCACAGCCCGCGTAAAGAGCAAACCAGTAAAGCTGGCACAGACACCTGATGAAATCTCAATCAATCATACACGATACTTGGATGGGAACGTGTCATTCTGGTAAGCATTAACTGTAGCACTGTCGGAATTTAACCATCAGAAAACCGTAAAAACTAACCACTCTTGATACTTGCTGTACTTTCTTAGCAAACTATTTATAATTCTCTACTAAATAAATACAATGTAAAACCTGACTGTTGTCAGAATGTGTCTGTTTGTTGGGACCGAGTCCTGGTGTTTGCATCGCTGCTCCGCAGAGCTGGATGAGAACAGGACTACTGTGTAGCGCAGGACATCCTCCTGTGGAGACTGTGCTTGCCTGCAGCAAAACCAAATTAAACCAGCAACACAAGAGAGACTGGAGTATCTCAGCTCCACAACACATCCTCTTCCCTGGCTAGCCGTTCAGATCCCCCCCCTCTGCCTCCCCTCCGCCCCCTCCCCGCCCTGTCCAAACCCCCCACATTAAAGCATGTAACAACACCGGACACTTCATTAGGTGTACACCAGCGCAGGTGGTCTGGATGTAAACACATGAAAATGATCAAAACAGACTGGAAGGCTCTCCCCACTTCCATTTGGTTTGTTGCAGGACTAGAGGGAGTGACCCTTCTCCCCCAATCCCCTCTGAATTCAAACGCCAAAACGATTGAGTCGTCCACCTGTTCGTTGCGAGAAAATCTCTCCCCTACCTTTCTGTCTCCTGGGCCTCTGCAGTAGATCGGTGTTGCTGTCAAGCTCCTCTGGTCAGGATAAGTTGTACGAACCACCTACGCTAAGCAATACACTGTAACTCTCAATGTGTAACTATTACAATGCCATTAAACTTTAACCTCCTGCTCCATAAAAATACTTGCAGTGCTCACAGGTGAAATGAACAAGGAAATGTGCTACTGAAGGCTGAAGCCTGCCCCCACCTCTCATATGCTCAAATTGTTTGCTGGACGGAGTCTCTATACTTGTTGGGTCTCACATATCATATCATTGTGTCACTTATTGTAGGATTGTTGTTTGGCCAATATTTAACCCCCTACACTATTGTATTTGCTCATCACACAACACTTTCGACAGGAAGATTTATAATCTGTGTTCATAATTCTCACACCAAAAGAAAGTATGATTTGCAGTTTGAATAATAGGATGGAGTAACATTGGAATCAATTATCTACTTTATGTTTTTATGGATAGTTTATGCTTAACTAAGCAGTACAGAAAATATGAAAGATTAATCTCACAGATTACCACAGTTGTTGGAGATGATTACACAAAAATAATGTTTGGCATTTAGAAACCTATTTTGAATGTGTAACAAGGTACACTCTATGTGGATTGTGTCACGTGTATTGCCACATATCAGTCAGTCCTTGCATGAACACATTTTGTTATGATACACTGTTTACATTGTTGCAACATCCACTACAGGTTAATACAAAGATGTTAGAAAGATTAACTACTGTTTTTGCTTTGTTTACAAAGTCCCCTATGGACGATATGGAGAGATATAGCTAGATAGAGATTTAAAGAGATTAAAATTAGAATAAAACTAAATAATGCTTTTAAATGTATCAACTGGTTCAGATTGAATTGTAATGGACATATAGAACATGAATAATTATCAAATTATAAATGATTTTACAGCGTTTATTCATCAAGAGTTCCGATTAGGATCTGTTAAACCAAAACAAGTCGCATTTGAACTACATTTGTATGAGAAAGACAAAACCGGTCTCAGAACAGTTGTAATATGACTCTGATGTAATTGGGTCAGTGCCTGATCTGATTGGACGCAGAGAGCACGCGCCTAGTGTGAGACTGTATAGTAGTACTGTACAGCAGAGACAGCAGCACGAGCTCTGATGAGAGCGCATGGAGGTGGCTACTGGAGTCTTGAGGAGCAAAATGCAGTTCTGCGCACGAAATTGGTTTTATCGTCTTTGTTTTGGAAATAAATGAATACAATTAGGAGACTCTTCTTTCAGCGTGTTTTTTGGCGAAACAGCTGTCTTTGAATTATGAATACAACGTTTACTCCATATCGAAGTTTATAGTGTAACTATCATGGTTACGTTCTATAAAACGTGACTGATATACATTTTCGTCGAGTCCACAATTACATCGACATTGAAGTAATGGGTTCCAAGTTCACCAGGCAGAGTAGTAACATAGAAACAAAAATGTCTAAAAGGAGACGCCAGCGACATGACAGCTCCGGAGAAGCCGAGAGGAGTTCAGGCAGAGGCGGCAGAGACTTCTTGTTTACGTCCCTGATGCTGAAATCGGACAAGCTCCCTGGGATGCTGCGGAAAACGAACCACAGCCCTTATGTGAGACGAGTGGCGTGGATCAAGGAAATACAAAGGCTTTTCCGCGAACAGAAAGTAGAAGAAGCAACGGAAGTGCTCCAATTATTGAGAAAGGTAAGTTGTGGAATCAAGAATAGTTTCCTTAAACTTTGACACTTCATAACGTAATAGCCTACTTCATAGACTACCACAGGTGTCAAACCTTCATTTTTGGGGGTTGCATCCCTTAAGTCAATATTACTATTGTTGCTGGTTTATTCCTCTGTTACGACATATGTCAAATGCGATGCCTTCACTTTTGCAGATCTCACAATTTAGCCAAGTGTCACACTATAGAGACAGCCTATTTACTTTTTCTATTTTTCTGTGTGCTTTCTTTGGCGCATGATGCTCTGTCTTAAGATAAAATATCCGCAGCAGAAAAATAAACAAGCTCTTGTTTCCTATAACATGTGAATACACACTGTAGCCTACACCTGCAGCATCCTCCCGGTTCGGTTTAAATCCAAAGGCCACTTTTCCCAGATTTCACTGAAACATACTGCGTGAGTGATGATTCTGTGCAGTAATGAGTGATCGGGAGTTTTGCCCTGTGTTCACGGTGCCCTTGTAGCTCTGCGTATTGATCTAACAGGAAAGCCTCTTGAAGTTCAGGGGAAATCGTGTCTGATTAAGAGGACTCCCTGTTGGTACGGCTCCCTCCCTCATTACCATAGTGACACCCCAGAGAGGATTAGCCAGAGGTGCACTGTTGCTTCCGGTCTGAGGCAGTGCGTGACCATAAATGATCCATGTCAAAGGAAGACGTAGCCTACTTCTGAGACTTGGAGGGGAAACCCTCTTTATAAAATATTTACATCTTGATATATTTCTTTATTAAGGACAAATGCATTAAAACATTGTTTCATATTATAAAAACATAAAACAGATGCCACGCATACAGGTGTTAGTCGAAACTAATTTGCAACCCCTGTCCCTGATTAGGCATCTCCTAAAAAAATTCACATGAATACAAATACAGGGATCATACATAATAGACATAAAACAAACAAAAAATAAATAAAAATAAATAAATAAAAACAATAAAAACAAGGACAATGATTAATGTGTGTATGTGAGTGTGTGTCAATGTTCACAGGGTTTATTCAGTTTCAACCATTGTTTTACTTGTGAGTTAAAAACCTTGAGCTCTGTCAATGTTTTGATTTCTGTTGGTAGTGTATTCCATAGTTTAGTGCCTATTGCTACAAAGGATGATTGTCCGAATGTGGTTTTGCGTCTGGCTGTTCTACAATTTCCGCTGGTTGCACCCCTAGTTCTAATTCTGCTGTCCAGTTTATTTATCATTTGGCAGAGTATTTCTGGAGCAAGGTTGTTCACACACTTGAACATTATCTTTAAAAATGAAAAGTTTAAAAAGCTGTCAAAACTCAGCAAATTGTGTTTCTTTAAAATTTGGCAATGGTGCCATCTTGTAGGTTTCTGATCCATTATTTTAAGTGCCTGTTTGTATAATGATTGTATTGGTGTCATTGTTGTTTGGTTGGCTTGACCCCAAACGGTTATACAGTATGACAAATGGGAGAATATCATGGCATGCATAAATTGTTGTGCTGCCTTAAGAGGTATATATTGTCTTATAAGGCGAAAGCAATTTACCATAACATTACATAACATTTCACATGTGTTTGGGTGAAACATATCGAGATGAGAAAAATGCCAGACGTTTCTTGTTTGTTATAGGCTAGTTATGCACCTATACAACTTCATTATCTAACCACAATGACATGGATATTCCTGAGATATTTCACATCTGTGGCATCACATGAAACCCCAGGATGTCCTAATAAATGAATACAACAGGGGCCACAGGATAGTCGCAAAGTTACAAGCCCCAAAATCGATATCCACTAGTGGACACAAATGAGTTGCTCTGAGGGTGTACCCCCATGCAGTCTGAGGGGACAGTGTGACAGGATGGACAGGTACGACAGTCATGTCTGACATGCTGCCAGCTGAGATTGTGTTGGGTACTTCAGACATGACGGTACAAGAGGAGCCTCAGGAAGCCTGTGCTGAAATGAGGAGGGTCAGAATACCCAGCAGACGTTAGGGAGGAGGTGTGAGATGACCCAAGGCCGTAGCCATGGAGTCAACATTGGGGAGGACAAAATCTACTGGGGAGTCTGAGGTGTGTTATGCCAGCTAATTAGTTGAGACTCGAAACCGCTGGACCCTTGCCCACACACAATCCACAGCTCATCTGGCCGTGCAAATCAGCATTGTCAAGAATCATGTTGTTAGGCCGGGCAGCTGAGGTAGTTTGGATACAGGAAAATAATCATTTCTCAAAGAGATTTCTTACCTCCAGTGCTTTCCTCAGGAGCCTTTGTTGGAACCGATCCCTGTCAACGGCACAAATTCGTGCAAGAAAAATTCAGGCTTTACTCAGTTTCCAGTATGTGTCAAACTAAGTCAGTCAATGTTGCAACATGGAGAGAGAGAATACAAACTAACAACTCTATGAAGCAGTCAAGCCAAGCAAAAGACCATGCCCTGAGAATGTCTTTTATATAAAGTACATCACAAGAAGAATCCAATAGTTGTGTGGTCAGATTGCTCCTACAAGAATCAAGGTTTGTCAGTGTTCAGGTTCTAGGCTTCGAGCCATAATTATCTAATAAGAAATAAACACATATTGTTGCACACGTCAAGGTTTTAGGTCAAGCGGAGCACTATCTGTGAGATGACTGAAACATTTCGTTCCAGAGACTATGAGTACATATCAGAGATCACAACAACAGATAAAGAAAATAACTGCAAATCTTTTGGTTTGCTTCATCAACAACCTCCTGGTCCAGATGATTCTGTTTCTGTTCTGATTCTGTTTGTGCTTGAGGTGTAAAGCTGCTTTTTTTGATGCTGTGGCAGTATTGGGTTGGATGGGTAATTATCGTCATTATTTAAAGGATGTTAGTTAACACTGTTTTTGCATTTATTTATGTAGTAATTTGGATTTAGACATGTAGTCCTCCTGTAGCATTTTGAATGTGTCACTTCCTGCAGCATACAGGAAGTCATCTTACAGGAAGTCAGCACACAGGGGAGGCACAATGGAGGAAGCAGCATCAACAAACTAATATCAGCATCACTAAGCCTTCTGGGCCATTTAACTACAAAGACAAGAATCTTTCTCTGAGTGTGTGTGTGTGTCTGTGGCTCGATTACCAAAGGAAACGGGAATTGCATGAAGTTGCAATTCAGCAGGTGGGCTAAATTGTGCTGTTCTAACACAAGTGTTTAGATCATGTTGTCCCTGTGAGTGTGATACCAGTGTGACACTATGTTGTTATTTAGATAATACAGAGCGAAGCTGCACTCTGTCTTGTCCTACTTATCAACAGCTCTGTTGGTGCGCTTCGTCTTGTGAACACAGACCCTGATAGCTGGATGTGCTGTGGTTCGAATGAACAGATTTCTTGATAATCAGTGGAAGTGGGCACACGTTGTCAAATGAAGACTTGCCAATATTCACCCCTGACTTTGTTGACAAGATGGGCATCAGATGAGATACGTGGCTTTAAAGGCGAAGGAAAATTGTTGGCTTTGTGGCTGCGATCTGAAGACTACTGAAATGTTTCACACACCAACTGTCAGTTAGAACAATTGAAGCACCATACGGAGCATTCCGGAATGTGTTTGTCAGTTTGATTAATCCATGCTGTACCTGCATGAAACCAAAGCAGGCTGACATCAAAATCAAAATCCCACTTACCAGTGAGTTTAGAACGGGGGCACTGCTCAAGTGTAGGTGTGTGTGTGTGTGTGTGTGTGTGTGGGGGGGGCTTTGTACAGTATGTGGTTATCTGAATCTCAAAGAAAAGTGATGATTGGACGTCTGTTTGGTGTCGTAGATTCACCACGTTCACACCAAATCCCCCTAAAATAATGTGGCCGTGCAGAGAGAGGGGGTTGTACCTCCCTGCGTCCCGTGATGTGGCCATGGAGAGGGGGGGGTTGTACCTCCCTGCGTCCCGTGATGTGGCCATGGAGAGAGGGGGGGTTGTACCTCCCTGCGTCCCGTGATGTGGCCATGGAGAGGGGGGGTTGTACCTCCCTGCGTCCCGTGATGTGGCCGTGCAGAGGGGGGGTTGTACCTCCCTGCGTCCCGTGATGTGGCCATGGAGAGGGGGGGTTGTACCTCCCTGCGTCCCGTGATGTGGCCGTGCAGAGGGGGGGTTGTACCTTCCTGCGTCCTGTGATGTGGCCGTGCAGAGGGGGGGTTGTACCTCCCTGCGTCCCGTGATGTGGCCATGGAGAGGGGGGGTTGTACCTCCCTGCGTCCCGTGATGTGGCCATGGAGAGAGGGGGGGTTGTACCTCCCTGCGTCCCGTGATGTGGCCATGGAGAGGGGGGGTTGTACCTCCCTGCGTCCCGTGATGTGGCCATGGAGAGGGGGGGTTGTACCTCCCTGCGTCCCGTGATGTGGCCATGGAGAGGGGGGGTTGTACCTCCCTGCGTCCCGTGATGTGGCCATGGAGAGGGGGGGTTGTACCTCCCTGCATCCCGTGATGTGGCCCTGCAGAGGGGGGGTTGTTCCCTCATCATGTGGAGTAAAATGGAAGCTAGACGGGGAGCCAGGGAACCCCAGAGAGCTCCAGAGTAATAAATCAGCTTGAAAGCCGGAGGAGGAGAGAAAGTGCTGATGGGAGTATTTCCTCCCAGCCTTCACTGTACCTATCAGCCCGTCAGCCTGGCTGGGGCTGTTTGCTTTGCATAAACGCACACAATACCATTTTCTGTTTCTCTGTTTCTCTTCACTCAGCACATCGAAGAGCTGTCTCAACCCACACAAGTCATCTTGTTGGGGGGAAAAACACCTTGGGGGTTAATAAGGGAGGCTATTAGTCCGTGAAATCAAAGGGCAAACAATGCGAGAAATTGGTTTAATTTGAAATGTGGCATGTTTGTTTCATTGATTATGGCCAATGTCAGAATGATCCAGATAAGGTTTTAGTTTACTAAGTAGACGTCCTGATTGCGCAACACTGAGTTAATAAAGAGGGGAGGAGTTCAACACTGAGTTGATAAGAAGGGGAGGAGTTCAACACTGAGTTAATAAGGAGGGGAGGAGTTCAACACTGAGTTAATAAGGAGGAGAGGAGTTCAAACTCATTTTTACTTTCACTTCTTCCCAACATCAGTCTTTCATCCTGTGTGAATCCTGGGGGTTCTTAATGCTGTGTACTCTTCACCTTGCCCGTGGTCTGTTCCAGCACTGTGTGTGTGTGTGTGTGCGTGCATGTGTGTGTGTGTGTGTCGGAAGTTGTCATCTTCATGATCAGGGTGGCGGGTGCAGTCCGAGTGCGTTCGATGTGTCTCAGAGCGTTCCATCTCAAACTGAGGGCGCCGGTGACAGGCCCCTCCCCCTGGCAACGCTCACAGTGCTACCTGAAGATTGCTCTAGCTCGGCGTTTTGCTCTGTCACTCCAGATAGCTCCGACCAGCCGGCGACTCGAAAACAACAACCTCCAGGGAAGGTTTCTCACTTCTCCATTTATTAAAGCAGTCTGAGCTCAACATGTTCCTGCCTCTGCCGTCTAACCATGGCAACACCGTCAAACACCACTCAACACTACCCAACACCACCCAACACCGTCTGCTAGACGTGAACACGAAGGAATATTATGAAAAGTATAATATAAGCACTGACAATATATATGAATTAGGCAGGCCATGTAATCACACCTAAAGACGGAATTTCCTTCCCTTCGTTTTGAAGTATTATCCTTTCTTCCTCAACGATGTGACCAAGTACTCTTTCATTCTCTCTTTCTTTATTTCTCTCTCTTGCATTGAGTTTTTCTGGGAGTTTTTCCTTGTCTTCCTTGAGGGTTTAGGTTGGTTGAGGGGCAGCTCTATGGGCGTATGTGAAGCCCTCTGTGACATGCTTGCGTGTAAAAAGGGCTATACAAATACATTTTGATTTGATTTTTGAATTATGATTTATTTCTCTCTCTTTCCGTCCCTCTCCATCTCCCTTCTCACAGGACTTGGGTCTTCAAGGGACGTCCCTGAACGATATCCTGTATAAGAACGCAGCCTTTCTCAACCTGGTGGACCCCATATCCCACGAGCTGCTGCTCAACCTGGCCAAGGACATGCAGTGTCCCAAGAGGGTGAGTCCATCTGTCAAGTCTGAGGTCATGAAATCACAGCTGCGCCGGCTAGTAGGGATCAAGCAGAGGACACAGAGCCTTTTGGGTATCTGACCAGGCCGTTTGGTTGGGTTCCTGCCAACCGTGCCAACATCCATCAATCAAACCCACTCACCCACGTATCCTCATTCATGCATCCATTCATCGCCTGGCTTTCATCTATATTAATCTCGTCACCCCGTATCCTGAAGGACGGCGTAAGGACTGTTTTTGGGTGACGACCAATT
This sequence comes from Mallotus villosus, assembly GCA_903064625.1. NCBI lineage: Eukaryota > Metazoa > Chordata > Actinopteri > Osmeriformes > Salangidae > Mallotus > Mallotus villosus. The sequence continues at coordinate 184,329 of CAEFZP010005716.1, forward strand.
TTGAACGGTGCATTTACCACCGGGGTTTGAATGACACACGGCGTTAAAGCGTGGCGTGGTTTCTCAGGAAGGCAGATGATTCTCTCGGACAGGAGAAAAGCTCCCTCGCTCGGCCAGAGAGCGGTGTGTCTCTGAGATCAGACGGAGACACACACGATCCACCCACGGGTTTCAGAGAGCGTTACAGACCCCATTGTTAGCGAGAAAAACAAGGTTAGCGTTGTTGGGTTGTGTGTTGAGGGGGTGGAGGGAGGGGTAGGGGTGGGGTAGCAAGGAGTTGGCAAGGTTGTTAACTGGCTGGCTGGACACTCCTGGCAGAGTTTTGTGTCAAATGTGACAGGGGTTTAGAGAGTCGCTGTGCCTTGCCTGAGGGCTTTCAGCTGCTCTCTTGTCCTACACCAACCCTGTCCAATCCTGCTCCTAGAGATCTACTCTCATGTAGGTTTACACTCCAACCCTGCTCCTAGAGATCTACACTCCTGTAGGTTTACACTCCAACCCTGCTCCTAGAGATCTACCCTCCTGTAGGTTTACACTCCAGCCCTGCTCCTGGAGATCTACCCTCCTGTAGGTTTACACTCCAACCCTGCTCCTAGAGATCTACCCTCCTGTAGGTTTACACTCCAGCCCTGCTCCTGGAGATCTACCCTCCTGTAGGGTTACACTCCAGCCCTGCTCCTAGAGATCTACCCTCCTGTAGGTTTACACTCCAAGTCAGATTCAGTGTTTTTCACTCCTATAGGCTTTCCAAACACACAGCCTACTGTAAAACATCCGAAATCCACGTTTTGAACATGGATGTTTGAGCATTGCATTGTGACCTCGAGATAAAACACGAGCGGAACCGTGGATTTCGGAAAGCTTCGCGCAAATGAACATCAAACAGAATATGTTTCTCTGAGGCTCCAGATGAGCCCTATGTCTGTGCCAGCTTGTATACTGTAAACCTGTTGTCATTAGGGCTTTAAGTATGGTGGGCAGCAGTGTGGTCCAGTCTGCCAAGCCACTGTCTGAAAGGAGTGTGTGTGTGTGTGTGTGTGTGTGTGTGTGTGTGTGTCTGTGTGTGTGTGTGTGTGTGTGTGGGAGTGTGTGTGTGTGTGTGTGGGAGTGTGTGTGTGTGTGTGTGTGTGTGTCTGGGAGTGGGAAGGGAGCCCTGCGGCTGGCCCTGTTTCTCTGCATTGCCTCGATCTTGTTGTTGTGTTGTACCATTAATTAGATTTGCCCAGCTCTGCTCAACCCAATCCGTTTAAAGTCTTTGACAGAGGAAGGGAGAGAGAGAGAGAGAGAGAGAGAGAGAGAGAGAGACAGGGAGATAGAGATAGAGAGAGAGAGTGAGGGGAAAAGGGGAGGAGGAGGAGGAGGAGGAAGATGGAGAACGAGCAAGGGAGCAAGAGATGGAGCGAGAAGGAGGAGTCATGAGGGAAATTGACATGCGAGATGCGCAGAGTGTATTTTGATGCAGAGAAGGCTCCGTGCAGACATCATTCACGGGACGAGATGGAGGAAGAGCCTTGTAAAAGAGAGGCCTTTTGTTCTGCTGTAGGTCCGACTATTATAAATAACCTTCACCTTTGCGACAGCACAGGCACATAGACTGGGCTACGACCCCACTGACAGCACCACTCTCGGGTGAAAATAGCATTCTTAAGTCGAAACATGTTCCATTGACGATTATGTCTCTCTAATTAGTTCTCGGAATGTATTTGACTTTGGTATCTAGCTTGTTGTGATGATTAAGCAAAATAAAAAGCTTCTCCGATTTAGTTCCCAAGGACTTGAACAATGTTGAAGAATGATATGCCACACACCTGTATTCATCTGGTAGAATGGGGGCTATTTTTATCTTTACTTTTTGAGTTTCGAGCTTTATTAGTCTCAATGGGGCAATTAGTGAAATGAGCACAAGCAGACACAAGCCACCAGACAGACAGTAATTGTGTGTGTGTGTGTGTGTGTGTGTGTGTGCGTGTGTGTGTGTGCGTGTGTGTGCTTACAGGAAACGGATGCCCTGAAGTCGTCAGAGAAGATCTGCAGACAGCTCACCTATCACCTGACCCCTCACTCCAAGTGGACGAGACAGAGCGTGCCCAGAAGGAAGACTCAGGCCTGGTGAGTCTGCCCCTCTGTCCCTGACACCCTCCCTGGCAGGGGGCGTGCCCTGCCGTGCGACACACACACAGGCGCACGCACACACACGGGCACACATGCACACAAGCAGACACACCCACACACATCCGTACCTCACACACACATGCATACCTCCACATACGCACCCACGTATACACACACACACGTACAGGCACACAGACACACAGACACACACACGCACACACACGCACGCACCCCCACTTAGGCTCACGTCACTGACAGGATCGTATTGCCTGCGTGTGTGGTAGAGCTTAGCGGTTTAAGACGCTTAACAGCACTATACTTTAGGACGTGTTGGCTACTTATGTGAGAGCACCAGATGCTACCAGTTATGCTGTCCATGTTGTTGTTGTCTTGCCTAGACGCAAGTGGTTTTGGGGTCTGACACAGCGGCCACAAACAGCAGGCATCATGGTTTGTGTAAACAATGCAGCCTTGGGGAGAGTTCAAAGTAGCCGTCAGGATAGAAAGAATAGAGAGAGTTGGTTGAAATTGCGATATGAAAACACGGTCTAATTGACTCAACTGAAAGACTCCCTGGGTGTGATTCCAGAGCAGGTGCACGATGGAGGAAGGTCACTTCAGGAGGAGAAACACTGTCATGGTCTTCATGGGTTCCCCTCTCCCTGAGCAATTAACCTGCTTTGTGTGGTTTTGTGACAGCAGACTGCGGACTTCCCTTCCCAGACTCCTCGGTGCCATATTTCAAAAATAAGACAGTAAATAACAAGGCAGGGATCTCCCACTGTGTTCATTAGTGGCTTTGCTGAGACAGACTGCTGGATACAGAACCTCCGTCTTCACTCCCAGCCTCCACACTATCTACCCTACTGCCCCCCAGCCTCCACACTATCTACCCTACTGCCCCCAGCCTCCACACTATCTACCCTACTGCCCCCAGCCTCCACACTATCTACCCTACTGCCCCCAGCCTCCACACTATCTACCCTACTGCCCCCAGCCTCCACACTATCTACCCTACTGGCCCCAGCCTCCACACTATCTACCCTACTGCCCCCAGCCTCCACACTATCTACCCTACTGCCCCCAGCCTCCACACTATCTACCCTACTGCCCCCCACCCTCCAGATGATCTACCCTACTGCCCCCGGCCTCCAGACTAACTACCCTGACAGCTCTAATGAAGACCCAGTTGGTTAGGGCTACATGACAGAGGTCACTAATGATGTGTGGACTTGATACCGATAAAGAGATTCTCTTCCTACGTGTTTCTCATGTCCGAGTTACACAATACTCCCTCGGTATCGGAAAGGTTTCTATCTTTCTCTCTCTCTTTCTCTCTCTCTTTTCCTCCATCCCCCTCTTTTCCTCTCACCCCCTCTCTTTCACTCACTTCCTCTCAGTTTCTCCTATTTTACAGTTTTTCTCAATTTTTAAGACACATTTCTTGAATGTGTACTGTGTTTTCTCCAAACTCTAAACACACATCTTCATACTTACACTGTTTTGGACAAACCCTTGACTTTCTTCCCCGAAATCACTGTAGTCAAAACCATGTTATCTGTCATATAAACCAACAACTTTGCATTCAAAATACACACAAAGCCCTCAAATAAAATCAACCTTCTGAATACCCTTTACACACTGCTGGGAGGAATTTAAATTCGTTTTTAGATATGTTCCACCTCATGAGTTTGACATACAGCTATTGCATTTTGAGCTCTTGTTACTGTAGTGGTCACAGTATACAAATAGTAGTACTGTTAGTCAACAACACAAATTCACTGCTGTAAATTGTAATTTGTGGAACAAAGGCTAAGAAAACAAGGAAACAAACAATAATCTACAGTACTGTTCATTCTGGGTTGTATTCATTTCAAACCCCTGATTTCTTGTTGATTATTTTTGCTTGTTAGTGCTTACACATGTATAATTGGTTGTTAGGGGTGTTTGAATTGCGCTGGTTTGAGTTTACTTATTAAATGGCAGTGTTTTCTAAATGACAATTGTGTCTTAAAGTAAGAGGTGTGTTTAGACTTTTGCAAAGAAGTGTGAATGAACCTGAGTAATGTGTCAGAAAGGATACATTGTGTTTAAAGACTGGGGTACATGGTCTTTCTGCTGTTTAAAGACTGGGGTACATGGTCTTTCTGTTGGGAATTGGCTAAATGGTTTTGTGGGGATGGCTTACAATCGAGAAAAACTGCAAAACCCTTTTTCCCTTACATCGATTCTTTTTTCTCTCTCGCCTCTCCCATAGGATTTTTGCTGCTTTGTTTTATGGGAGTCCATTTTGTTCAACAGTTTCCTCACAGAGAGCATCGAGCTTTTCAGTGGTCTGGGCTGCTTGTCTCTGGGGAAGCCCTTCTGTCAGAGAGAGCGGAGGAGCGAGGGAACGAGGGGGGAGGAGAGAGGAAGAAAGCTAGAGAGAGAAAGAAGGAAAGAGGGAAGAACGAGAGAGGGAGGAAGAGAGAAAGATGGAGAAAGGGAGGGAGGGAGATGGAGTGGGAGAGAGAGAAGATAAAGAGGGAGAGGGGCAGGAAAAGAGAGAGAGCGTTAGAGAGAGAAGGATAGAGAGGAAGAGAAGGAGGAGGGAGGGAGGAGGGCACTGTAGGTCTGCATATTACAACAGTGTGCATCTGTTTCTCAGTCGTTGCTACCCTGAATGCATTAGGGCTGGAAATGTGGCCTGCACTATGTGGCAGCAACATATGGATGTTTTAAGCATGAGTATTTTCACAATAACCCTGTGTGTCGCTTGCACAGCCCCCTTTGCAATCTTGGATTAAAAGGAGAATTATTGGCATTGACGATTTGCAATCCCATAACACTACGGCTGCATGAGCTCATGCATAAATCATAACCAGGCCTTTATTACATCACAGCACAGTTCTGCTCCGACTTGTGCCTTATTGTTTAGATTGTATCAGAGGGGCTTCAGGTCTCAAATTACATTCATTTGAGGAATACCACGTTCTTGCTGCCTCAGGTGTATTTGAAAGTTCCTCCGAGACATTTAATATGGTTGTGTTTTTGTTTGTTTCCAAATCAGTATTGGATTTAGAATTCATCAGCCCTGTGTGCTTCAGTACCCTGATATCGATCCTCCAGCACGTTAGACGGAGAACGTTCTCACGTTAGAAGGAGAACGTTCTCACGTTAGAAGGAGAACGTTCTCACGTTAGAAGGAGAACGTTCTCACGTTAGAAGGAGAACGTTTCTCACGTTAGAAGGAGAACGTTCTCACGTTAGAAGGAGAACGTTCTCAGAACGTTCTCACACGGCTCCTGTTCTCGCAGTGCTCCTTCGATGCCCCGCTCTTCACAACCTGCTGTGCCTGAGGTCTTAACAGCAACCTCTACTGAAGCACCTGCTGTCCCCTAACAGGAAGAGATGACTAGTCAGCAGCCAATCACAACACCCGTTTATGTCCTACACAGGGAAGTGTTACATTCACTCGGAGTTGATGGAGGCAGGAATCAAACTCAACTTTTCAGACCGACTATCCGAATCCTTTCACGGAATGCTAACAGGAATATGAAACAGGATGTGCGAGCCACCTGCACGCTTCATTAAGGTCCTGTTTCAATAGCCTGATGACAGAATTTCTTTTTTTCCTTTTTTATACTCTCTGATTGAGGATAATTGTCTCCACTTGTGGATTAAGTGATGGTACTGGATGTGTTCATTAGTTAATCCAGTCAATAGTTTTCTGTCTGAGCTCCATCTTGTGGAAAGACTTAAGGACCCGGCCCTGGTCTTCATCCATTATTAATGACACACTTCCCTGCAACCAGACTGTGCAGGAGGGCCAGAGATGGGGGAGGAGGGGGGGTGGTGGAAAAGGAGGAATGGGGGGATGGGATGGGACTGCTCCTGCAGTCTCTCCGCTCCTCCGGTCTCTCCTCTCCTCCAGTCTCTCCGCTCCGCTCCTCCGGTCTCTCCGCTCCTCCGGTCTCTCCTCTCCTCCTCCGTCTCTTCTCCTCCAGTCTCTCTGCTCCTCCGGTCTCTCTGCTCCTGCAGTCTCTCTGCTCCTCCAGTCTCTCTGCTCCTCCAGTCTCTCCGCTCCTCCGGTCTCTCTGCTCCTCCGGTCTCTCTGCTCCTCCGGTCTCTCTGCTCCTCCAGTCTCTTCTCCTCCAGTCTCTCTGCTCCTCTGGTCTCTCTGCTCCTCCGGTCTCTCTGCTCCTCCAGTCTCTCTGCTCCTCCAGTCTCTCCGCTCCGCTCCTCCGGTCTCTCTGCTCCTCCAGTCTCTCCTCTCCTCCAGTCTCTCTGCTCCTCCAGTCTCTCCTCTCCTCCAGTCTCTCCTCTCCTCCAGTCTCTCCTCTCCTCCAGTCTCTCTGCTCCTGCAGTCTCTCCGCTCCTCCGGTCTCTCCTCTCCTCCAGTCTCTCCGCTCCGCTCCTCCGGTCTCTCTGCTCCTCCAGTCTCTCCGCTCCTCCGGTCTCTCCTCTCCTCCAGTCTCTTCTCCTCCAGTCTCTCTGCTCCTCCGGTCTCTCTGCTCCTGCAGTCTCTCTGCTCCTCCAGTCTCTCTGCTCCTCCAGTCTCTCCGCTCCTCCAGTCTCTCTGCTCCTGCAGTCTCTCCGCTCCTCCGGTCTCTCCTCTCCTCCAGTCTCTCCGCTCCGCTCCTCCGGTCTCTCTGCTCCTCCAGTCTCTCCGCTCCTCCGGTCTCTCCTCTCCTCCAGTCTCTTCTCCTCCAGTCTCTCTGCTCCTCCGGTCTCTCTGCTCCTGCAGTCTCTCTGCTCCTCCAGTCTCTCCGCTCCTCCGTCTCTCTGCTCCTCCGGTCTCTCTGCTCCTCCGGTCTCTCTGCTCCTCCAGTCTCTTCTCCTCCAGTCTCTCTGCTCCTCTGGTCTCTCTGCTCCTCCGGTCTCTCTGCTCCTCCAGTCTCTCTGCTCCTCCAGTCTCTCCGCTCCGCTCCTCCGGTCTCTCTGCTCCTCCAGTCTCTCCTCTCCTCCAGTCTCTCTGCTCCTCCAGTCTCTCCTCTCCTCCAGTCTCTCCTCTCCTCCAGTCTCTCTGCTCCTCCAGTCTCTCTCCTCTCCTCCGGTCTCTCCTCTCCTCCAGTCTCTTCTCCTCCGGTCTCTCTGCTCCTCCAGTCTCTCTGCTCCTCCAGTCTCTCTTCTCCTCCAGTCTCTCTGCTCCTCCAGTCTCTCTCTCTCCTCCAGTCTCTCTGCTCCTCCAGTCTCTCTGCTCCTCCAGTCTCTCTTCTCCTCCGGTCTCTCTGCTCCTCCAGTCTCTCTGCTCCTCCAGTCTCTCCGCTCCTCCAGTCTCTCTGCTCCTCCTGTCTCTCCTCTCCTCCAGTCTCTCTGCTCCTCCAGTCTCTCTGCTCCTCCGGTCTCTCTGCTCCTGCATTTTAATGCCAGTTTCATAACTGCACCGTCGTCCACAGTTACGTAACAGAGTGTTTTCTATGCATTATGCTTCTCCCGTCTCTTTTCTTAGAAGAATCCAGTTTGTCTGATCACGTCAAGTCGTCGGGGCTGTTGCGGTGCATACATGCGTACATGCATACATGCCTACATGCGTTTGTGTGTGCAGTGAGGTGTTTATTGGCTTGGCTGGAGGGTGCATTGGTTCATTGATGAGCTTCACCACAATCTTTAATATGGTTTTATTATTGGATTTGTAATAGCTTTGAGAGAAAACTGCACAGGGAAATCTATCTGGTTGACTGTGTGGATTTAATTGCTGCTTTGTTACTTATTCTTTCTTTTACTTTCGCTGTGTTGCTAGTTTAAAGCCTGTTCCCCATTCTCAGCCTCAGCCCCAGCCTCAGCCCCAGCCTCAGCCCCAGCCTCAGGGTGATGTCAGGAGTGCCCTTGAGACCTGGAGTCACTGAAGGGATGCGATGAGTCTCCACCCTCCCATCCCCTCCACCCTCCCCTCCACATCCCCCTATCCCCCAGAGCTCTGGCTGCCCTTCTCCTGGCTAATTAAAGCACCTTGACAGCAGAAACCTGGGGAGCTCTGATCACGGTGTGTGTGTGTGTGTGTGTGTCTTACTCTGACGGAAGAGACCCTCACGTGGTCTGACATTTCACTAGCGTCCTTAATGAGTGCACGAGGTGTAGAACTGCCTACAGTAACACCCCAGTACAATCAAATACCCAGGAGAGCTTCAGCAGGGTGTTCCTGTCTGATCCCCCACAACTCCTCTCTGTCTGAGCTGGCCTCAGGGCCTCCAGACATAAGCAGGAGAGGAGAGAGAGAGGAGGAGAGAGAAGAAAGATGGAGAAAGAAGAGAGAGAGAGAGAGAAAGAGAGAGAGTGAGTCGAGAGTGCACTAGAGGACAGCTAGCGAGAGCGACAGGAGTCTGGAGAGCGAGCATGAGAGCGCGAGGGTGAGTAGAGTGCAAGAGGAGAGCGCGAGAGAGAACTAGAAAGGGAGGAAAGAGCAGGGAAAGGAGAGACAGACACCCCCAATGGGAGAATTCCGCTAGTGGTTAAGGTGCATTAGCACCCCCCCACCTCCACCCCCCACCTCCACCCTCAGGCTCTCGGCAGGCTGCGCACAGGCGCTGCTGAATGTGTTATACAGACCGCCAGAGGCAGAGCAGGACGATCGATGTAGTGAATAAACAAGCCAAGACCCAAGTGTTGATGAAGCAGACTGGGATCAGGCCTGGTCCCCCCCTGGGCCAGGCTAGTCTGGAGAACGCCCTGGCACACCTCACGCTCTCTCACATGCTTCTGTCTCCATGTCTGTGTTGCGACACCCCCATGGAGAGCTATCCGATGTGTACTGTGCACTCCAAAACAGACAGGAGGCCCATCCAGTAAGCCTCCAAGCCTCCATCACCCTCCCAGCCTCCATCAGCCTCCCACAGCCTCCCAGCCTCCCAGCCTCCCAGCCTCCATCAGCCTCCCACAGCCTCCCAGCCTCCATCAGCCTCCCACAGCCTCCCAGCCTCCATCAGCCTTCCAGCCTCCCAGCCTCCCAGCCTCCATCAGCCTCCCACAGCCTCCAAGCCTCCATCAGCCTCCCACAGCCTCTACCAGCCTCCCACAGCCTCTCAGCCTCCATCAGCCTCCCACAGCCTCCCACAGCCTCCCAGCCTCCATCAGCCTTCTAGCCTCCTAGCCTCCCAGTTGTTTATAACTTCCCACAGCCTCCCAGCCTCCATCAGCCTTCTAGCCTCCTAGCCTCCCAGTTGTTTATAACTTCCCACAGCCTCCCAGCCTCCCACAGCCTCCCAGGCTCCCAGGGTATTACTGATTCATGAGGGTAAATGAAGGGGAACGTGTGTTCTGTGTGGGCGGACAGATTACAAGTTTCAGCCGCCACTCGCTTCCAACGCTCACCCACCTCCGGAATATTTAGGCACAGTGTGAACTCTCTTGTAAAACCTAGCAGCGTTACCATCCAAGGAATGTGTGTGTTTGTGGTGGCAGCAGTGTCTGCCTGCTACACCCTGTTTAGAGACTCTGTGTCTATAGGAAGTGATGTCGTGCTTGGCTGTCCTGGAAGAGAGGAGCGGGGTGGAAAAGAGAGGAGAGGAATGGAAAGAGGAAGGTTTAGAGTCTCTCTTTCTGTCTCTCTTTCTTAGTCTCCCTTCTGTCTTCTCTCTCTCTCTCCCATCGCCTCCTTTTATCTCTTTTCCTCTTCTTTTCTTCACGCACCCCCCCTTTCCAGCTGTTATCTCAGCACCTGCAGAGGTTTCTTGGTCTGAGACCAAGAGACAGCAGAACAAGAGACAGCAGAACAGTCTAAAAGAATCACACACACAGTTTCAACTGCCACGGGTAAACAAGTGTTTCATGCCAGATAAATACTGTGCATTGTTAAAACGACTATAAAAGGAATCACTTACCATTCCTTTAGTAGTTATAGCTCTCATGTTTGCACCGTTGGCAGAAATCAAGCATTTCATTGCCGATAACTCTGTTATCTGCATTAGACACAGTAAACGTGAGCGTGTATACATCCTGTTCCCCTCTCCAGCTCCAGGAGCAGAGGTTAGGTGTTAGAGACGTAAGCAGTGTCTGTTTGGGAGTGTGTGTGTGTGTGTGTGTGACGGGCGGGCAGGCAGGCTGTGTGCTTCCTGGGTAAGTATGTGGACTACAGATGGCTGTTACCTTAAGCTTGTGTTTTTACAATCCCTGTGAAAACTAAGCTGTCTCCAAACCCCAGGTGTCTCTCCCTCTCTCTCTCTCGCTCTTTCTCTCTCTCTCTCTCTCTATCGCTCTCTCTCTCTCTCTCTCTCTCTCTCTCTCTCTCTCTCTCTCTCTCTCTCTCTCGCTCTCTCTCTCTCTCTCACTCTCTCTCAGAGACTGTTCTTACGTAAAGGCTTTCGGGAGTGACAAAGCTCTTTTTTATTAACTGAGCTCTTGCCCTTTGACCTGTGTTGTCAGAACCACACCTGTGTATTATATGAGTCTACAGAGAAAGTGCAAAATAGATCCCCCCCCTCCCCGTAGGGAAATCCTGAATAATAATGCGCTCCCTCAGAAAACACCGGAAACATATTGACCAGCCTTGTCAGCTAAGTAGGTAGCAAAGCCCTCAATCAAGCAGCTGCTGGTCTGACACAGGGGAGTCTATTCCCATTCACCGTCTGTGTCGCCAGATCTGTTTTCTCCTGATGAAGTCCACAGATGGATTACTGTTGGGTCATTTGCTGCGCACGGGACACCTGACACTGTGAGTGGCTCTGTGTTTTCGTCACGCAGGCAGAAGCGGTCAGAAGCGGGCAGAAGTGGTCAGAAGCAGTCAGAAGCGGTCAGAAGCGGTCAGAAGCGGTCAGAAGCGGTCAGAAGCGGTCAGAAGCAGTCAGAAGCGGTCAGAAGCGGTCAGAAGTGGTCAGAAGCAGTCAGGGCTCCAGGCGATGGTTCTGTTTGGGGTTGAACTGCTGGTCCGTGTGAGTCTCCTGTCTGGTGACAAGACGACCACGCCGGGAGAAAAGAGACGATTTTTTTTAATGCTTTTTAGTTTGATGGTAACAGACAGTGGCTGAGACTGTGGTGTTAGAAAGGCCAGTGCTGCCTGTGGGTGTGTGCCTCCCCCCCCCGCCCCTCCCTCCCCCCCACCCCGTGGGTGGCTGGTTTGGGATCAGGATGGCAGTTGGAGAGCGTCTTTGCTCAGTCTCATTAAAATCATATTAGAGCCTCTCTCCATCTCTCTCTCTCTCCTCCCTCCCAGCACTGCCTCTCTCTACTGGAGGAGCCTCTCTCTGCACCCTCCTCCCACACACACTCATGCACACACAGACACACACACAGACACTCTCACACACACACACACTCTCACACACACACACTTCACACACACACACACCGAGGTGAGAGGCAGACGGCTCCAACAGGAGCTGGGAAATACCTAGCAGTGCCAAAAACACGGAGACAGAAAACAAAAGTTGCTACATTCTCAGTTGTGAATTCAACAGTAAAGCCCTAGAGCCCATCTGTTAGAGAAAGAGAGAGAGAGAGGGAGGGAGGCAAGGAGGGAGGGAGGGAGGTAGAAGAAGGAGAGGAAGATAAAGATATAAGGAAGGAAAGCGAAGGGAAAGAGAGTAAGCCCATCTGCTGGAGAGAGAGAGAGAGATGGGGAAGGGGAGGGAGCAGGAGGGAGAGGAAGATAAATAGGAACAGAAGAGGCAAAGGGAAAGAGAGAAATGGACCTGGAGAGAGAGGGAGGGAGAGAATGCAGAAGGGCAGAGAGGGGAGGGGGGGGGTGCAGGTGGGCATCCCATGCAGAGAGGCGGGTTAGGTGGATAGATACTTCATGCCAGTGACGTTGGTTCCAGTCTGTTTGGGTGGGTATTACAACCTTTTCTTCCATGTGAAAAATCATCTTGACATTTCTCTCCTAAAGGATTATAAAAGAGTTGGCTGGCAGGCTTTGGATTTAAACATAGAGGCCTCACAATATCTAGAGCACAAGAGAGAGGGAAGAGAGAGAGTGCTGGAAATGGAGGAAGGTGGAGCGGGGGAGAGAAAGGGAGGGAAGGAGGGAGAAGGGGGGATGGAGAGAGGTGGAGGAAAAGGCGGGCTGGGGGGAGGGAGGGAGAGGGTGTTGAATTACAGCCCACTCGAGGAATCAATAACCACACAAATCTGGGCTCCAGTTAGCTGCAGGTCTTCCCACGTCTGCTCCCCAGCGCGGAGGGTGAGCGATCGCACGACCACAGGCTGAGGATTCATGACACTCCCACACAACCTCGGGGAGAAGGAGGGGGGGGTAGAGGGAGAATGGGGAAGGGAGGACGAGAGACAGGGAGAGAAGGGGAAGAGAGAGAGCTTAGGGATGGGGGGGGGGTGAGGGGGAGTCATGAACAAACATGTAGCCCGTGTAGTTTATCAGTTCTCCCTCCCAGACATTTGCATTCTGCCTCTCACTTTAATCTCCGTTTCCTCCTCTGCACAGCCATGTTGTTGTACCGTGCTGTTAGAAAAGCCACTGCTGCCTGTGGGTGTGTGGCCTACCCCAACCAGAGAACCGACACCTGTCTCCCCCCCCACCACCTCACCCAGCTCCCTCAGGAGAGAGCCCTGCACCCAGCCTCCCAACCCCGCCTCCACCCCTGCCGGACTCTCACTGTTGATCCACCTTGACTACCTGTCAACTCTCTCAAAGCGTAATCCCCCTCCGGCAGAGAAAAGGGAGCTTGTTTTAGGTAGTCTAGGGGTGTGGGGATACACGGTGACAGCCCTCCCTCCTGGGTGGAGTCAACACACACTGCCTGTGATTTCTGTCTGCGGCAGCATGTCTGCAGCACTAGTACTGTCTGCCACTCCAGCCAGCTAGTCAGACACAGCGCCTCCCTAGCTGGTCGTCGCCGTGGTGACTCCATGTCTGCCGTCTGCTCGTGCTGACAGACGTCTGGAGGAGGAGTGACTCCTCGCTCGGGCCCCGTGTGAGAACCCACACTTGCCTTTTGTGCAGGATTGGCTTTTCGAGAGAGAGAGATAGAGCGAGAGAGAGATAGAGAGAGAGAGATAGAGAGAGAGAGAGAGCGACTCATGCGCGCTCTCGCTCTCTCGCGCTCTAGCATATCTCGCTCGCTCTCGCTATATCGAGCTCTCGCTCGAGCTCTCTCTCGCTCTCTCTCTCGCTCATCTGACTCTAGCTCGTCTCGTCCTCTCTCTCGTCTCTCTCTCTGCGTCTCTGCCTCTCTCTCTCTCTCTCCTCTCTCTCTCGCTCTCTCTCGCCTCTCTCCTCCTCTCCCTCCTCTCTCTCTCCTCTCCTCCGTTTTGTCTTTGCTCCCCTTGTGTCTGTGCTGTTGCTACAGCAGGAAACCTGCTTCCCACACACCGTGAAAACCCAAACAACCCACGCCCCCCGGAACTGATCGATAAACACCGGCCTTTTACATTAGGATCATTAGTTCTTACACCCGACTGTCAACGCAGCTGGACAGTCCCCAGCAGGGTTAAATAGTCATCAGGACTGATATTCAACAGACCCCAAATAGTCATTTGATCTAAATAGTCCTCATCGGGGACAAAATAGTAATTTTCTGGTCTAAATAGTAATCTAGAGTAAGTGGTCATTATCAGGACTAAATAGTAGGATCTAAACTCTAACACTGTCTCCTTGCCAACAGTCTCAAGACCACCCTGAAGAAGAGGCTGTCCAGCGACGTGGTCAACCTCTCCGGGCTCCCGCTGTCCTCGGGGGACGTCCAGCGCGTGGCCGTCTACCTGCAGGGCCACGGCGAGGCGGTGTCGGCCGTGGACCTGAGCTTCACCCAGCTGCAGGACGACGGCCTGCGCCAGCTGCTGCCCTGCCTGGGCGCCCTGCCCAAGCTCACCACGCTGGCCGTCAACGGCAACCGGCTGACGGTGTCCGTCCTGAAGGACCTGACGGAGGTGGTGAAGGACCCGAGCCAGTTCCCCAGCCTGGCCTGGGTGGACCTGGGCAACAACGTGGACATCTACACCGTGCCACAGCCCCTCCTGGTGGCGCTGAGGCGCCGCTTCGGCCTGAGAAGCAGCCTGCCCACCATCTACGAGTACAGCGAGGGGCAGGCGTACGGGCGCGACGCCCTGGAGAGCTCCCTGGAGGAGCCCAGCCTGGACGGGGACGGGGAGGGGGGCGCAGGGGAGGAGGAGGAGGAGGAGGAAGAGGAGGAGGATAAGCTGGAGCTGGCGTCCTGGGCCGTGGGAGAGCCCAGGTTCACCAGGAACGTGGCCGTGCACTACTGTGAGAGGTGACGGCTCAGAGGCCTCCAGAGTCGCCTGGACGCTCCCGGGGGCTGAGACGTGACAGCCCCGCCCCCCCTGCCCCTCCAGTTCGCCTCCGTAGCCACGCCCCCAGCCAGCATGCGTCATCATGGCGTTAACGCCGGACACCACTACCCTCCGAAACTCATCCCAACTCATCCCATCCAGCAGGATGAAGAACCGGGCTGTCAGAGAGAGAGAGGGACAGAGAGAGACAGAGAGAGAGATAGAGAGAGAGAGAGAGAGACAGAGCAGTTAGCAGCTGAAGAGTCTTATTGCTACAGGCAGCAATGATGCAGCATGTCTGGTGTCGTTGACGCTGGTGAAAAGAGTTGAAAATGAGTGAATGGTTCCAGCTGTGTCCCGGTGTGGTGGGAGGTCTCACCGGGCAGTCAGGGCCTCGACGACCCCGGCAGTGAGACCTCAGAACAGACATGCTGCTGGGCTACCTCACACACACACACGGGTTTAATTCCATATCCATCCCATTTTATTCAGAGTTATTATTTTCTGTAAGCAGGCAGCTCCAGCTAGAGTGTGTGTGTGTGTTTGTGTCATTCAGCCAGTCAGTGTGTGTGTGTGTGTGTGTGTGTGTGTGTGTGTGTGTTTGTGTCATTCAGCCAGTCAGTGTGTGTGGGTATCAGCCAGGGTGTGTGTGTGTGTGTGTGGGGGTGTGTTTGGGGTGTGTGTGGGTGTGTGTGTTTGCATGTGCATGTGTGTGTGTGTGTGGGTGTGTGTGTGTGCGTGCGTGTGTGTGTGTGATTCTGCTGGTGGCTGCCTGCGTCAGGTCATGTTAGAGGTGACCAGTCACAGATGGTGAGGAGAGGAGCCATCGTCTCCTAGCTAACAGTGTTACCTCCAGATTGCATCTCCAACCACGGGCTAATCATCTCTATTTGTGAGCCTGGACACAACCAACTGAAGGGCGCTCGTCCAATGCTAGATAGAACACGTAGAAAAATTCAGTTGGTCAAAGGATTTTTAAAAGTGTCATTCAGGGCCCCTTTGCTGTTAAAGTGTACGCATGAAACCTGTGAACTTTTGCGGGCAGACAGTCTTCACAGTAAGTGTTCTGTCCAGCGATCTTCTTCTGTACTATTTCTGTGTTCTTTCTATAGTTAGAAGAGTTTACTGCAGCTTGATGAAGGCCTGCAGAGATTACCTAGTTGACCTTTATGCGATTGTGTGTGTGTGTGTGTGTGTGCACATGTTGTGTACGTGTGCAAGATTGTTTATGTGTGAGGGTACATTGAAATGTTGAAGACCTTGAGTCTTAGAGATGAACGCTTTACTCATTTTGCACTTTAAATGCAAGTACACTCAAAGTCACAAATATTTTCCTGTACTTTGCTGTTCTAGAATGAAACTCTTTTCTAACTGTTTATCATCATCAAAGCCAGGGTCATCAAAGCCAGGCTCATCAAAGCCAGGGTCATCAAAGCCAGGGTTATCCAAGCATGACTGTCATGACAGAATTTTGACTTGTGTTCCTGTACCCCAAAACATTGTGGATTTCTTTCAAACATGAAAACAAATGTGACTGTTCTTGCAACAAAATAAATACCAATTACAAACGTGCAGTTTTATGTGTGGCTTTGTGGTTTAATGGACTGTTGTTACTAAGTGTGTTTCTGACCCAGTATTAAGCTCTCCACACAGACATAAATATTGGTGGTCCACACATGGCACATTTCAAAATGCTAATTAACACCAAGAGTACTCAGTGAGTGTTTATATGGGGCCAGATGGAACCCACTTATTAACTCCACTCTCTCTGCATCAGAGGGGATATATCCACTTACAGCTTCGACTCTGCACGATCACCTAGTCTGGGACGCCAGCAGTAGCGCTAGGTGTGGATGGTCCGGCCCTGTATGGGGCTGCCGAAGGAACGATCGTCTCTGCACTAGCAGCGCTAGCTCGGCACATCCACAAGAGGGGTGTTGTGTAGGGCACATCCACAAGAGGGGTGTTGTGTAGGGCACATCCACAAGAGGAGCGTTGTGTAGGGCACATCCACAAGAGCGTTGTGTAGGGCACATCCACAAGAGGAGCGTTGTGTAGGGCACATCCACAAGAGGGGCGTTGTGTAGGGCACATCCACAAGAGGGGTGTTGTGTAGGGCACATCCACAAGAGGGGCGTTGTGTAGGGCACATCCACAAGAGGAGCGTTGTGTAGGGCACATCCACAAGAGGGGTGTTGTGTAGGGCACATCCACAAGAGGGGCGTTGTGTAGGGCACATCCACAAGAGGGGCGTTGTGTAGGGCACATCCATCACAGGCTCTTATTAGACGTCGGAGGCAGGCCCGTAGAGATTACCTCCCGCAGCCCCCGCACCGCGTAGTGAAATAAAAACCGTTTTTATTTTTTTAATCCAATTTGAATTACATGGGATGATGCACAGTATGTCTTGTCTGTGTTTCCAGAGTTGATATAAAATAAAGAAAAGTATATTTAATTGTGCTTTCTTTGTTAACTAGGTAGGCCTAAGTGACGTGACGAAGAAGGTGGTCACACAGACTGGCGAGCCCGCTGCAATTAGGTAACTAACTGTAGCGTAGCGTAGGAAAAATGAAACAAACATTTAAAAGCGGTGCCCAAAAGCGGCATTCAAAACAGAACATTTCTGAATTAAATGTCAAACTTCCCAAAATTACAAGTCTTTTTCGACCAGCCGGTGAAGGTTGCACTCATCTGCCAGAAGAGACAGGTAGGCTGTACTGTTTGCTATAGCTAACATTACTGTACTGTACCACGTAGCTAACGTTATACTTTGTCAGCTGTACTGCTCTGTCTGTGTTGTGCTAAGCTAGCGTTAACAGCGAGCCTCCTTTCCAAGAGCCAGGAAAATTAGCCTTCTTGCTCCTTTATTGACTTCCTATCAAGCTGACAACATTGAAATGGAGTGAAACTACAAAAAATAGAAAGTATAAAAAGTGCTTAATTATAAAATATATTGCATAACTGACATTATTAGCAAACATGCTAACGTATGCGACAGTAGCCACGGCCATCAAATTATTTCTGACAATACCCGTGACTGTAGCAAGCATAGATATATATAAAAGTGTTTATATATATCTATGGTCGCAAGCGCTGAAAGGTCCTTTTCCAAGCTAAAACTGATCAAAACATATCTCAGAAGCTCTATGTAACAAGAGAGGCTGTCAGGTCTGGCCATCTTAGCATAGAAAATAAACGTGCGCGCAGTTTATCGATGTAAAGAGTATGGTAAAATACTTTGTACACAGATTACACCCGCAAACCTGTAGAAAGTGTATCGACTATATGTAGGCATAGCTACCGGTTTTTGTTATGTTGTTGTAACATCTGTTTGCTGTTTGATAGGCCCTAGCCCTAGCCTGTTTTTTTCTGTTGGAATATATGCTACATTTGTTCTCTGTTTCAGCGTTTTTTCTGATTTAATAAATTTCCCTCGTAGTACAAGACAAGCTTGAGTTTTGATATCTTGCATTTATTATACGGCTCTTCAGAATGTTCCAAAAAGTTCAGTTGGTCGCGTCGGGGTCCTGTTCGTCCCGTCGCGATTTGAATTAGGCCTGTATTTGTATTAGGGGGGGGCTTTTAGGCTTATTCTGCGGGGGGGCTCATGTGTTTCCGTTACGGGCCTGGTCGGAGGGAAACTCCAGCGACCGGTGTCGGATGACACTGGATCTTGTGCCAATTTGTAGCTGACATTGACACAGCCTGCCACATGTTTAGCGTTTCCTGTTCTCCCGGCAACGCTGCTTCTCACGTCGCCCAGGCGACGACACGGAAAACTAGGACACAATGACGTCGGTGATGTGAGGCAAGGAGGGACTTCTTCTGATATTGGACTCGTTTTCCAGAGCTCGTAAAAGTGTTGACACATTCTACGGTGAATGATATGAGAGAGCCTGGGATTGTGACTGTTGTGTTGTTCAGGGTGAGCTCAGGCCCAGTCTTCCGGTCAGTGGACAGTCATCTTTGGTGCCCGTCGGCGCTGTGTGAAGGCCGGTCTGGGTCTGGGGGTTAGTGAGGGCGCTGATGCATGGCAAAGCAGAGTTTCGGACAAAATGTCCTCTCTTTCTGGAGGCTGGGTTGGGGCTGAGTCGGGTTGAGCTGGGGCTGGGGTCAGGGCTGGGGCTGGGTTGGGGCGGGGCTGAGGTCAGGGTTGGAGCTGAGGCTGGGGCTGGAGGCTGGTGTTGGGGCTGGGGTCAGGGCTGGAGGCTGGTGTTGGGGCTGGGGCTGAGGTCAGGGTTGGAGCTGGGGCTGGAGGCTGGGGCTGGAGGTTGGTGTTGGGGCTGGGGTCAAGGTTGAAGCTGTGCATGCACGATGTCCACCTAGAAAACTAGGAACACAGGACACATAAAGGCTCACAGTAGAAATCCTTCACTGCCTGGCTTCTTTCACACAGTGGACATACTCCCCCTGGTGGTCAGATCAGACACGACCGAGACGCGCGTCCCGGACTCAGACAAGCTCATACAATTAGGCTCTGTCTGTCAACATAATGTGTGTTTGTGTATACACAAAAGGTGGCGGTGAAACTGGGACTTGTTTTGTTTTATTATTTCCAAGAATCAACTGTAGTTTCTGTTTTTCATATGAAAATGCTTCAAACTCCCCCCTAGGGAAACGTTCTGATCTGCAGTGTCTTAAAGAACCATGACGACATGCCCGCCAGAAGACACCTCCGTATCTCCACATCTAGAGGATATTTCACAAGTAAACTGTCAAAGAGAGATTGCTGGCCTCTTCAATGGGGGGAATTCCAAGAAAGGACAAAATCCTATAAACTCTTTAGCTACACAAGGTTTTGATTACATTTCCTGTTCTAAAATAGTTTCCCCCCCGTGTTAAGACGTTGTTGTTTTCCCGACATTGTTGATTCATTTCGGGTTTTTTCTCCAGATGTACAAAGATTAACGATCCCCACTTCTGATAAAGATCCAGTGATGGTGCTTGCTTCACATTGTCAGCAGGCACAACCTTTCTAAGTTTCGATTTCAATGAAAAGACAATTCCCTGGTGTCACTCAAGTCAAGCGTAGTATAATGTTTATTATTATTAAGGTTAATAAGCGACTGTTTACTGCGTTTACTGCGTTTACAGCGCTGCAAGAGGATAATGGGATCAGACAGTACAACGGATCTTCGAAATCGGAGCGGGGGTGAAGGGGCGGTGAAGGGACGGGGGGGGTAAAGGGACGTTTTGCAGCACCTCTGACGTTTTGCAGCACCTCTGGGGTGATATGTTTAATTTATCTGACTGGGACTTCCAGCTGAACTTGTTGGCGAAGTCTCTGAGAGATCAAAGGTGGCCTGAAGTCAATGGGTTCAGGGCGAGAAGTGCGCTTCTCTGGCAGGGGTCAAGGGTCAGAGAGGCTGTAACTCTGGCTTGTGTTTAATTATTCCAGTGGGACTTGCACTCTAGACCCTCTGGAACAGGACCAACCCAATAAACATGTACTTAACATTTGTTTTTTATCCCGGGGCCCCCGAAATTTTGTACTATAAAAATAAAATGGCCCAATCAAAGGCCCCCATACACTATTTTTGTTGAGGGCCCCTAAAGCCCTAGGGCTGGCCCTGCTCTGGAAGTTCCGTAGTGGAACTAATTTGTGTTACAGTGACTGTGCTTTCCTTTACTAAATAAGTCAAGAACATTACCTGGCCTACGGCGCCCTCTAGTGGCACATGCCCGCGAACATTCATTGAAGCAGATGCTTATTAGAGCCCGACCGATATATCGGTGGCCCGATATTATCGGCCAATATTAGGCATTTTCCGATCTATCGGTATCGGTATGTATAATGGCCGATAAATTAATATTAAAGTGTTTTTATTTTTTATTTTTTCAAAGGAATTTGAGTTTCATATCTAAAGTTTGTATTTTTATAATTTTATTTATCAGAAACTGCATTATCATATCATTTTAGTGAGGAAATAATAACAGGAGTCAGAAGGCTAAGCAGTTAGGGAATCGGGCTATTAATCAGAGGGTTGCTGGTTTGATTCTTGGCCAGGTCAAATGACGTTGTGACGTTGGGCAAGGCACTAAACCCTACTTGCCTCTGGGAATGTCCCTGTACTTAGTCGCTCTGGATAAGAACTTCTGCTAAAAGTGACTAAATGTGAACTACAAATAACTTATGTTAGGGAAATCATTTTGTTTTGTTACGCGTTTCTGGATTTTTTAGATAATTTTTTATATCGGCCGATATCGGAATATCGGATTTTTACCAAATATTTGTATCGGTATCGGCCTTAAAAATCCTTTATCGGTCGGGCTCTAATGATTATTATCTAATACGATTGAGAGGATTTGAACCTGGGACTTATTGATCTGCACTCACCTGCTGCATCACTAAACAGCATCAATACAGAAGTATTCTGCTTGAGGTGTATCTCCATGACCTTCATGACAGATTTACAAGGAGAGACAAGGGTGTGGGGGGTTTAACCTGTCAGCACCTGCCTGGTCGTCGGTCTGCCAACGCTGGACCTGGTCACCAACCGGGAACTAGTCTCTGTGACGGGCAACAGCGAGTTTCCCGGTCCCTTCCTACATCTACCAAGTTGAACAATGGATGTTTCAAAACCCAATTGGCACTTCCCTGTTGTATTACTATGTTTAGCCTGTGTTCTGCTCCTCTCTTTCACCAACCATCTCTAGAGGAGGGGATTCCTCACTGAATTGCTCCTCCCAAGGTTTCTTCCATTTTTTCTCTTGCATTGGAGTGTTTCCGGGAGTTTTTCCTTGTCTTCCTCGAGGGTTTAGGTTGATTGAGGGGCAGCTCTATGGGCGTATGTGAAGCCCTTTGGGACATGCTTGCGTGTAGAAAGGGCTATACACATACTTTTTGAATTGATTTGATAAAATACCTGAAAGCAGCAATGAGGTGGCCAAGCAGATCAAATGTCACAGAAAACATTTTTGGCATCCTCAGAAAAGGGTTACGAGTACATCTGCGGAAATACTAGCTCAGCCTTAAACTTACAGTCACTCAATGGGGGTGTAAAGAGGGGTGTGAGGGGGGAAGGCACAGAAGGCAGCCTGATCTCTGCTTTCTGTATGTTGTGGAGCGGGGGAGGACAAAGGTCCCCCGTTCTCTGCTGTGTGGCGGGGGAGGGAACTGTGACGGAAGATCTAGAACGACCAATCCTGCTTTAGAAGATTAAACCAGCGCCATACTTCGTCCCTTTGCCAACCGGTTTATGTTGACGGTAGTGCACTCGTAATATCTGACCGCTTTCAACTGCAGACATTTAAAGAAACAGTTAAAGATTGTCGTTGTGTAGTGCCAAGTCATTGCTTAGTTTCATATAGTTATCTGGTGTCTGTTAAAAAGGCTAATTTGGGAGTTTATTTGCGTAGTTGCTGAGACTCCCCTGAGATGTTTGGACCAGGTCTTGGGCTATATGGAGAGCTTCACCGGAGTGATATTTTGTGCTTGCTTCGGCAGCACATATACTAAAATTGGAACGATACAGAGAAGATTAGCATGGCCCCTGGCGCAAGGATGACACGCAAATTCGTGAAGCGTTACCAATTTTGCCCCTTTCTTCCTCTCTAGGACCTCAAAATATGATTAAAAACATAAAAATATTGATTTTACTATACTTTTAAAGTGAAATGGGGAATTAGCGCCATCTAGTGGAGGTTAATGACATCGGAAACATGCAGTTCTTGAAAAATCCACTAGATGTCCTCCAGGGAGCATAACCCTTGCCTCAATTCGGCCGAAATTAGGGTTATAGTTCTAGACTGCTGGGACCTTAACCGTTGGTCTGGCCCTGTCACCAGGCCTCCCCTGAGCTCTGTTGCCGGCCGAGACTTGAGAATATTCATGAGGCCAACCCTCATCCTGCTCTTAGGGTTGCATCTTGTCTAACTAGGGTTAGGGTTAGGGTTATAGACTGCTGGGACCTTAACCGTTGGTCTGGCCCTGTCACCAGGCCTCCCCTGAGCTCTGTTGCCGGCCGAGACTTGAGAATATTCATGAGGCCAACCCTCATCCTGCTCGTAGGGTTGCATCTGGTCTAACTAGGGTTAGGGTTAGGGTTATAGACTGCTGGGACCTTAACCGTTGGTCTGGCCCTGTCACCAGGCCTCCCCTAAGATCTGTTGCCGGCCGAGACTTGAGAATATTCATGAGGCCAACCCTCATCCTGCTCGTAGGGTTGCATTGGGCTAACTAGGGTTAGGGTTGTAGTTCTAGACTGCTGGGGCCTTAACCGTTGGTCTGGCCCTGTCACCAGGCCTCCCCTGAGCTCTGTTGCCGGCCGAGGGTTGGGGAACGAAAGACCTCAGGCCCGAACCGACGGCGTGGTTAGGATTGACAAGGAGAGACAAGGGTGTGGGGGGTTTGAGCTGTCAGCACCTGCCTGGTCATCGGTCTGCCAACGCTGGACCTGGTCGCCAACCGGGAACTAGTCTCTGTGACGGGCAACAGCGAGTTTCCCGGTCGCTTCCTACATCTACCAAGTTGAACAATGGATGTTTCAAAACCCATTGGCACTTTCCTGTTGTATTACTATGTTTAGCCTGTGTTCTGCTCCTCTCTTTCACCAACCATCTCTAGAGGAGGGGATTCCTCACTGAATTCCTCCCAAGGTCTCTTCCATTTTTTCTCTTGCATTGGAGTGTTTTCCTTGTCTTCCTCGAGGGTTGTAGGTTGGTTGAGGGGCAGTTCTATGGGCATATGTGAAGCCCTTTGGGACATGCTTGCGTGTAGAAAGGGCTATACACATACTTTTTGAATTGATTTGATAAAATACCTGAAAGCAGCAATGAGGTGGCCAAGCAGATCAAATGTCACAGAAAACATTTTTGGCATCCTCAGAAAAGGGTTACGAGTACATGGAGCGGAATGCAGAAATACTAGCTCAGCCTTAAACTTACAGTCACTCAATGGGGGTGTAAAGAGGGGGTGCGAGGGGGGAAGGCACAGAAGGCAGCCTGATCTCTGCTTTCTGTATGTTGTGGAGCGGGGGAGGACAAAGGTCCCCCGTTCTCTGCTGTGTGGCGGGGGAGGGAACTGTGACGGAAGATCTAGAACGACCAATCCTGCTTTTAGAAGATTAAACCAGCGCCATACTTCGTCCCTTTGCCAACCAGTTTATGTTGACGATAGTGCACTCGTAATATCTGACCGCCTTCAACTGCAGACATTTTAAAGAAACAGTTAAAGATTGTCGTTGTGTAGTGCTAAGTCATTGCTTAGTTTCATATAGTTATCTGGTGTCTGTTAAAAAGGATAATTTGGGAGTTTATTTGCGTAGTTGCTGAGACTCCCCTGAGATGTTTGGACCAGGTCTTGGGCTATATGTAGAGCTTCACCGGAGTGATATTTTGTGCTTGCTTCGGCAGCACATATACTAAAATTGGAACGATACAGAGAAGATTAGCATGGCCCCCTGCGCAAGGATGACACGCAAATTCGTGAAGCGTTACCAATTTTGCCCCTTTCTTCCTCTCTAGGACCTCAAAATATGATTAAAAACATAAAAATATTGATTTTACTATACTTTTAAAGTGAAATGGGGAATTAGCGCCATCTAGTGGAGGTTAATGACATCGGAAACATGCAGTTCTTGAAAAATCCACTAGATGTCCTCCAGGGAGCATAACCCTTGCCTCAATTCGGCCGAAATTAGGGTTATAGTTCTAGACTGCTGGGACCTTAACCGTTGGTCTGGCCCTGTCACCAGGCCTCCCCTGAGCTCTGTTGCCGGCCGAGACTTGAGAATATTCATGAGGCCAACCCTCATCCTGCTCTTAGGGTTGCATCTGGTCTAACTAGGGTTAGGGTTAGGGTTATAGACTGCTGGGACCTTAACCGTTGGTCTGGCCCTGTCACCAGGCCTCCCCTGAGCTCTGTTGCCGGCCGAAACTTGAGAATATTCATGAGGCCAACCCTCATCCTGCTCTTAGGGTTGCATCTGGTCTAACTAGGGTTAGGGTTAGGGTTATAGACTGCTGGGACCTTAACCGTTGGTCTGGCCCTGTCACCAGGCCTCCCCTGAGCTCTGTTGCCGGCCGAGGGTTGGGGAACGAAAGACCTCAGTCCCGAACCGACGGCGTGGTTAGGATTGACAAGGAGAGACAAGGGTGTGGGGGGTTTGAGCTGTCAGCACCTGCCTGGTCATCGGTCTGCCAACGCTGGACCTGGTCGCCAACCGGGAACTAGTCTCTGTGACGGGCAACAGCGAGTTTCCCGGTCGCTTCCTACATCTACCAAGTTGAACAATGGATGTTTCAAAACCCATTGGCACTTTCCTGTTGTATTACTATGTTTAGCCTGTCTTCTGCTCCTCTCTTTCACCAACCATCTCTAGAGGAGGGGATTCCTCACTGAATTCCTCCCAAGGTCTCTTCCATTTTTTCTCTTGCATTGAGTTTTTCTGGGAGTTTTTCTGGGAGTTTTCCTTGTCTTCCTCGGGGGTTTAGGTTGGTTGAGGGGCAGCTCTATGGGCGTATGTGAAGCCCTTTGGGACATGCTTGCGTGTAAAAAGGGCTATACACATACTTTTTTAATTGATTTGATATGAATATTGAATACCTGCAAGCAGCAATGAGGTGGCCAAGCAGATCAAATGTCACAGAAATAATTTTAGGCATCCTCAGAAAAGGGTTACGAGTACATGGAGCGGAATGCAGAAATACTAGCTCAGCCTTAAACTTACAGTTACTCAATGGGGGTGTAAAGGGGGGTGTGAGGGGGGTGTAAAGGGGGGTGTGAGGGGGGTGTAAAGGGGGGTGTGAGGGGGGAAGGGACAGAAGGCAGCCTGATCTCTGCTTCCTGTATGTTGTGGAGCGGGGGAGGACAAACCTCCCCTGTTCTCTGCTGTGTGGTGGGGGAGGGAACTGTGACGGAAGAATGCGGAAGAGAATCCTTTTGTTCCAAAGCACCAATGAGTGTTAGAAAAAGGTTTTGAGATCTAGAACGACCAATCCTGTTTTAGAAGATTAAACCAGCGCCATACTGCTTCCCTTTGCCAATCGGTCTATGTTGACGGTAGTGAACTCGTAATGTCTTCAACTGCAGACATTTAAAGGAACAGTTAAAGATTGTCGTTGTGTAGTGCCAAGTCATTGCTTAGTTTCAGATAGTCATCTGGTGTCTGTTGAAAGGCTAATTTGGGAGTTTAGTTGTGTAGTTGCTGAGACTCCCCTGAGATGTTTGGACCAGGTCTTGGGCTATATGGAGAGCTTCACCGGAGTGATATTTTGTGCTTGCTTCGGCAGCACATATACTAAAATTGGAACGATACAGAGAAGATTAGCATGGCCCCCTGCGCAAGGATGACACGCAAATTCGTGAAGCGTTACCAATTTTGCCCCTTTCTTCCTCTCTAGGACCTCAAAATATGATTAAAAACATTAAAATATTGATTTTACTATACTTTTAAAGTGAAATGGGGAATTAGCGCCATCTAGTGGAGGTTAATGACATCGGAAACATGCAGTTCTTGAAAAATCCACTAGATGTCCTCCAGGGAAGCATAACCCTTGCCTCAATTCGTCCGAAATGGGTTAGGGTTATAGTTCTAGACTGCTGGGACCTTAACCGTTGGTCTGGCCCTGTCACCAGGCCTCCCCTGAGCTCTGTTGCCGGCCTAGGGTTGGGGAACGGAAGACCTCAGGCCCGAACCGACTGCGTGGTTAGGATCAGGGGTGGCAGTGAAGGCAGTGCCAGCATGGGCAAGAGCCATAACCATGGACGTATCTAGCCCTATTTTGGAGCCCCCCCCAGCCCCCCCCAAAAGTTTCATTAGCCCCCCCCAAATTCTTTTTTTTCATATTTTAAATCGAAATGTGTGAATTTCTCTTCCTAAAACCCACTAGAGGACACTATTTAAAAGGATATTTTCCAAAATGTCTTCTGGGGGAACATGCCCCGAGACCCCCCCTAATTTTGCTTGGTCACAGGAAAAATTATAGGTTTTATCTAGGGGTTTAGCCCCCCCAAAAGTGGGAACCTAGATTCGCCCCTGAGTTCAGTGACTACTAGTGAAGCTCAGCTGTACGCGCTCACACATCTGTTCACAGGACAACTCCATGCGCTCCTCTCACCCCTGACTTTCTGCCGTAAATGAGCACGGCGCTTGGGGAGGAAAGCGTCTGCCAAGACGAACGAACCGTCAAATGTAAACATCCGAATCTGTCGACAGTGTTACAACAGTGAATGTTCATTAGTGGTGCGTGCGCGGCTTGTTCTGCCAGGCGGTTCTCCCGGGGGTTTCCAGTGTGTGTCAGTGGGTTGCACTGGGTCTGTGTCTGTGCTTCAGAGTCCGGGGTGTGTCGCTGTGTGTCAGTGCTGTCTCACAGATGGTGTAGGCGCTGGTGGTGTAAACTCAGGTCTCCTGAACATCTGTTAGGCTTTGGGACATTTGCATTTCTTATATTCTTAACACACACACTCACTCCTCCCTTGCTGACACACACAACAAGCATGGCAACCACCATATCAGCCCAAACATATCTTTGAATCATTGCCAAACAAAACCCTTGTTGTATCTTATTGCGTCATGGGTTTATTTGTATTGATACAACAGTACGGGATGATCAAGACTTTACCGAGTGACCGGATTGCATTTTACAACCTCTTTCTGAACATTCGAAAATTCTGATATAATGATATCGACTTTGCCAGAGATTCTTCAATCACCTAACATTATGAGGGGCCGTTAAGAAATAAGTCTGACAGTTTATACAAACACATATGAAGCAGACGCATTCACACTTGAAACGTTCGCGCACACGCATCTCACAACACTGGAACCTCACACACATGTGGAACGCTCGTCTGAAATACTTCCTAAACGGTCCCTCGTAGAACATCAACATTTGACCTGCACATGTATTGTACTGATCACACCACTAGGTGGAGCATAGTACTAGGAGACAGAGAGTTATAGTCATTCATATAGTCATGTTATGGTCATTCAAAACGCTTGCATTTCGTCCCAGCATTTTTTCATCAACCCTGTCCAAGTAATCAGCAGCCACAAGTTGTTACGTAAGAGTCAGAACCACCAAATACTAGTCTATGGATCTCGTAGCTAGTTGACTGCCACCTAAATAATAGTATAGTTAAAGAAGTTCTTCTAAATTCACGGATTAAGAGAGAGCATTTCAGTCGCGTGAATCAACATGAATCATTCACGTTCTGTAGAAACTCAGCAAAATCCAGTCCACGAAGCGTGCGTGCCTACGCATAGCGCAGAACGCCCACTATGCTGTAATTGTAAAGGGGATTGGCTGCTAAAGATAACCATGGCTCTATCTTTTCCGTGATTGGTCGAGGCCGAATTGTCCATTACGTTATGCTTGTTCTACAAATACACTGGGAGCTCGAGAGAGGGAAGACGTAATGGTGTTATTTCTTGTGCCCTTGCAATGGTCATCGTCCTAATATTACTTGACAATTTCCACAACCGTGATTCATCATGAAGGTACGTACAATGTTTAATGCATCTGTGGAATTGTGATGTATTCAATCTGTTTTTCTCGAGGTTAACTTTAATAGACTTTGCAAGCAGAAGGAAAATAAACAGTATAATAGACGCATGAAACTGACAGTTGAGAATTCCGATATGATGTTATTATAGCTGAATATTTCGATACGATGAAGCCGACAGTGGCGTTAGAGTGGTAGATTACATTAAATGTAAAAAAAACCATGATCTATTATAATAATCCGAGCGCTTCCCTAGTGGTAACTGTAAATGTAAGTGCATCGCTACACTAGATGATCATATACGATGTTAATGAGCTTGCTTGGGTCCTCTGATTCCCACTCCTGGATGCTTCAGTTCACTTGCACTGGAGTGCAGTGCCCATTCAACCGCTAACGAGCGTTAATCTCTAATAACATAATCAGTTTACTGCAGTCAATGAGTGAGGGAATATTTCGAGACGTCTGGTTCTAGATAATCACCTGTACCAAGTAAAGGGAAATGTGTAATCCTTACAAATCACTGCGCAGGAACGCCACATACTTAAACAGCAATGATGATGATGATGATGATGTTTACCATCAGTTTTTTCCAGTGAGAGGATTCAGATCCATTCTCAGTAAATAAAAGTAATGTACGTCATTTTTAACCAGTTGTGTTCCTCTTCCTGACAACAAGATGCGCCTGATTGACAAAGCAGTAGATGTAGACGTAACATAGACGAGAAATTATCAACAGTTTATGATTGGCTCACTGCCAATAAGAACGCAGCAGCACGCAGTTTTTTTAAAAACATCTGCGAAATCTTCAAATGTAAACACGAAATTAGCATTAGGAGTCTTTGTTCATCTATTTCAGTCATCTCTGATATCCATTCAAAAATGTTAAATGCTTTAAGACTGTGGCCTACCCTTTTCACAATAAACAGGATATGATATCTAAGACATTTCAAAGTTTAGTCAAGCTTTATTGCGTGGTGCAGCGTCAATACTGTAAGGGCCTGTGCATATGTCATCCTGTTCTATTAGTGATTGAAGTTGATCTCTCTCTAGAATGAAGGTGTCTTGTTTCCTAGACATGGGCTGTGGAATAATAACTGGTTAATCAACTGGTTAACATCGGAAAAGGTAAAAAGGTTTTCAGCTTGGGGACAATCCCCTATCTGAAACTCACTTCCGGTGTGAATTGAGTGTCTCTATTTCAGGCTTTGACGTTAAGGTAATAGTGATCATTCATGAACTAGACAAATGCTTCATCTTCATCAGATATCAGAGAACACAAGATATGACAAGAAAGGAGCTGCTGGAATTAGAAACTGATATTGTACTATTGTATATATATTTAGCTTCAAGGGGAACCTACTTCCTGTTGTCTCCCAGCTGTTTGTCTAGCAGACGCTCCAGAATATTTCTGTAGCATCACTGACACCCCAAAAGAAATTGATTTAGAAATGTACGACCCAAAGTGACTGTATGAATCTATTGGAATTACAAACCTCGTCACAGCTTTATCAGTCTGGTCGTTGGTATTAAATGTGCCAGTCAGTTTTTAATAACACAGGATCATCTTCTCTAGAGGACAAGCTTCGGTTTTATTGCTGCCCTCGAAAATATTCCCGCATCTGAATCCATTTTCCTTAATATGAGCCGCCTGTCCTCTTCTCACCCTGGAGGAAAGCGTTTTTTTCTGGGCTGGACTTCATTTCCTGACTGAGCGAACGCAACCTGTGTTCTCCGCACTTCTAAATGTGCCAGATATTGTCTAGCGCCATGGATATGAGCTGCTTTGCTAAAAACAGGCTTTTGTGTTTTCATGTGAGTAGAATCTCCCACGGTCACTTCCTGAATGCAGATCTGGGACATCGAGTTGATGCGTGAGGAAGAGAGGAGGAAGAGAGGAGAGGAGGAGAGAGAGGAGAGGAGGAGATGAAGAGAGATAGGGAGGGGAAGAAGAGAGGAGGGGATGGGAGGAAGAGAGGAAGAGAAGAGGGGCGGAGAGGAAGAGAGGAGGAGATGAAGAGAGATAGGGAGGGGAGGAGGGGAGGAAGAGAGGAAGAGAAGAGGGGAGGAGGACTGCCATTCAGATCCCTTTGTGTGGGGCCTGCCAATCAGAGAGACTTGATTGAATGAGCTGGGACTTCCTGTCAGTCACTTCCTGATCCTAGTCTGGGTGGCAGTGCAGTGCTTGGAGCCGGCTGAACGCACGCCTCACTATGTCAAGACCATCTCCATGGAGATGGAGTGAGAGGGATGGAGGGAAAGGGAGAGCAAGAAAGAGAAAGGGGGACAGCAGAGAGCCAGAGAGAGAGACAGAGAGAAAGAGCGTGCTGGGATGGAGAGTGAATGGATAGGAGGAGAAAAGAGAACACTAACTATGTGAATGGTGGAATACGGAATATTGAATGGAAGGAGAGTTTCACTGCTGTGGGTCAGGATTTATTAAAAAACAGTTTTATACATCCAACTGCTTTAGCAGAGAAGCACTTGTCAGCTCTCACATCTGGAGCAGAGAATGAAAAAGAACCGGAGACGTAAAGCCTCTCTTCATATCAGTTTGATCCGATTGAAGATTTTAGGCCTTTTCTCCCAAATGACAGAGGAACGAAACACACCCTTATCTCCCCTCAGCATCACCCAGACTACAGGCTGACACAGATCCTGCCAAATGGATCAAAGTTCAGCAGTATCTAGAAAATCCTAGATGTTCATAAGGGAGCCTCTGCACAGTCAAGGCACCCTGCCAGACTGTCTGGCACAAGAGTGTGTCAGGATGGAGGAGTGTCCTAAACCTGCCGAGACCAGGGAGAGACTGTCCTGAGAGGAGAGAGTGTCCTGAGAGGACAGTGTCCTGACAGGAGAGTGTCCTGACACGAGAGTGTCCTGAGAGGAGAGAGTGTCCTGAGAGGAGAGAGTGTCCTGAGAGGAGAGTGTCCTGAGAGGAGAGAGTGTCCTGAGAGGAGAGAGTGTCCTGAGAGGAGAGAGTGTCCTGAGAGGAGAGTGTCCTGACAGGAGAGTGTCCTGAGAGGAGAGAGTGTCCTGAGAGGAGAGAGTGTCCTGAGAGGAGAGTGTCCTGAGAGGAGAGAGTGTCCTGAGAGGAGAGTGTCCTGAGAGGAGAGAGTGTCCTGAGAGGAGAGTGTCCTGAGAGGAGAGAGTGTCCTGAGAGGAGAGTGTCCTGAGAGGAGAGAGTGTCCTGAGAGGAGAGTGTCCTGAGAGGAGAGTGTCCTGAGAGGAGAGAGTGTCCTGAGAGGAGAGAGTGTCCTGAGAGGAGAGTGTGTCCTGAGAGGAGAGTGTCCTGAGAGGAGAGTGTCCTGAGAGGAGAGTGTCCTGAGAGGAGAGAGTGTCCTGAGAGGAGAGAGTGTCCTGACAGGAGAGAGTGTCCTGAGAGGAGAGAGTGTCCTGAGAGGAGAGTGTCCTGAGAGGAGAGATGTCCTGAGAGGAGAGAGTGTCCTGAGAGGAGAGTGTCCTGAGAGGAGAGAGTGTCCTGAGAGGAGAGTGTCCTGAGAGGAGAGTGTCCTGAGAGGAGAGAGTGTCCTGAGAGGAGAGTGTGTCCTGAGAGGAGAGTGTCCTGAGAGGAGAGTGTCCTGAGAGGAGAGTGTCCTGAGAGGAGAGTGTCCTGAGAGGAGAGTGTCCTGAGAGGAGAGTGTCCTGAGAGGAGAGTGTCCTGAGAGGAGAGAGTGTCCTGAGAGGAGAGTGTCCTGAGAGGAGAGAGTGTCCTGAGAGGAGAGTGTCCTGAGAGGAGAGAGTGTCCTGAGAGGAGAGAGTTTCCTGAGAGGAGAGTGTCCTGAGAGGAGAGTGTCCTGAGAGGAGAGTGTCCTGAGAGGAGAGTGTCCTGAGAGGAGAGTGTCCTGAGAGGAGAGAGTGTCCTGAGAGGAGAGAGTGTCCTGACAGGAGAGAGTGTCCTGAGAGGAGAGAGTGTCCTGAGAGGAGAGTGTCCTGAGAGGAGAGAGTCCTGAGAGGAGAGAGTGTCCTGAGAGGAGAGTGTCCTGAGAGGAGAGAGTGTCCTGAGAGGAGAGTGTCCTGAGAGGAGAGAGTGTCCTGAGAGGAGAGAGTGTCCTGAGAGGAGAGTGTGTCCTGAGAGGAGAGAGTGTCCTGAGAGGAGAGTGTCCTGAGAGGAGAGTGTGTCCTGAGAGGAGAGTGTCCTGAGAGGAGAGTGTGTCCTGAGAGGAGAGTGTGTCCTGAGAGGAGAGTGTCCTGAGGGGAGAGTGTCCTGAGAGGAGAGTGTCCTGAGAGGAGAGAGTGTCCTGAGAGGAGAGAGTGTCCTGAGAGGAGAGAGTGTCCTGAGAGGAGAGAGTGTCCTGAGAGGAGAGTGTCCTGAGGGGAGAGTGTCCTGAGAGGAGAGTGTCCTGAGAGGAGAGAGTGTCCTGAGAGGAGAGAGTGTCCTGAGAGGAGAGTGTCCTGAGAGGAGAGTGTCCTGAGAGGAGAGTGTCCTGAGAGGAGAGTGTCCTGAGAGGAGAGAGTGTCCTGAGAGGAGAGTGTGTCCTGAGAGGAGAGAGTGTCCTGAGAGGAGAGTGTGTCCTGAGAGGAGAGAGTGTCCTGAGAGGAGAGTGTCCTGAGAGGAGAGTGTCCTGAGAGGAGAGTGTGTCCTGAGAGGAGAGTGTGTCCTGAGAGGAGAGTG
This sequence comes from Mallotus villosus, assembly GCA_903064625.1. Lineage (NCBI taxonomy): Eukaryota > Metazoa > Chordata > Actinopteri > Osmeriformes > Salangidae > Mallotus > Mallotus villosus. The sequence continues at coordinate 216,656 of CAEFZP010005716.1, forward strand.
TCCTGAGAGGAGAGTGTCCTGAGAGGAGAGAGTGTCCTGAGAGGAGAGTGTCCTGAGAGGAGAGTGTCCTGAGAGTGTCCTGACACGAGAGAGTGTCCTGAGAGGCTCTCATGGTGGCGCCCTGCCAGGCAGGAGTCGTTTCAGGCTGCCTCCCTCCCTTCTCCTCGTCAGTCTAGCAGGGGACAGCTGAGGAGCTGGAGGAGGAAGAAGGGAGCATGTTAACAGGCCGCCTCCTCTCTTTTCCTCTCCTGGGTCCTAGCTCCCTTCTCTCTTTTCCTCTCCTGGGTCCTAGCTTCCTCCTCTCTTTCCCTGGTTCCTTTCCTATCTTCTCAACTCCTCTGCTGGGTTCAAGCTGCCCGCCTCTCCTACCCTCTGTCCTTGAACCTTTAACCTCTTGATTTGCAGTCAAATGCTCTAACCACTGAGCTACACCCATCCTAAACACACCTGAAAACCTTGCCAGCCGTCCAACTGCATCTCTCTGTGTCTCTGGTTTAGCCGGCCTTCCAGTTCACCTCCCCATGCAGCACTCGGCTCCTGTGTGACATAAGCGCTGCTTAAGCTGATAGAGGAGGTGACATCAGAGGGGTCGTGGTGTCCCGGGTCACAGCAGATGCTGAGCCCTCTCCCTGTAAAACACCAGAGCGAGCCCTGCGTGAAACGGACCCTGTCTTCTTCTGTGGTGAGCCGCGGGAGACACTGTCTTCTTCTGTGGTGAGCCGCCAGGCCCCAGTATATCGGGCTATAAGCTCATGTCAGCCTATTGATTCCCCAGGCCCTGGAACAGAAGACGTATTCTCCTCCCTCCTCCCTCCCTCCCCTCCTCCTGTCTCCCCCTCTCCTCTCCTCATCAGTATGCTCCGAGCAGCTTCGGTTTAGATCACGCCATCTTGGCTGCCAGACCCTGGACAGTGTTGTGGTCAGTAAACAAGGGTCGGACAGGCCTGTCACATGCAGGTCCTTTGTTCCCGCTCCATGACAGATACTGGGTCAACTTTAGCGGAGCACTGGCCGGTGGCCACAAAGTACTTCAACATGTAAAGACGACTGAAACGCTGTTATGCACTCCTGAACCTATGTCTTCTTCTGTGGTAACTAAATGCGGTATTTGTGTACGTCGCTTTGGAGACGAATGTTTGTGCTGCTCATAATGATTCCCGGGTTGCTGACCCGGCGCTCTGTCCAGGCTAATACTGAAAATAAGAATTGTCTTAATTGACTTGCCAGGTCAAATATAATAAAGGTTAAATAAGTCAAACATTTAAAGACTGTTGTGCTCTTAGAGCCGGCTGTGTGCTTTTCATATAGGGAGGAGGAATAACATTAATGTAGGAGACACTGAACGGTACAGGGGTAATATGAACCTGCATCGTCTAGCTCTGCAGTCATACGCTCTAACCACTGAACTATCCCGTCCCAGGACACACCCAGGACAGAACTCCAGAGAGGGAGGGAGCCGCTGAAACGATCGCAAGTGCATTGTGGGAAAGTGGAGTGGCATGTTAGAGATGCTCCCCTGTCTGCTCCCAGACTCCCTTTTAAACACTGTGGTTGGGCTTATTATTAATCTATGAGCTCGTTTCTGTCAAGACACTCACGTATCGATTAAGCATTCATTGACAACCGTAGACATGGAGACAGGTTTAGTTTGGCGGAGTGGGTGTATCAAGCACTCCCTGCCTCGAGCATTTGCAAGTAACATACATAGAATATGAAGCAGGGAGCGATCTGAGTAATACTCCCCTTGATGGATGGAAACATAAAGAGAACACGGGGGAGATGGTGGAGGAGCGGCAACAGCACAGGTCATTCAACATCCGGGAGTGTGTGTGTGTCCGCGCGGCCTTTCGATGCCGCCTTATCGGACATGGCCCAGTGGGTTTGACCGGGCTAACACAGGTGTAGTTAACGAGCGGGTGAAGCGTGTTGCCCGTGTGCCTCGACGTGGCTTCGCTCGTGTCTTACTGTGATTCCTCTCAGGTCAGTTAAGGCTCTAGGAGGACACAAAAACAGACGTTTTGGACACAAAAAAGGAGGGGAAAAAATGTATCCAGCATGTGTGTCTGTTTGTGTACGTATTTGTGTGTTTTACCGCGTGTGTGTGTGTGTCTCCGTGCGTGTCCAGGCGGGGGCATCGTCGATGTGGGCGTCCTGCTGCGGGCTGCTGAACGAGGTGATCGGGACGGGCACGGTGCGGGCGCAGCAGCCTGGGTTCGGGGCCGGGGCGGGGCCTTTCCGCTTCGCCCCCAGCGCAGGGTACTCCACCTACCCCCCCACCACCTCAGGGAGCGCCGGGCAGCTGTGCAAGGCCTGCGGACTGGCCTTCTCTGTGTTCAGACGCAAGGTAAGACGGGGTCCCCGATGAGGAGGAGGGTGGTGGTGGTGATGAGGAGGGTGGTGATGTGATGAGGAGGGTGGTGATGGTGATGTGATGAGGAGGAGGAGGGTGATGTGATGAGGAGGGTGGTGGTGATGTGATGAGGAGGAGGAGGGTGGTGGTGCTGATGATGAGGAGGGTGATGATGTGATGAGGAGGAGGAGGGTGGTGGTGATGTGATGAGGAGGGAGGGTGGTGGATGGTGGTGCTGATGAGGATGATGACAGTCATGGTAACGGAGGTTCCGATACGAGAAGGTCATTGGGGATTTAAAGATGTCTGTTCCCACTCCGTGCTCCCCTATCTCAGGGTGTCCAGCTGAGCCCCACAGTGTGTGGACCACAGTTCACCAGCAGAGTGCGTCTGTGTGGTGTTCCTGGCTTCAGGGCCCACTGGGACCCAGATGAAAGCTCAGGTGGTCTCCTGCCAGCTCCCAGCCTCCAGCTTAGATAGCTCTATCATCACAGGCACACCTGTAGCCGTGCATAAACCCCCGAATACACAGCCGTATGTGTCCCAGCTTGGTATTTATGTCATGAAAGGAGGGGCACCGGAGGAGGCTTTCACCCTGGGGCTGAAGTATGGATCTGTCACCGTGGCAATGGCCTCTTTTTGGACCGGAACACATTTGCACACCAATGATATGGAAATTATTCCTGGTGCATCCAATCGTATTCTCTGCCCGCTCGGGGGTGGTTTATTCGTCTGTCTATCATCAGTACACTGAGATAAGGCTGGAAATGTCACAAATAAACCGAAATATTATGCATGGTTAATTTGGATTTTAGTAAACCTTTTTAGAATGTCATGACTTCTTTACTGAGGAACACAGGTGAGTAGTTTGGTACTGCTGATGTCCCTCTCATTAACCGTAATGAATACCAAGTCTGGATAATTGAAAGGCTCAATTGATGGCAGTAAAGAATTATTCTGGGTGATTAAGTGCTGATGAGGAAGGTGTGCCAAAGTACCATCAGCAACAACAGGATCATCTCTCTCTCTTTCCTCCCTCCCTCTGTCACACCCCGCCGTCTCCCCTACCTCACCCTCCTACCCCCCCAACCCCACCCCAACCCCACCCCTACCTCACCCTCCTACCCCCCCAACCCCACCCCTACCTCACCCTCCTACACCCCCCAACCCCACCCCCAACCCCCACCCCTACCTCACCCTCCTACCCCCCAACCCCACCCCTACCTCACCCTCCTACCCCCCCAACCCCACCCCTACCTCACCCTCCTACCCCCCAACCCCCACCCCTTCCTCACCCACGCAGCACGTGTGCTCGGACTGCAAGCGGGGTTTCTGCGCCCTGTGCTCGGTGCCGCAGGAGGAGCTGCGCTGCTGCACCACCTGCCACCTGCTCCGCGCCACCTGCTTCCAGCGGCCACGCCTCATGCAGCTGCGGGTCAAAGACCTGCGGCAGTACCTGCTCCTGCGCAACATCCCCACGGACACCTGCAGGGAGAAGGAGGACCTGGTGGACCTGGTGCTCTGCCACCAGGGGGCGGCGGGCACCCCTCGACCCCTGGGGGCCAGCCAGGAGGAGGAGCTGGAGGAGGAGCTTGAGGAGGAGGAGGAGGAGGAGGGGGAGGAGCTTGAGGAGGAGGAAGGGCCGGCTGATACGGACAGTCTTCACTCGCCGGCTCACTCGCTCCAGGCCACGCCCCCGTCCCCCGCTCGCTCGCCGTCCGAACTGTCGGTGGTGTCTGCTTCTCAGGAGGACGCGCTCAGCCGGAGTGACAGCTCAGAGACCCCGAGTCAGGTACGTACACACACACACGCTGACACACACACACACACGCTGACACACACACACACACACTGACACACACACACACGCTGACACACACACACGCTGACACACACACAACACACAGACTGAACATAGACACACACACAGACTGAACATACACACACACACAGACTGAACATACACACACGCACAGACACACGCATACAATACACGCACACATAACACACACACGCACAGACACACGCATACAATACACGCACACATAACACACACACGCATGCTCAAACATACTATAAATAACACACATTGGCAAATACACACACGCAGGCAGAATATCTCTACAGAATCCTTATCACGGGAGATTAGGGGTTTAAAGTGGTAGGCTGTGCTATAGCTCCGTGGTAGAGTATTGCTGATCAAGAGATTGCAGGTTCAAATCCCTCCCTGTACATTGCTCTGGACAAAAGCGTCTGATGACCGAGGCGACGTTCAGTTCAGCGAGGTTCTCTGAGGTGTCCTCAGTGTGGCTGTGGGACATGAACGAGCTGGCGACGTGTGTTACCTTCCTTCTGCACCTCGTCATCCTCTCAAGAACAACACTTAGATCCACGTGACTGCAGGAAACAGCTGCACTCAGAGTGCGTGTGTGTGCAAGGTCCTGGGAGAAGCCAGTGACAGCCAAGGATTAAGCAATTTGCCTTTTTTTTTGTGTCTGTTGTGCGGAGCCCGTTATATAACGCTCGCTCTCTCTCTATATCGCTCATTCCCTCACACACACTCTGTATCGCACACACACACACACACACACACACACACACAGGTTATTTTATGAATCCCCTCCAGCGCCGCAGCTGTAGCTTGATAGAGAAAAGGGGGCAACAGAATAACACGCTACACTCTGTCCCTGCCAGTGTTCTCTTGGCAGCCTAAACGCCAGCGGTTCACATCCCGGTGTGTCGTAAAGGTTTCAGAACCTGACGAGAAGAGGCCCGGCGTGGTCCCGGCCGGAGAGAGAGGGTTCTAGAAGTAGAGAGAGTGGAGGTGTAGCTTGACGGTAGGACTGGACCGGGAGGGACGACGCCACCGGATCCACTCATGCATTCATTAGGAACACAGGTGCATCGTGGGAGGCCACGTCTGATTGGTCTGCTGGAATGTGGCTGACCTCCCCCACCAGAGACATATATATGTCTATGTCCCCCCCCCCACACACACACACACTCCATTCCTCATTGTGACATCACACAGGAAGAGCTGCCTGCAACCATTAGCTAATTGCTTTTTTGTACTGCGGGGGAGGGGGGGGGGATTAGAGGGAGGGGGGGGGGATTAGAGGGAGGGGGGGGGGATTAGAGGGAGGGGGGGTACTCTTATGACCATTTCAGTGTTATGACTTTTCTTCATTGCACATAAAGGGGTTGGGTTAATGCAGCAATGTGCCGCACGCTCCGAGCACTCTGCTGGCTGCAGCCATCAGGAGCCACTCCAATTAGAACCACCGGCTTCAAAGGGAATTATTCACTGCAGAGTTGAGATTGCAAGTTGCAATGTTACTGAATAGTGAATGTAAAAGACATATATACGGTCCTGAGAGGACGTCGTTTAAGTCACTTTGCTGTTATGAGACGTCTGAAGAGAGAGCCTTTCCCCCCGTGTTTGATTTGTCTTCTTGTGTTCTTCATGCGAGGGGCGAGGGCTGTTCAGTCCTCTGTGGAGGGTCTGAGGATGCTGGGGCTGCAGCTCCCCCTGTGGTTATCCACCGAACTGCAGGTTGTTACATCTCTTAAATCCTTCTGTGCGCTGCTTTGCCTCTCAGGACCACGTGGAGATTCCGACCGTGTCGCTCCTGAACCTGGAACCCGTCGAGAACATCCCAGAGGTGAGGAGACCCCACCACAAACCCTCTCTATGAGAGACCCCACCCCTCTCTGCTGTACGAGTCTTCAAACCCCATCTGGTGTGATGTGTAAAGTACTGTCTGAGTACAGCAGGGATGGGTATAGCTCAGTGGTTAAGCGTTTCACTGCAGATCTTAAGATTGCAGGTTCAAATCCCTGTCTCTCTACATCGCTCAGGATGAAAGCATCTGAATAAAAAGACGTTGGTAGTGAGTGAAACTTACCCGCTCTCTTCCTGAGCTGTAACTGTAAAGTGCTATAACAGTAGAGAAGATGTTTATTGGTCCCTGGGGGGAACTGCTGTGAAATGGTAGCTAAATTTACAGCGGGGATTGAATCCAGGTCAGCTGAATAGTGGGGCAGTGCTTCTCACCTCTACACCACCAGAACTAGAGGAACTGAAGGTGTGTGAGGTGGGATAGCTGGCGTGGGATGTTAGTCTTGTCAGAAGTGAAGTCTTCAATAGGGAGTCAGATGGCCGAGCGGTTAGGGAATCGGGATATTAAATCAGAAGGTTGCTGGTTCGATTTCCGTCCGTGAAAAATTACATTGTGTCCTTGGGCAAGGCACTTCACCCTACTTGCCTCGGGGGAATGTCCCCGTACTTACTGTAAGTCGCTCTGGATCAGAGCGTCTGCTAAATGACTAAATGTAAATGTGTGGTCTCCTCCAGGTCAGCCCGGCCACCCAGAGGAGGGTACGGGCCTCTCTCTCCGACCTGGAGCAGGAAGGAGACATCAAGAACCTGTCTGTCCGCCAGCTCAAAGAGATCCTGGCCAGGAACTTTGTGAACTACTCTGGCTGCTGTGAGAAGTGGGAGCTGATGGAGCGGGTGCATCGGCTCTACCGGGAGAACGAGCACAACAGGAAGTCAAGTAAGACACATTATGACATCATGCCCTTCATTGTGACATTCTATCAATTATTACATGATGAACGTGAAGGTAGAACGTTTTCAGAAAAGTAAATAGTGAAGTACTGATACCAGAAAAATCTACTTAAGTATGGTATTAAAGTATTTGGTACTCCATTAATTCCTATCTGCGCAACAGTGAAATCACAATGTAATAACAGTGCAATAACAACATAATCATTTAATGACAGATTAATCATGCCACCAAATAAAGATTAAAACAACAAATGACCTGAGCTGATTTAGCAGTATAATTAACAATGTTTTATTTTATTTTTTATTCTAGTGGAAAATGTCAGCAACAGCATAACAGCAGGTGAGACAACATGAACACAAGATACATTTTCATATTTACACGTGTTTCCATTCTTCCTGAGGAGAATCCTAATGTAGCTCTGTGTGACGTCTTGCACTGTGCACATTCTGTCTGACATACAGTTATATGCGAATAGTATGTAGTGAATGGGCGTAGCCAGAATTAAAAAAAAATGGCTTAAAATGAGGGGGCAAAAAATGAAAACATGCTCATATATAAAAAAATCAAAAATTGTGGGGGGCCGACATGTAAATAAAGGGGCTTAGGCAACGCTACTGATCAAGTCCTTAAACTGTGCTAGTCTCGCTAGCAATACAGTTACCAAGTGATATGACACCATTTTACTTCACAGCTTCACGACTTCAAATTTATAATTATTTCAACCAGATTGTTTTGAGTCACTAATAGATGTTTTGTCACCGCCCCTTTTTGTAACCAAAGTGGTGACGTATCCTCGTCCAGAGTGTAATGGCGGGGTCGGAGGTAAGATGGCCGCCTGAAGGCATGTCCACCTCCACCATCTTCCCAGTCTCTAACCGCTCATTACAGACTGCAACCCCCACTCCTGGGTCATGCTAGCATGCTATCTTGATAGCCCGCTGCTACAGCTGTCACTGCAGGGCCAAGCTAGCATGCTAGCATGCTGCTACAACTGTCACTGCAGGGCCAAGCTAGCATGCTAGCATGCTGCTACATCTGTCACTGCAGGGCCAAGCTAGCATGCTAGCATGCTGCTACAGCTGTCACTGCACGGGCCAAGCTAGCATGCTATCTTGATAGCCCGCTGCTACAGCTGTCACTGCAGGGCCAAGCTAGCATGCTAGCATGCTGCTACAGCTCTGTGTGCAGAGTCATGAAGCATGCTAGCACACTGCTGCAGCTCTGAGTGCTCATTCCCCCACGTGATCGCTCACACACACACGTCTCATCTCCTCTCCGTCTCGCTCCATTACATTTTCCACATTTTTCTCCTCTCGTCTCTTTCCTCATCCTGCTTGCCTCTGGTGGCTTGTCTCTCATCTTGACGCTGATGTGGTCACTAAGAGCTTTTCCCTCTTTAGGACATATCGTATTCTTTTAACAGCAGCGCCCTCATCAGGTCTAATTACATTTACCAGGTTGTGTCTTGGCGGACACGCTCGCTAACAGCCAGGGCTGGAGAGCAAGCCTGCTTGATGCTCTGTCAAGTGTAGCTCAGGACAGAGCCTGGCTCGTGTTGCGGTCGAAACCAGTTCTGTGTCCGTGTGTCATGTGACTCAACCGCCAGCAAGCTGTCTGTCTCGTGTCTCTAACCTTTGAACCCCGTTCGCCCGCACGCTCTCTCTCTCTTTTTCCCAGACGGCACGAGGACGCAGCTGGCGCTGGACGACAACCTGTGCCGCATCTGCATGGACGCCGTCATCGACTGCGTGCTCCTGGAGTGCGGTCACATGGTCACGTGCACCAAGTGCGGCAAGAGGATGAGCGAGTGCCCCATCTGCCGGCAGTACGTGGTGAGGGCCGTGCACGTCTTCAAGTCCTAGCTCTGCCGGAGGACGGCTGCTGCGGGGGCGGAGGGGGATGAGCGTGCACGTGTGTGGGGGACGAGCGTGCACGTGTGTGGGGGACGAGCGTGCACGTGTGGGTGACGAACGTGCACGTGTTGGGGACGAGCGTGCACGTGCCAGACTCGGAAGCGGGGGTCGGACAGGCCGAGGCCGTACACGTCGGCGAGCCCTAACGCCCGCAGGGCTCACTCACGCCCCTCCCTCGTCCTAACGCTCCTCACTGATGGCTCATCGTGGGACTGACTCGAGCTCTGACCCCCCCTGCCCCAACACCCCCCCTCTCCCCCCCACCTCTCCCGCCCCTGCTGCCACACACACACTCCTCCCGGACGGCGTTCCTCTCAGCCGGGATCCAAAAAACAACCACCACCTGTTTTTCTTTTCCACAGCTCTTCACCTTATCTCGTAGCGTTGTGGAGAGCTGTGGGCCTCACTGGTCGTGCTCGGGGTCGGTCTGTAGAGGGGCGCTGACGGAGGAGAAGCAGAATTCCCAGGTTAGAGTCGCTATGGTTTACACACTCATTCCACGTCCAGTCAGACCACACGTCTTTTCTGTGTTCTTTAGAATGTGCAATATGAGATGAGAAAGATGCTTTTGTTGTGAGTTTTCCGTGACGTTTGTGTGACTGAAGAACTGACTGTCCATATGGCTGTATCAGGCTGCATACGTCTAGACAGATTTAACGTTGTGGTGTTCTAAACAAAGACTGTATACACACACACATATATATATATATATATATATATATATATATATATAAACACACACACACACATATCTACACACACACAATGGTGTACAAGGTGCCAAACCTCATTCCACTTGTGCAGAAAGTTCTAGAACACCTTGTCGTGCTGCCATAAAGTGCAGCATCCGGAACAGACAACTCCAGTAATTGGCTGGATTTGAGCCTACATTAACCCATATTAGCATCAATTAGCATACTGTGTAACCACTGCAGATGCAGACCTGCATTTGACAACGATCCCATCTGCTGAGAAAGCCAAGAGAAAAGCCATTGAACATCGGCAGATCTCGTTCAGCTTGACGAAGTCTCGCGTGGCTTGGTCAGGGATGAGCCTCACAGTGTTTCCTGTGTTATTTGTACGTGTGTCTTTTGTTTTGAAGTCAGACTAGTTGTGTGATTCAGCTGTTTAACTCAAGCAATATCATACCACTCCTGTCCACTTCCTGTCCACTTCCTGTCTACTTCCTGTCACTTCCTGTCCCCCAGGTGTTTGTTCGCTTGTGCTACCCATCCACTGTGTCATACCCTTCATGAAGTAGGTATCAGGTGCTAATTCCCGTTTTTTCAGCATTTGTTGTTCACATATTTGATCACGTTGTGGATGTGTCTTTTGATATGCACATTTTAAGAAGAGGATACATATTCTCAATCTGTTTAAACTATTTTTGTTTAATTCTAAACTGCTCATCTGTCTGTATAGTATCTACTTATGCCTGTTAACATAGAGAAAAAGCTTACTGCTGTAAATGAATTGCGTATGATAGCTAATATTGTTGTTTGCCAATATATAAGTTATTGAATGATAAATGTATATTTTTCCATTTGCTTTGGAAGACTGAATATACTTTATTAGCGTTAGAAGTTTCAAATGCAGTTCCAGAATGTAAAATGCCCTTATTTGGTCAGAGAAATATGACTCTCAACCAATCAAATGCCAGAGAGCTGTCTGATCATGCGACATCTCGCAATTAAAGCGTCAATTTTCCTTTGAAGCGTTTTCTGTCGTCACCTGCTAGATATCTACAAGAGAGATCCCTGTACCCGACACAAGGTAGCAAACGTCTCTGTGTATACATGTAGGTCATGCTGCTATTTCTTAAAAACATGTCTCACTTGTGGGCAGCTATATCTGTGCACTCCATGAAACTGGAATCTTTGTATTTTGGAATGTTAAACTTTTTATTTTGGTAACTAAAAGAAAATGATTTACTAGATTTAATAAAATACTGTGCATTAAACCAGTAAGCTAAAATCTTTGCTCTTTTGATTTCATGCTCATCTCCAGTTTGGATTTCCTGTGCATGAAAGTGCGAAATTATTGTATATTATTTTGCATAGATAGTGCCTATGTAACACAAATTTAAGTCAGTGCTATGTAGCTAAAATTTTCACCCATATTTCAGCAACACATTCAAATATAAATTCTTAACATATTTATTTCAGTGTAAAAAACAGTAATAGATATTCCAACATACAAACTTATTTCCCAGGTTGTTAACATATTGCACAGAATGCTTAAAACAAAGGACTAACAAACGACAACAAATAACCAAATGTAGAGTTTAACACTGAGATTAAAAGTCACATTCAATTTTTTCCTCTGAACTTACACATTATTGTAAATACTATTAAAACCAGTCACTAGTACTAAAATATAACAGTAAAGGTTAGACATAATGACTGAGATTCTAATATAAAACATAGCTTTATCAAATCTTTGATACATTTCAAACCCGTTCCATACATTTCTACAGCATAATATCCATTTTATGTAAATTACACTAGTTCTTGGAGGGATGAGTCCTTCATAGTATGAATGATAACTCTTTGTGACGAGGCAGAATCCTTCACTGCAGCATGCATGGGTTTGTCAAATCACTTCTGGAAAGAACTTACAAACACATTGTGTTGGGAATTTAAATTCACTGAACGATTTCCGTTGGCTCTAGACACGTGGCATTATGGCTACTGTGGGAAAAACAACAGCGCATGTCAAACAGTGCAAAATGTGTTTTCTGGATATTATGAAACCAAAGTGATAATAGTTGTACAGAACATAGTCCTATGTAAAAGCATTAAGTACCTGTGTACAAAACATCAACTTCAAACGAATTATTACAAATAAATAAAATGTAAAACACTCAAATGCACAAGGTATGAGTTGAATTGGTATAAACCTGTGGAGGGCTTTTGCATCAGAGTGATCAAGAGTAAACAGAGATGCTGATAGAGAATATTGTAAAATGTTACAGTACTGTACATTAGTGCATTCAACGCTGCACATAAAAGTATGAAACACTTTCTGATACAAAAATATTTCAGTATAATGCATTAAGACTGCATTTTAACATAGGGAACATGAACCACCAAAACATAAATCGTGTGTCTACACACTTTTCGTCAAACAGTCCTTTAGGTACAAAAACAATAGCTTTAAATGGTGCAAATGAGGGGGGAAAACCACACTAAAACATGCTTGGTCAAATTTCACATAATATAAGGCTGGATGTCAAAACAGCCTTCCTGGCTGAAAATGTTGTTTTGGAGGGAAAAAAAATATTTGTACTTGAGCAGCATGTAAACTCCATTATGACACAGCACATTCTACAGCAACATCCACTTCCTGTCTCCTCAGTTCTCCTCAGCTTCCAAGGTGAGTTTGTTTCGTGACACTTCACATCCACAAAGGTAACCCCAGCAGGGTGGGGTCGCGCCAGTGCTTACAGTGATCCAGTCCTGGCTGTCCACTAGCTGAGCTTCTGCAGCAGTTTCTCCTCCTGCAGTCCGAACTGAACGCTCACAGACATCTCTGCTATGAACTGTTCACAGCCCTCCCTGGTCACCTGCTTGCAGTAGCGCAGGTCGATGTGGCAGATGCTGCCACAGCGCTTGAAGTAGGTCAGAGATTGGTCCGTAACGCGGTTACACACTGCAGAGAGAGAGAGAGAAGACTAGGCTCAGACAACAGCACAGAAAAACAGCAGACATCGAACAGGCTCTTAAACAGCGTGTTCATCGATCCTTCATATGATACACAGATTTAAAGACCTCGCTAAGCATGTTGGGATCTTGTTCATCCAGGGGTCACCAGCCCCACCTCCAGCCCCACCTCCAGCTCCCACCTCCAGCTCCCACCTCCAGCTCCCACCTCCAGCTCCCACCTCCAGCCCCCACCTCCAGCCCCACCTCCAGCCCCACCTCCAGCCCCACCTCCCACCTCCACCAGCCCCACCTCCAGCCCCACCTGGAAGGTCTCAGTTCAGTGAGTGACAGCGAGGCCTCGTTTGTGGAACTACCACAGCGCTCCATCCCACTATGGGTCTGATGTTTATAGATACAACCTCTCCCAGCGCCTCGCCCCCCTGAGACACAAGCAGCGTCTTCATGTCCCTGGAGAGGAGCAGTGCCGGGGACATTCACTATCAGCTCGATTTTGACTTAATCCCAGGACTCCCCCGACAACGCTACGCAGACAGATACAGCGAGCTTCTTATTGGTATCTCAGGGACTGCTTTACCAGTTCATAGGAAGCACACATTTCCCCCGAGGGCGCGATTTGATATTCATAAAGAACCCTAAGCCTGTGTGATGTTGTTCACACGTTTAGAGACTGCGTCATGCGGAATGCAGACATACCAGCTAAATGGGTTAGAGATGCATAAAGCAATTACGAAGAAGCAAAATATATTTAAAAAAATATATATATTACAAGTACAATATCAGTAATTAATATAGTTGTGAAGACATCTTGCTAAACAATTCAGTAAAAAAAAATATGTCACTGTGTTTATATTTGTGTGTGTGTGCGTGTTTATATCTGTGTGTTTATATCTGTATGTGTGTGTGTTTATATCTGTGTGTTTATATCTGTATGTGTGTGTGCGTATATATCTGTGTGTGTGTGTGTGATGTGTGTGTGTGTATGTGTGTGTGTGTGTGTGTGTGTGTGTGCGCCGCTCGTCCGGCCCCTCACCTGACAGGTTGACGTCCGTGAGCGAGTCCCGGGTTGTGGTCCCGGCGGTGGTCAGCAGGTTGACCGACTGGTCCGTCACGTGGTTACAGTAGCTGAGGTCCAGCCGGGAGAGCAGGGGCATGGAGCGGATCAGGAGGTGCAGGGACGCGTCCGTGATGTCCAGCCCCGACAGGCGGAGCTCCGCCACGTTACGCAACTTACTCCTGTTGTCCAGCTGACCTGGGGGAGGGGAGGGGGAGGGAGAGGGAGAGGGGGAGGGGGAGGGGAGAGGGAGAGGGAGAGGGAGAGGGAGAGAGGGAGAGGGAGAGGGAGAGGGAGAGGGAGAGGGAGAGGGAGAGGGAGAGGGAGAGGGAGAGGGCGAGGAGAGAGAGAAAGGTAGGGGGGAGAGAAGGGAGAAAAAGGGAGAAAGAGAGGGAGAGAGAATGGTTATCTTCTTAGGCAGCATACTTCATTACTCAGTGGTTGAAAATAAAGTGTAGAAAGAGTAGAGCTTTGTGAAGGCTTGTACACAGGGGGGCACCAGAGAGCCTGATTACAGTCATCCAGTATCCATGCGGAGTCCAGGTATAGGGGGAGTGGGGGTGTGTGTGAGGGGGGGGGAGGGTACCTGGCCTGTGGTCTGTCGGGGGGGGACAGCAGGTCTCTCATCTGGGCGTCTTTGAGCCCCTCCACCCACTGGACGTCCAGGGTGCGGAGCAGGGGGCAGCTGGAGGTGCACAGGGCCGACACGGCCACCCAGGAGCAGCCCGACAGCAGCAGCACCCGCAGACCTGACACACACACACACACACACACACACACACACACAGACACAGACACAGACACAGACACACACACACACAAGGAAGGAAGGAAGCATGCACACACACAGACAAGGAAGGAAGGAAGCATGCACACACACACACACACACAGACAAGGAAGGAAGCATGCACACACACAGACAAGGAAGGAAGCATGCACACACACAAGCATGTACGCACACGCATACAGACACAAAGAAAAAACACACACATACACATTTTATTAATTTAGGAGGTGCTTTTATCCTAAAGATATCCAATAGAAACAGCTGAAAGCAACATACAGCATCAGAAGATCCAAAGAGCAGAAATGCACTAGTTTCAATAGTTAGAGCCTAGGATTGGTCTGCACTTTACCAGCCACAGTGGAACAGTAACAGCAATAACATCTGAACTACAGTGCACCAATATCTCTTACAGACAGACACACACAAGGCCAGCTGATACAGCCTCGGTAGTGGCCGTGAAACCTTCCCCACAGCTCTGAGAGAACCTTAAACATGAACTGGCCATCTGCTCCGTCTCTCTAAGAAGCTGTAAACACCACACTTCCTTATTAATGTCAAACACTCTTAATTAACCTGAGGGTGCCAAACAAACAAACAACAGCATTAACTATGCAAATGTGATTCGAGTCACCGCATAATCCTGGATGGAGATAGATAAGTGACAAAATAAATCCTCTGGAAGACTGGGAAGCCCCTGGGGAAGTTATTATCTCTCCTGAAACCAGCTCTATATCACTACGCCCAGCTGAAACCAGCTCTATATCACTACTACGCCCAGCTGAAACCAGCTCTATATCACTACGCCCTGCTGAAACCAGCTCTATATCACTACGCCCAGCTGAAACCAGCTCTATATCACTACTCCCAGCTGAAACCAGCTCTATATCACTACGCCCTGCTGAAACCAGCTCTATATCACTACGCCCAGCTGAAACCAGCTCTATATCACTGCTGCTGAAACCAGCTCTATATCACTACGCCCAGCTGAAACCAGCTCTATATCACTGCTGAAACCAGCTCTATATCACTACGCCCAGCTGAAACCAGCTCTATATCACTGCTGAAACCAGCTCTATATCACTACGCCCAGCTGAAACCAGCTCTATATCACTGCTGAAACCAGCTCCATATCACTACGCCCAGCTGAAACCAGCTCTATATCACTACGCCCAGCTGAAACCAGCTCTATATCACTGCTGAAACCAGCTCCATATCACTACGCCCAGCTGAAACCAGCTCTATATCACTACGCCCATCTGAAACCAGCTCCATATCACTACGCCCAGCTGAAACCAGCTCTATATCACTACGCTCAGCTGAAACCAGCTCTATATCACTACACCCAGCTGAAACCAGCTCTATATCACTACGCCCAGCTGAAACCAGCTCTATATCACTACGCCCAGCTGAAACCAGCTCTATATCACTACGCCCATCTGAAACCAGCTCTATATCACTACGCCCAGCTGAAACCAGCTCTATATCACTACGCCCAGCTGAAACCAGCTCTATATCACTACGCCGAACGAAATATCTTTGATTATACACTTTATAATAAATAATACATTATGACTCATGTGGGTGTGTGTGTAAATATAAACATACACACACACACACTGTATGTTTAAATGTATTCATGTGATTATGTTGATGGACCAGGCTGGTAGAACCTGCCGGGTCGGGACCAGAACCCACCTGGCAGCCTGTTGATGATCCAGCTCAGCTGCTTCTTGGAGATGTTGGTCCAGCTGAGGTCCAGCACCACGGGCTGTCTCCGGATGATCCCGCTCAGCATCAGAGGGGTGATGGACTTGCAGCGGCTCAGATCGATGCTCTTCCACAGCCTCTTGTCACAGCACCTGGGAGAGGCAGGGTCACACACACACACACCATCACGTCAGTGACAGACACACACACACACACACACCGTCACGTCAGGCACAGACAACGTTACACACACACACACACACACCATCACGTCAGTGACAGACAACGTTACACACACACACACACACACACCATCACGTCAGTGACAGACGACGTTACACACACACACACACACACAGACACCATCACGTCAGTGACAGACAACGTTACACACACACACACACACACCATCACGTCAGTGACAGACGACGCTACACACACACACACACCATCACGTCTGTGACAGACAACGTTACACACACACACAGACATCATCATCCACACCACCTCTTCTACAGACACCATCACCCACATTACTTTATCTTTAATTAGACAAATAGGTTGACTTTCTATATGCAGTATTTGTATGTCACGTTGGATAAAAGCTAAATCGATAAAAACGTAAATGCATTGTGATTAGATGATTCCGGAAATCAGTACAGTATTCCATCAGAACATGCCATATAAGGTTGCAGGCCTCGGCCAATGAAAAGTGCCGTATCACACTCACCATCTGTTCCAGGTCTTGCAGATGCACATGCAGACACACAGGTCTCTGTGGCTCAGCTGAGCAAACACCGCCATCCACACCTCCCTGCTCATCACGTGGGTCTGTCCGTCATCCAGCGGCAGCCTATCAGGAGGAGGGCTGATGGGAGGGGGCCGGATCACATGGCGTTCCATCTGGATGCACTTGGGGGGCGACCGACATGGGGGGGGTCGGGGGCATATGGGGGTGATCGGGGGGCTGCGGTTCCACCCCAGTGGGGAGAGCTCGCGGGGGGTCCCGTTGACCCCCCTACCCCTAGGGTGGAGCCAATCTCCGAGGTCACTGCTGCCGTTGTTGAGCGGTCTCCTGGGTTTTGGCTCCTCCCCCTCGCTCTCCGGCTCTATCTTCACAGGCCTGTGGTTCTGATTGGCCGGACGGTCCTCACTCTTCAGAGGCCGACGAATCGGATTGGCCAGGCCATCCTCGGTCTTTAGCAACCTGCGATTGTGATTGGTGCTCGAGTCTTCCGTTTTGAGAGGTCGACGATTCTGATTGGCCGGAGAGTCCTCCGTCTTTGGCGGTCTTCGGTTGTGATTGGCCGGGCTGTCCTCTGTCTTAAGAGGCCTGCGGTTCTGATTGGCCAAACAGTTCTCGGTCTTCTGGATCTCCAGGTTGAGCTCCTTGCTCAGCTCCTTGCTCAGCTCCTTGTTGGGGAGGCGTCGCCGTTGCTGTCGCGCCTTCAGCTGGGCGGGGCTCTTCTCCTGGGCGTCGCTCGATTCGCTGCTCGGCCCGGCGCGAGGAGAGCTGGAAGATGATTGGTCGCTTTCCCTGGTCGCAGAGGTTCTGAGTAGGGGATTTAAAACAGTCTTGGCTTTCTCCTCTACTCCTCCGTCTTTCTCTGGTGCCGTTACTTCCTCCTCTTCTTCATCCTCCTCTTCCTCCTCCTCATCCTCCTCTTCCTCCTCCTCATTGTCCTCCTCTTCCTCCTCTTGTTTTTCCTTGACGGCTAACCTTCCCAGAGTAAACCTGTCCTCCTCTTCATCGTCTTCATCTTCCATCTCTGTCTTGATTGGCCGGTGCATTTTGGCAGATAAAAGATCCTCAGGCTTAATAGGTTTCTTCTGTAAAGGAACATACAACAGAAATTAATATCGAGTGGAATCAACAATGCATTGAATATTCCAATAAAATGTGTAAATAACAGAATAATAAAAAAAGAAAAGATCTGAATATATACACACACATACAGCTTGGAAGTTTTGCGAGGAGCATTTTGAGTGAGGAACAGAAGGGTTACATTTAAGAGGTCACTGCAAGTTAAACGTTTCTGTTCCTCACTCAAAACTCTCCTTATCTACTGATTTGGAAAGGAAAGAAAAAGCTACAGTCTTTCAACACTTCATTTTTTCCAGAGCTGTATCTACAAATCTCGACATATCTAACAAATCCACCTTTTTCAAGGACTTCCTACCTTTTTCTTTACGACGACAGGTTCGTCGTTGATGTCGAACAGTTTCCTCTTCTTCCTCAAGGGGTTGTCCTCAGGCTTGTTCCGGGGCATACCATCCAGACCCAGCTTGGTTCGGGGCGTACCATCTAGACACAGCATGGGGGGGCGTTTCCTGGGGGGCTCCTCCACCAACTTCCTCTTGGGGGCTTCCTCTCGCTCCAGCTTCCTCTTGGCGGCCATCGCAGCGTTACCGCTCGTCACGGTGGGCGCCGTGAGCTGGTCGGGCTCCTCCTTGATGTCGCGGGCCAGCCGAGGCTCCTTGAGCAGAGACCCTGGAAGGTTGGACGCGTATTTGAACCCTGGTCCTCTTTTTTGCTTGACAGCCAAAAGGGGAGAAACAAAGAGAGACAACTTTATACCTTTTGCCATTTGGTTTCGGGACACTGTTGCCATTGCTAAAAGCTTGGTAGGCTAGCCAACTATGAGCTATTAACAACAAGGTAGGCTAGCCAACCGTGAGCTATTAACCTTAAGTGTTTCAGTCCGGTGAACAGGTGGTATGCTGCTCTGTGAATACACAACCACGTAGATGCTTACTTTCCCTGTTTTCCCTGCATGGTTGCACTTCGGACACTCCCAGCAGTTTGGCAACTCATCGTTGACGACTCCACCAGAGTCTTTTACCTGTGGAGACCAAGAGAGCAGAGTGTCTAAATGAGGGCATAGGAAAGAGGAAGAGAAACTCAAAACAAGTTTCGAGTTTCTGGATTCAAATTTTATGCAGCCCATTTTTTTTTAGGGATGTCAGAGAGCTTCATATCTACCCACAGAACAGCGTGGAAAATACTAAATGTAAAGACTAAATGTATGAAAATACAAATTAAAACACTTCATTTGACCTTGAGGCAGGCAGGATGCACGATCTCGTTGCAGATGGAGCACTCCATGAGCATGAGGTTAAACTTGTCGTCCTCGTCCTCCACCGTGTCCTCCTTCCCGGCCTCTCCACAGACGAGGCACACGGCCGTGTGGGGCAGCACCGGCTGGGGCAACACAGAGGGCAACCGCACATCAGCACCACCAGCCTCACCTCCACTTTTAGAGACACCGTTGTTCTTCTACACTTCATGTTGATGATCTAAGTACTCTTGAACCTCACACACACAATACCCATACTACCTGGTAGGTCTTAAATATATTCTGTCTGTCCCATACTACCATACTATTTAGTATGCCTCAAAAAGATATAGGACTTCAACATCTAATACCAGTATACGTTTTTTTCTAATACAGTATACCAACAATACCAGGATGTCTTACTACACCCAGTAGCCTTTTGCAGAATGTGTGATCTTGAACAGTGAACCTTTTACCTAGCCAGTGTTTCCTCTAGGTTTACAGCTTTAAGGTGGACAACCTTAAATGACTTATTTTGTGATCTGGCGCTATACATATATTTATATAAAAATAAAAATAATAATAATAAGTTGACCTTCCAGGGGGGGGCGGGGGGTGCAGTTGGGGGGTGGTAGGGGAAACACTGCCAGCGCGCCCTGGGGGAGGGAGGAGGGACCTACCGCGATGCACTGCCTCATAATACAGGACTGCTTCATTCGTCCGGGACCTCCGAACTTCTTCATGTCTTTGCAGAAGTGACACTCTCCGCACTCGGTCCTCAGGCACGCCTCGCACTTCCTGCAGCGCGTCCTCCTCCGCCGGGCGCCAGACGTGCTGCGGCTGGCCGACAGCTTCACAGCCGCGGCCGCCGCCGCCGACGAGGCGGGGGACGCCGCCATCTTGGGTTTGGGCCGGTTGACGGGCCGCTGCTGAGAGGGACAGGAAGGGGAAACAGGAAGTGAGGCGTCTGGAGGGACGGGTGAAGTTTGTGGGAGAGCTAACTTTCTTTTATTGGTTTTATGTAGAGTATGGTCAAAGAGAGAGAAAGTTAGAGAGAAAGATATAAAGTGGGGAAATTAAAGAGGAACAGTGTCTGTTGGGGGGCAATTCACATTACATACAAACAATATTTTACATTTCTTCATTTTTTGATATGTAAAGCAACCATTTATCCCAGCCTTTAGAAAATGAGTCTTCCTTAGTTTTTAATCTATATGTTAGTCTCTCCATTGTTTGAATATCACAGATAATGCTGAGCCATTGTCTGTAAACGGGTGCAACAGGCTGGAGCCAGTTCTTTGTGATGGCCTTTTTTGCTGCAGCAAGAAGAATCTTAGTCAAATATTGGTCTCCTTTGTGCACCGATCCTTCTATATGTCCAAGGTATAGGACAAGACAAGTTCGGGGGATTTTGTATCCCAGTACCTCACATAGCACAGCATGGATATGATCCCAGTAAGGTTGAATTTTACTGCAGCTCCAAAACACATGTGTATGGTTTGGATCCACACTGTTGCACAGTCTGTGGGAGAGCTTTTACATTTACATTTATTCATTTGGCTTTTATCCAAAGCGACTTCCGAGAGACAGCTTTACCAAAAGTGCATAGGTCAATGATCATTAACAACGAGCCCCATAAAAACATTGCGGGCAAGTCAAAACATGAGCATATATTGTGATAAGCAACCGAGTGCCAATGGGAAGAAACATAAAAGCAAGTAGTTAAACAAGTCCCTGCCCTTTGGATTAAGGTAATTGCTAAATGAATACATTGTCGATTAAACTGCCACAGAAGAGTTGGTTGGCGGGACGACCAAGACTTGGACGGCTGTGGTTGTTATGCCCTCGTTTAGAAAACACTGGTCACACCTGTCAAAACAGTCGACAACTTATTGGCTGCTGAGGAAAATCGTTTGGTTGAGGCTGCTGCACAAACGGTGCCTGGTTTGTCAAATAGGACTGCGGCCATCTTAAATTGGCCTCACTGGGCCACAGTTTGTCTTTGACTTATCGGCTACCAGACATCTAATTGAAAACTGTCTAAACAGAAGACGTTGTGAGTGTATTAGTGTCAACAGTGCTGCCCAGGGAGATGTGAGACCCTGAGGCAGCATGGCTGCCAGCACGTCCTCCTCCCTCAGGGAAACATACACACAACCAAACAGGACATCTGCACCGCATTAACAACGTGACATTTTTCAAACACAAATCATCCGCAACTTAAGCGTCTTAGAAGCTCGGCTAAAGAGTAACGTGCAAGCGTTTCCTTAGCAACGCGTACTGTGTACGTCCAAACATTAACCACTTGAAGGCGTCGTTATGCAACGGAGAGAGAGGGCATATGTTGAGGATGGGCTGTGAAATCCGATTGGAGGGAGTTGTGAGAGGAGGGGGGACGCTTTGATGTTGATGCTTTCCATTTTTCAGTCTATTTCCTCCTGACAACGTTTATTTTCCACTCTGATATTCTTGGCTCTGAGCCACATGCTCAAACAATGACGGTGTGTATCCTTGGAACAAACACACACACACACACACACACACATATATACACACGGACGCTGCACCAACACTCACACACAAACACATCACAGCTTATCAAGATGTAAAGTGCAGGAACAGGAACATTATGCATGGCCACCAAGACAAGAGCCAGGGGCAACTACCCACTGAGGCAAGCTGGTCTATATATGAACTCAACTCACCCTGAGAGAGGACAATTCTCATACACTCTTACCCCAACACACACACTCCTACACACTTAAGTGTAACTATGGTAATGACCTCCTGACAGTAGCACACATCCTGTCCCTAGGACACAGGTCACACTGTTCCCTGCCAACAAACTACAGTGGACAACGCCTGTACACACACACTGCCTGTACTTCAGAAGGATGAGGCACTTCTACAGTCGACCAAACCGTAGCTAACTTCGCAGAGCTGTTTCCATGGCAATCGCCGGTGAGGGCATGTGTTCCAAATACACAGAGAGAGAGAGAGAGAGAAACAGAGAGATTGCTTTGCTATTGAGTACCCTGAAGTTGAATATATCAACTGGTATCTAGTCTAGTGTGCATGGTTTGCTGCAGGGACAACGTGTTTTTCATCTCTCTCCTCCCTGCACCAACAGGAGGAGCAGGTTCTGTCACGACAAAGCAAAAGCCCTTTAGGTAATGAGAATTATAACCAATATCTCAGGTGGGGTGGCGTTGTGGAATGAGTGGAATGGTGACGTCATCTCATTCTCCACAGAGAAAGAAACGTTAGATGGAGATAAAAGAACATTGTGATGACTGTACAGTACTAGATTACTACAGGACACTTCTACTGCTAAGTGAATTAATACAATGTAATCTAGTGTTGGTTACAGTAGTAAAGTGCAAGGCTAGATATTTCAGTACAGTACCAAGTTAGATATTCCAGTACAGTACAGTACAAGGTTAAATATTTCAGTACAGAACTGTACTAGGTAAAATAACAAAGAAGATTGAGTACAGTACTAGGTTAGATATTCCAGTAAAGTACTAGGTAAGATAATACAGAACAGTATAGTACAGTACTGAGTTAGACATTCCAGTACAGTACATTAAGTACTGGGTACAGTGCTGGCTGACAGCACCAGTCCGATGAGCTCCCTGTGGCAATATCAGCACTGCAGATTCCTCTAACATCGGCATAGCAACAGCACCACTGTTCTCTCCTCTGACACACACAGACCTGGAACCAATAGGAGCTCCAAATACAAACTCACTCCAAGCCAGAGGAGATGCCCTCCAACAGGACATCTCTGGACACATGGGGACCTCTCAGGAAGTCTTTACCGTGGTGAGTGGACACCATGGTGAGTGGAAGGACAGGGGAGAGGGGAGGGGGGGGGGTGGAATCCAGACGAGACAGATTAAAGGGTTATTGGGGGCATGGGTAATCTGGGAGGGAGGGGGAGGTTTTGGGGGTCTCTGTTGGGATTACAGACTGAGGAGTCTGAAGCGAGAAAAAAGCAAACTAAACAAAAACAAACTAGGTTGTGCTTTTTTGTTGTTGTTGCTTGTCTGTCTTTACCTCCGTAACCTTCAGGTTCACCAGAGTCCTTCTGCAGGTGCCCTCTTGGACCCTGGGAGCTACAGAGTCGGCATGACAACACACTTCTCCTGCACAGACCCAAATCCATCCTCCCCTCCCCCACAACTTTAAATCCCCCCCCAGCCCATGCCCATGCCGCCCTCCCTCCCATCCATGTCTGTGTCTCATATTAGGATGGCACCATGTTTTGTAAGACAGGGCAGGGGAGAAAAGACTCGCCCCTCACAATTCGGCACTTCCAGGACCTCAATTTACCTAGTATGTACTCTGCGTTAACCTTCCTCGAGTCAATTACGGGAGAGTCTTAGAGCAGACTTGGGATTTATATTAGAACGATTCTACCTCACCGATTCAGACTCAAGGCTATCTCCATAAGGCAGTGGTGTGGTCTGATTGAAACTCGAGGCTATCTACGTGATGTGGTCTAGTATGAAGCAGGGAACATGCTATCTGTTCACCATCTCCTCCTCCCTGTGCCAGCCCACACCCCTTAAATAACTGCTCCTTTTACAGCAGGCATACGTGAAATCCTCGTCGGTTTACAACGTATACCTGCGTATCATGTAAAGTAAACCACCGATAGACATGGTCACGAGGTGATGATCAAAAAACGAGTCATGCTGGTGTGTGGTGGGGTCTTCTGAAAGGACCACAGTGGCAGCACGCTGGTGTGTGGTGGGGTCTTCTGAAAAGGACCAGCGGTGGCAGCATGCTGGTGTGTGGTGGGGTCTTCTGAAAGGACCGCAGTGGCAGCACGCTGGTGTGTGGTGGGGTCTTCTGCGTACCAGAGTCAGTGTGGTGTTCCTGAGCTGTACCAGACCTCTTGATCTGCAGCCAGATGCCCTACCACTCACTCGCTATTACTCAAATATCACTGAACATACCATCATAACCCATGGCCATGCAGGGCTGGTGAAGAAGACAGGTGAATTACAGCGAGCAAACTGATATATTCACACTCAGAGAGAGTAATAGCCAGGAGACCTGAGCAGAGAACGCGCAAAAACCTGATCCAGGGATGGAATTTAATATATTAAATGTATTTTATTAAATGCAGAAAGACTAGCATCAGTACACTCTCCCCTCTCCTTGTATTTTTTTATATGAAATTAAGGATGGAAAAAAATATATGAATGCTCTTCTCGTCCTTGACTACCTGCCATACTTTGCCTCGAATAAAAGCTTGAGCTAAATAAACCGAGAATGTTAGGACAAGGGCATCCACATATGAAACACCCAGATTGGGTCTGAGAGAGCGCAGTGACCAACAACAATATTGTCTGTGCTGCTTTTCTGTCTACATTTAGCAGACACTTTGAACCAAAGAAACTTACAAGAGGGGAACCTCCGAACCTGTGACCTATTGATCTGCAGTCAAATTCCGTACCATTGAGCTATACTGTACTCCAGCCATCATCCCTGCAGAGTAGAAACCTCCAAAACAGGGCTAACGTTATCCTGAGTCAGTCAGGTGATCAGACACACACCAGCCAGCCATGCAGAGGCAAATATCAACACAGAGGAGAGCATTCACATTCCCAGCAGTAAGTATAGGGACTGTATAACAATACAAATGTAGATTATTTTTCATCATAATACTTTGAAGTCTCCTGTATTCATTTAGCAGACGCTTTTATCCATAGCCATGTAGAGCAGAGGGGGATTTGAACCTGTGCCCTCTTAATCTGCAGTCAAATGCTCTAACCACTGAGCTACACCCTCCCTCGTCTCACCGCCTCGTTCTCCTGAGGGATCGACAAGCGTCAGGAGTTGTGACACCCAGCTGGCTGTGTCGCTGTGGAGGGAGGTGTGACTACTACGGCTCTAAACAAACACAATCCTCTCTCTCACCTCTCACTCTCTCACTCTGTATCTCAAACAGCTTCTCTTCTACCGTGTAGATATAACAAAACGTTTATTTATTCGCCTTTTCCAAACACTTGACGGACGAACATGGATATGGTAGATCAAATACAACCAAAGCCCTTGTTCATAATACCATCGCAATGCATCTGTGCATGAGCCAACCTATCAAATATTCATAACTCATTTGTAAGGCTTAGAAGATTTCGTAAACACAATTCCCTTCTCTCTGGTCCAACGGTTCTGGAGCGTTCGAAACAGAACCTTCTCCCGCTGAAGGGGTTCTAGAACTATCTTAACGGAACACGAGGGCTCGAGAACTATCCAAACAAAACCTTCCTTCCCCCTGTGGGATTCTAGAACTATCTAATCAGAACCGTCTCCCACCTGGACCTGGCGCACCACCAAGCACAGACTGTTAATCAATCTCACAACGACAGATACAAAAAAAAACATACTGAAAAAAGAAAGGAAGACAGAAACAGACGGGAGGAAACCAGCCTTTCCCTCCCAGATGATTTATTTCCTCTCCGTCCCAGGCTCAGTTCACCCCCCCACCCCGCCCCCTCCAGCCTCCCTGCTCACCAACGGAGGATCAGCGCGCTAACCTGCTCAGCCTCCGAGTCGTAGTCCTCATCGTCGGCGCTCAGCGACATGGCCATGGCTTCTCACACGGCATTCAGAGAGCAGCGCAGTGACATGGCTGCAGCCTCAGCCCCAGCCTCAACCCCAGCCTCAACCCCTAGCCTCCTTCTGCTAATGCCACTACCGCTGTGTGCTGCTGCCTGTTCTCCCCTCCAGCTCCTCCGCCTCGCAGTCAGAGGCGACACACACACACACACACACAGCGCTGCAGAGCAAGCTGGCTCATGAATATGGACCTATAAGCTCGGAGGGGGGAGGGGCGTGGGGGAGGGAACGGTGGGAGGCGCCAGAGCCAATGAGAATGCTAAACATGTACGAGAATACAGGAGTGGGTGCGGAATCCCTCCAATGAGCAGAGAGAGAATGCACAGACAGGGCGGATAAATTCATGAGAGTGAAGCCAATGGAAATCCAGATGGAGGTTTATTGCAATCAGGACACAGAGGGTACAGCTGGTGTTAAAATGGTGGGGCGGGGTGGGGGCACAGTTCTACTCTTAAAACCAAACACAAAGGAGGCCTGCTATTGTGTCTCAGTCCCTGCTCTGTGTGGGATTCATCTGGTCTTCTGCCATCTGTTTACTGGTATCTGGACTCCATTGCTCTGCCTTTGCTCTGAGCAGTACTCCCAGCTGCATTGTGGCTCCCCAGAGTCTCCAAGTGGAGCGATTCAGACAGTACCAGACGATAAAAGAGCCTCACACACATTGGATCATAACACAACAATGACAACTAGATTCATCAAAGCTACCAGTCGTAAACATGATCCATCTGACCCATAAACAATACCCGCATGAGCTATAATATAAATATATTCTGGTGGTTTATATAACACTTCCCTATAATGGCACTGTGGGGCCTTGACTCAGAGAAATGGAAAGTCCATATTATGAGCTCTGGGGTTATAAGAGTGCTCAAGTGATAAGACCTTCAGCTGGATCTCTCTGTTAATGATCAACCTCTCCTAACAAGCTGGAGGATGTCCAGCTGTGACTCAGAGGAGAGGAGAAGAGGAGAGAACAGAGGAGGAGAGGACGACAAGAGAAGAGGAGAGGAGGAGAAGACAGGAGAGGAGAACAGAGGAGGAGAAGACAGGAGAGGAGAGGAGAAGAGGAGAGAACAGAGGAGGAGAGGAGAGGAGGAGAGAACAGAGGAGGAGAAGACAGGAGAGCCGCTGAGAAATGAACTGTATCTTATTATCCCCCCGCACCCCCACCTTGTTAGTCAGCACTGCAGTCACTCATTCATGCAAATAAACCAACCTGGAGCTGAACAATAGAGAGAGAGAGGATAGATATGAAGGGAGGGGAGAGGAGAGGAGAGGGGCATGATACTCGTACAGAAAGACAGGAGGAAAATAGAAAGAACAGAGGAGAGCACCTTGAAGACTGACCAAGGCCGTTCAGAGGAGAAACACAGGACGCGTGCTAGTCCTTCCCCAGAACCTCTCTCAGGTAGGTACTGTCACAGTGCAGATACAACCAGTTAGGTCCACGACCGGATCTCACCTTGACACACTTCTTGGGCCAGCACACCACAGGAACTCCCGTGACGGCCATTTTGGGGTCGTCGTCCGCATGCTCTTTCAGCACGACCTGGCAGGGAGAGAGACGTGAGGTTCTGTTAGAGAAAGGTCGAACAGAAGCATATACACGTGTACAGGTGTACAGTGGACTACCTGGAGCCTATACCAAAAGTGTGTGTTTTGTTTACCTTCATGTCATCCAACAGGGCTTGTGGGTCCTCTATTCCCTCCGGGACACACTTCTTGTTCTCTGGAAGGGCCTCCAACTTCTCCACCAGGGCCCTCAGGCCCTTGAGCTCAAACTCTGTCAGGTGAGTCCACTTACTGGGGGACTCGGGGCCCCGGGGAACCCGAGGGGGTTTTGGGAGGCTCCGGAGGCTGGGCTGAGGGGACACAGCTGTCATCACAGTCACTTGACGACACGGTTGCTTTGAAGGCCTGAGGGCTGTTGGAGTCGTTGGGTTTACACTTCCTGTTGTCGGGAGAGCAGGGGTCATCCTGGGCGGACTCGTCGGGGGCCTGCGTCTCGTACGAGTCCTCGTCCAGGTCCTGGAGGGGGGAGGTGGAGGAGGGGCTGTCCATCCCAGGCTTGGGCTCCACGTCTGTGGAGAGGAGCAGGTGGACGGTCAGCAGGGTGGCCCGCTCGGCTGCTGCCCTGCGGCGTTAGCAGTTAGCATTCTGGCATTAGCATTTCTCCAGCCCGCCTCACGCATCATCAGATCCTGTCACACCGGAGCGCTTTTAACCTCTTTGAGCGATGCAGCCTCAATAAATACAGTCACAGCTACTGTTACTTTTAAACGGTTAAATAACATTCGATGACAATAACATGGACAGTGGTTAAACAGTAATATCCTGGGACAGACACAGTGACTAAACAGTAATATCCGTTGACAGGGACAGTGCTTTAACAGCTCCGTAACGTTAGCCTCCTCTCACCCGTTAGTGGCGGTTGTCTGCGTAGCTCTTGGGAGAGGTGGGAGCGTTTGGTCAGGCAGTACACGTACCTCTCCAGCACGTACCAGCACATCTCATGGTAGAACGGGTAGCGGAACTTGGAGTGAACCTGAAAACGGGGCATGGAAACGATCCAATCATAACAGAGGGGCTTTTAAGTTGCAGTATAAATAAACACATGCCGTTTTCAAGGACACTTAAAGCAAAGGAAACGTGCTTATTATGGGATGAATGGCTTGGCGGGATTAAATGACAACTGCAGAAAATGCATACAGAGTTCACGAGAGACCACCAGATCAAGGTCACAATACGAATGAAAAGAAAGTGCTCTCTCACCCACTTATACACACAGACACAGACCAGACACGACACACACACACAGACACAGACACACACCACACACACACACAGACAGACAGACAGACAGACAGACAGACAGACAGATGACTCTTCAGGGACATGATCTTCAGAGCGAGCCTTGATATCTCTAAGATAGCTACAGTAGCATGATCTAGTTCTCTCTTTCAGTTGCAGAAACCGGAGAGCTATATTTACTTCACTAACATGATTTCACACAGATCAACACTTTCCAGAGTGATGATCCCTTTCTCTGGAGCTTCATCTCTGTCTGCGGGTGTAAAAATAGGTCTCTCTCTCTCACACACACACTCACTCACACACACACACACACACACTCTCACACACACACTCTCACACACACACACACACACACACTCTCACACACACACCTCACACACACACCACACACACCACACAAAGCCCTAGGGAACACATGTTCCTTTCATGCTTCTCTTCCTCAAGAATCTAAAATAGTGCAGAGCTGGGTGCAAAGTTGACACTTGGCATCAGCTATTTATCATAGCTCAGAAAGCTCTATGCAAATTAGAGCTTTGAATACGTGCTTCCATTCCACTGACATGATTTCCCTCCACTTGTTACCGGGTAAGATGGCCTCTGTTGCCATTGTTACTACTGTCAGTGACTTGCCAATGCACATCAACATTTACCTTTTGTGCTGACACAACACACAGACTGTTCTGCCAAAAAGGACTCATCTATGAACATCAAATGACAGTCAGTGACAATATTTGTATATTTATGATATTAAAAGTACTCTCCCTTACAGAAGCTAAAAATCCAGGTCACACCACCCCAGACAGACTCTCATTAGCTTGTGGAAACAGGACAAACAAATAGGTTCTGAATCCATGCTAGTAACAGAAATGCATTCATTTACACGATGATTTTATCAAAAGGAACGTGCAGGGTGGATTTGAACCTGCCACCTCTTGATCTGCAGTAAATGTTCCACCACCGAGCTGCCCATCCTCATTGAGCTATACCCAGAACTTTTTTTCCCCCTTCCCCATCGTGCTCCTCAGCAACAACAAAACCTGCATCCCCAGAACAACCTGTCCTTCAACATGAATATGGATTGGCCTCTTTAATAAAAGCTGGCGAGTGCAAATCCTTCTCGTCCATTTGCATTCAGAGTGCGTCTCTCTCTATAGCTCGCTAATGCAAATGACGGCACTCTGGGCACTAGGCCCGTTTCTGAGGAAAACCCATTAGGCCTGCCTGCCTCAACGCCACGAGGCTCTCGGCTTCTGAAAGACAGGTGATGGGTGAGGACAGGACAGCCTGGGGCTAGGCTAGGGGCAGCAGGTGATGGGTGAGAGGAGGACAGGTGATGGCTGAGGACAGGACAGGCTGGAGCTAGGCTTGGGTCTAGGGGCAGCAGGTGATGGGTGAGAGGAGGACAGGCTGGGGTCTAGGGGCAGCAGGTGATGGGTGAGAGGAGGACAGGCTGGGGCTAGGCTGGGGTCTAGGGGCACCAGGTGATGGGTGAGGACAGTACAGCCTGGGGATAGGCTTCTGTCTTGGGGCAGCAGGTGATGGGTAAGGACAGGACAGCCTGGGGCTAGGCTGGGGTCTAGGGGCAGCAGGTGATGGGTGAGAGGAGGACAGGCTGGGGCTAGGCTGCTGTCTTGGGGCAGCAGGTGATGGGTGAGGACAGGACAGCCTGGGGCTAGGCTAGGAGCAGCAGCCTGGGGCTAGGCTGAGGTCTAGGGGCAGCAGGTGATGGGTGAGGACAGGACAGCCTGGGGCTGGGCTGGGGTCTAGGGGCACCAGGTGATGGGTTAGGACAGGACAGCCTGGGGCTAGGCTTCTGTCTAGGGGCAGCAGGTGAGACAGCACCTACCTTGGTCCTGTTCTCTATCTCATAGATGCTAAGCTGCATGGGGATGTTGAAGCTGTGCAGTATGTTTCCTCCAAACACCAGCGTGTCTTCGGGGGTGTACACGGCGTGGATCCAGCCTGCAACAGGTACAAGACGACACAGAACAAGTTCAGAGGCAGGCACCGTCCATTAAACACACAGCCCGTCAGACACAGCAGGTGCTGACACGTTAGGCTGGACCTCAGTCCAGTCTTCAGCCAGCTACTGAGCTGACAGTAGCTAACCCCAGTCGCTAGTTCCCCCTGAAAAAACCATCACGTGGTCTCACCTGAGGGGATGAAGAAAGTGTATCCCTGCTTGAGTTCCACTCTCTGGCAGCCGTCAGCACGGTCTCCCAGGAAGACGTCGCTCTGTTTGCCAGATAGGGCCCAGTCCTCGTACAGCGCAAGGTTGTGAGTGGTGGGGGGCACCAACCAGAACACCTAGCACAGAACACAGAAACCTCAAGGTTGTGAGTGGTGGGGGGCACCAACCAGAACACCTAGCACAGAACACAGAAACCTCATGAGCACAGATCGCTGCCTCGGGAGAATCTCTTTATCTTACCGCGCAGCGACGGCAGTTGGTTCAGAAACAGCTTGCTGAGTCATTCAGATAACAAGTCGTGCCGTCTTTAACGTTTATTTTCCTCATCCATCCCTGCACTCACCTTCCCTCCCTTGAAAACGTGATACCAGACTGACGTCCCGCCGAAGTCGATGTGGAAGTCCGTGTAGCAGCCCTTGACGCTCATCAAGCAGTACCTACAGTACCGGGACGGGGCGGAGAAGGAACGTTAGAGTGGAACGTGAGTCACAATGAGCCCCGCCCCACAGAACCGAATCATCAGTTTGTCCACAGATCCACATCCTGAGCTAAGTGGAACTGAAGGACAACAGAAGGATAAGTCGGCCTTCTATGTCACTGGCTGTATGGGTTGGATTATTATTGTTTTGTTTAGCTGATGCTTTTATCCACAGCAACATACAAATAGTGCATATAGAGAGTACAGTAGGAGATCACAGATCAGAAGTGCAGAGATCAAAATTATTTCCGGTGATTTAGGGAGTGGTCTGTATTTACTAGCCACAGCGCTGAGTATCCAAATCTCAACTACCGGGCACAAGGTGAATAATAATAATGATAATATATTGACTACAGTGCAACAATTACATCTTAACGA
Source organism: Mallotus villosus (assembly GCA_903064625.1). NCBI lineage: Eukaryota > Metazoa > Chordata > Actinopteri > Osmeriformes > Salangidae > Mallotus > Mallotus villosus. The sequence continues at coordinate 248,251 of CAEFZP010005716.1, forward strand.
CAAGAGTGCAAAGTGAAGTAAACTCAACATCATGGTATTCATTCATTCAACAGTCACTCCCTGAGGCAAACAGCAGGTTTCATCTCCGGGCCTCGTCTAGAGGCTATTTTCAGGGGGAGAATGTCCTCGTTATCAATTCATCAAAGACTAGACCAATTTCAAACTGCCAGCCACACACTCACAGGGTGAAATATTCTACTACCCGTTCTATTAGTCAAAACTCTTTTTTTCTCTCTCTGTAAAATAAAGAAAAAATAATGAAGAAAAATAAAAGCCCCCGCAGATGAGAAGAGAGAACGGCTCTCAGCGAGACTCCTCTTCTTTGGAAATTAATTGAGGGATGATTAAGGCTCAGTGGGAAATAAATCATTCAGCAATTCAGCTACATAGCTAGGATGAAGACCGGCACTAGCCTATATATAGATCCCCAGCCATGAGCTACAGATCTTGATGGAGGAGAGAGAGAAGCAGACAGTCATTACTCTAGCAGCTAAAGAGAGACAGTGTGTGCCTTGCAACAAGGTGAATTTGTTTGGGTTGCTCCTGTCTTTTTTGGAGTCGGTTCAGGCTTGCACTTGCAGTCAAATGAGAAGTGTGCTAACCTTGGCTGAGGTAGGCATATCACCCAGGATGGTTAGTATACATCAGCACTATAGCAAGCATTTTTACAGTAGACACAGACACGGGTAGAGTAGCGCTTTCTTAATCCCCGAGGAGAAATTGCACTGCAGAAATTGCCAAATAATCACAATGCAAAATATGCTAAGTCAATTTAGATAGCATCACATAAATCAGGCGTGGAACGGTGGCATTTTATCCGTCCCTCCCACCGACTTCAGGCTGAAGTCGACGTGAGGTCAGAGGAAGTGGTCATTCCCAGCAGTAGCCAATCAACTTCCCTTGCTCCTTCCCTAGCCCGCGGACACGCGAGGGACCACCACAATGACCGAAGGATGACCTTGACTGAGGTAAGTGACAGAAACTGCAAACTCGGCACAACAGGAAGTAGCCCCTCGCGCTGCTGGAGAAACCTTCCCCTCCAGCCAACCTGACAGCCTGTCACAAACAGAGGGCACGCTGCACACTGTGACACAACGGTGGAGCACTTAGCATTCTCTGTTATTGCGTAACGTCGACAATCTGTTAATTCCCCCCCACAAACATGGACAGGCACAGATGACCTCACATTGTAAAAGAGGTGTTTGAGTGTCGTGACACCTTTATGTACTAAGTTCTTGTAAGCTTAGAAGCCCCCTCCCATCTCATAAAGCTGTCAGCAGTCAAAGGTATTTGCATAATAACAACACACATTCTTGCTACTGTACTGTAGACAAAGCTCCTAGCAACACAGCAGTCACACACAGAGTTCTGCATAGGCTAAGAAGCCCAACTCCCCTCTGCAGATACAACTCACACAAACATGACACATCAGCCTCCATTTCTGCATGATAACAATCCAAGTCAGATGGCGTCACAATACTACTACCTCAGCAGTGTGTCTACATCCCAGCAGCATTCCTCAGAGAGAGCCAGAGACGAGCCCAACAGCCACTTCTCAGAGAGCCTCCCAGCTCAGGACCAACCCCCCTGCCCCGCGCTGGTCACTAGGAGACAACTGCTCTGGCCAGACTGACAACCCTGCCTCTAAGGAAAACTCCACTGAGTACAGAAAGAGAGAGAGAGAGAGAGAGAGAGTGAAAGGGAGCAAAGGAGGGGGGAGAGAGGGAACAGAAGGGAGAGGTGCATGGGATATCTGAGGGTGAAGGAGAGGGCACATTTTGGTTCTAGAGTGCAGGCTATTTCCTAATGCCAACAGCTGATTGGCTGAGGAGGGTTCCATGCAGTCAATACTGCAGCCTCTGGAGGACCGCCCTCCTTCATGAAACGGTTGCCTAGCAACCAGCTGGAACCATGTAGGAAGTGGAGGAGAGCGGCAGTGTGCAGCACAGCTGGGAGGAAGGGAGGGAGAGGGAGGAAAAGAAGGAGAGAGGGAGGGAGGGAGGGAAAGACAGAAGAAGAGGGGAATGGAGAGAGGGGAAGAAGGAAAGAGGGAGGGAAGAAAGGAGAAAAGGAAAATAGCTAGGGAGGGGGAAATGCATCAAAGTTGTTACCGTACAAATGACACGACCAACTAGAGGACCATTACCAGCTGAGCCCTTACACACACACACACACACACACACACACACCACACCGCACAGGAAACGACATAGCTAGGACTCACCGCTGTACTTTGGGGTACTTCATCTCTGAGATGACGTTGGTTGCCTCCGTTTGTCTCTGCTTCAGGTTAGAGGGCCACATGTTATCCACCCAGTCCACTAGGTCAACCTGAGGAGGAGGGAGCCCCACCATCACAGAACATCAGAACTGGAGGCTGGGACAATCGTCATTCATCATCATCACTCTTCATCATCATCACTCTTCATCATCCCTCACCATCTTCATATTCTTTCATTTTCCTACCCCGTCTTTATCATCCTTATAATCCCTCCCGCTAATCCTCACCATCCGACTCGTCATCAACCTTATCATCTCTTCCCTCACCCTTCATCTTCATCTTCATCCTCCTCATGATCATCCTCCCCCCTCCCCCCTCCCTCCTCATCTTCATCACCCCTCCTCTTCCTCACCACGGTGGGCCTCTTGATGAGGTTCTCCAGCTTGGTGTGGCTGAACTCCAGGCTGATGACGTTGAAGAGCTTGTCCCGCTCTTCCTCGGGCGTCTCGTAGTAGCGGACAAACTGAGCCATGCTCATCTCCGAGCCCTTCTGAGTGCTCACGTCCATCACATCCACCGAGCGGCGACTGCCTAGGAACACAGGGGTGGGGGGGTGGGGGGGGGACAGAAGGGTGACCACGGTGACCAACTGTCATGTCAGGACTCCTGGAAACCACATCCTGTATAATCAGGATATGTTATGGCCTCAGTTTGTTTCAGGGCAAATTGCATGGTGAGAGATGGTTAGCAATCACTCACAAAGCAGAGTTGATAAGTTAAGTGGGGGGAAATCATGTGTTTTCAGGAAGGGAGAGCTCTCTAAATACAAGCTGTTTCTTACAGTTTACCACCAGGTGGAGTACACACACAATCACATACATTCTGCTTATAAGCCTTTACAACATTAAAGTACACTACTCATAATAAGACTGAAGACAAATATGTCTATAATACTGTAATATTCAAACATCAAAGCGATTAGACAATAAAGTTAGTCATTGAATATTCTGTTCTATCAGAATAATAAGCCCCTATACATCAAAGGAGGTACATTCCCCTTTACACCCACACACATCACTCACTGCTGGAACATGTCAACACAGTACTTACCGACCAGACCTTTAATCTCACTGACCGTGAACTCAGGATCTGGCATTCTATATTTTTGAAAAAGACAAAAGATGGTTTGTTTTAAATGTTCAAATGATTTGTCAGACAGTTCAATAGTCAAGTAAGAACAGCATAAGAAATTACACATCGTTTTTTTAATGAAAATAATAAGACAAACTCCCACCTGATTCCCAGGCCATCTTTGACTTTGAAAATTAAAGGCACCTTTAATGCCTCTCTCTGAGCGTACTCATAAGTAAAATCTGCAAAGCAAGACGATGAAACAGAAATGTGTGTGAAATTGCTTTATGACCAGTAAACAACTTAAATAATGTCAATGTGTAATCCGTAGACCTACCTTTACCGTCCATCAACTGGACAAAATTTGCGTTGTAATCATCACTAGCAAGTTTCTGTTCCAGATTAAATCCCCTAATATTGGCAATTTCCTCTACGTCAGAAAAGTCCTCATCTTCATCATACATCATCCGGCAAACAGGGCGCTACATAATTCAAAACAAACATTAGCATATTTGGGTAGCTTGAGAAAGTGGTCCTAAAAAAATATTGAAATATGACATTTCGTCAAATGAAATTATTAGAGGGCACCACTGATTCTGTTTTCAAAACATGGAGTGAGAAACACCACAACAACAACAGAAAATCACAAAAGCACGTGCTACACACGGTTCTGCTAAGCTAGCTATTTACATGTGCACTAGGCTGCAGCTGCAAGACTACTATGTAAACCAATAACCACAGGGATATGACCCACGTATTGCAAGCAAATAAACCCAATCTTTAGAGAATCACTACTTTATATCACAACAAATGATCAATAACGGGCATGATGCTCCAATGTTGCACAAAACATGTGGACTCCTGCAAGCATGTGTAAGAAAACGTGAGAATAAAACGTTAAATGTGATTTGACGCTATGTCTTATTTGATTAGCTAGCTAGCCATTTGCTAACATAGCAGTTTCTTAGTGATACAGTGAAATGCCTGCAACTAGCAAGCTAGCTAAGCAGATCAGTCTCGCCCTGCCTGGCTTTTTGTGCAAGAACAGTGAAGCATGCTCCTACACACCAGCCTGCGTCCAGATTCAGAACTCCCTTCCATGGTCTGAGCCATCGCCTTAGGTATTCCTTCAACCCTTCATTTTGTTGAGAAGATACTAAAATTCAGAGCAACTATCACTTTGAGCTTCGAGTCAAAACAAAGTAGGGAACCATTTGTGTGTTGAATTACGTCACCACTAGAGAATCAAAACATTGTTGAACAACGTCATGCGTCATTATCAACGCTAAAACCGTTCGGTGCGCAGGGTCATACGTTGTACATTCTAACATGTGCATCTGGCAGAGACTGTATAGCCTACATAGATCTTAAGCAGCTTAACTATGAAGTTATATTTGCATGCAAGACCTTAGAATCACATCCGCAACGTGTTCGTCGTTAGTTATCAGTAGCTGCAGCCGTTGGCGTTGATTGAACCTAGTATTGCAGGTTGAACGCGTTTTACGAGCCTTATGAATATGCGTGTAGCCTACTTGTCTACCGAGCGTCGCCTGGCTATTTCTGAGCAATTCAGTTAGCCATCTTAACGACTCCCTTAGAACATACGTTTAGGTAGTTACAAAGTACGTAGATAAACTGTTTACGAAGGCGATTCTGGAGGAAGGTTTTCTAAGCAAGTGTCACTTTTAACAGCAGTTCATTTTGGCGCAACGGCTTGTGGGTAAATATCGGGTGCAGCTTGCAGTAGAACGAGTGTCTCTGACCAGGAACTTCGATTCGCTCTTCTTGAAACGCAGTATCTAAAACCTGGACTACAACAGCTGTTTCTTTTTGGTTCGGTTATTGGTTGAGAGATTAAACCAAATTTAATCCAGCAACACGACTCTTTAGAATATTATAGGTATGAGTTTGAACGAACATTCACTCCAAGCCCTGTCTTGGAGGAAGCTTTATTTGAGCCGAGCTAAACTCAAGGCATCAAGTAGAACGTCGGCTTTGCTGTCTGGATTCGCTATGGTAAGCGAATGCAATACATTGTGAACTCATCTCTGTAAAAAAAAATGACGCCAACCTGACATACTGCAGTTGACTTGTTGTGTTATTGACTGTCAGTATGACTGCGGACCGCAACGCTTTTTCAATCTCATGCCAAGGAAGCAACACCGCATGTTGGGCATTCATTGAATACCTTACCTCCCAATAATAGAGCGACCGCTCTTCCTTGCTCATACACTATCCTGCTTGCTCATCCTCCTGTTCTTATATGACTGTCACGTCTTTTTCCAGGTGGCGATGGTGGAGGTGCAGTTGGATACCAGTTATCCTTATCCCCCTGGTCTGCTGATTGCCTTCAGTGCCTGCACCACTGTGCTGGTGGCAGTTCACCTTTTCGCTTTAATGGTCAGCACTTGCATTCTTCCCAATATAGAAGCTGTTAGTAACGTCCACAACCTTAACTCTGTACAAGAGTCTCCCCACGAACGTATGCACCGGCACATCGAGCTGGCCTGGGCGTTCTCCACTGTCATTGGTACTTTGCTGTTTCCTGGCGGAGGTAGTGCTCTTGTGTTGGGTCAAGTTTCTGCCTGTGAAACCCAACAAGCCGGTGACACCCAGCAAGGCTAGCAACGAAACCGTGGAGATGTCCGCAGGAGTGGCAGCCGCCATCACCTCCACTTCCATCATGGTGCCCTTCGGTCTGGTGTTTATAGTTTTCGCCGTGCACTTCTACCGATCTCTGGTCAGCCACAAAACAGACCGTCAGTTTCAGGAGCTGGAGGAGCTGTCCAACCTCACCAGGCTTCAGAACGAGCTGGACCACAGAGGAGAACCGTCGCTCTTGCAGTCCCCCGGTTCTCATTTCCCTTGAAGAGAACCCCGAGAGAACCCCAAACCTACTGTATGCGACGAAGAACTTTGACATTTATGGATGTTTCAGAGCTAAGCATTCCAGTGGCCATTATTTTCATTGTGTCCGTCAAGACAATTCCTTACATTTCTATTACGAGCGTGTTCCAATCTACATTTCATGGTCACCATTTTATAGAGATTTTTTTTATGCTTTTATAATTGAAGGATGTAATATGTATTACAGATTTAACTGTGAAGGCACGCATGCTTCTTGATGCATGTTATTAAATAGAAAACAATGTTTTCTTGACACGGGAACTTTTAATATTGTTTCATAATTTGCCTCGTGGGTTCTGGAAGACGGAACGAAGAGACTTCTCTTGTATAAAGAAGTGCTAGTAAGCTGTACTGACATCTGTGATACTGTAGCAGTGACCTGACCCAGTGTGTCACTTGTGTTCTGTATTTTCTTAGTGTTGTATGCTTACATATGCTGCCACAAACCTCATGCTCTAATTTACTGTATTAACTGGTGTGTGACCACATGTTTGCTTATTGAGCTTTTTTTAGAATCTTGCCAAATAGTTTCATAAACTGTTTTATGTATTATGTACGGACTACTGTATTCAGTACCAGTAATAACTGGTAATACTAATATATTTTGGACCATATTGATTATGAAAGGTTTGCACTGAACTTAAGGTGAAATAAATGAAACACTTTGCAATCTCTGTTTTTCTTTCTAATGCTAAACATAGACTTGTTTGAAGAGCCATAATGTCCTCTCTACTGTGGTAATGTGATGTTACAGAATTAACTGCTTCATTGCAGCCGAGCGACCCAGAACACACATGACCCACCACATGACTCTTGGTGTGCGTGCTTCATTTGTTTCATGGTGTACAGTTGCATACAGCTCATGGCTGGGTAGTAGCATGCAAGTTTGCTAACATGATGCGACTTTGCAGTTTGGTGTTTTGCAGCGAAGATGCCTTCTGTATTGTGGTCCTTCTCGTGTCCCTTATGCGTCTCACTCCTCCTGGTGTTTTGATATAGATTCCATCAAAACGGATGCCTCGTCCATTAGATGGACCTTTAAACAATTGGGAGTTACACGATTATTAATGGGTATTACAATTCGTAATTGGAATTCCAGATCCCACCCAGAATTTCACATCTGGAAATAAAGAGAGACAGACCTTTGGAATGGGATACAGAGTGGGCATTGGGGATTCTTCTCTTCCAAAATCGGACACAGCTCCACATTTCGCCACGCCATCCACCCAGAAGCCGTCATACAGCTGCCCCTTGTCCAGATAGAAGAACTTTCCATGTCCACTCTTCCTCCCATCCTTCCAGGTCCCTTCGTACCTGTTTTCATTGGCTTAAAAAACGAACAAACAGGGCAATCTCTTAATATCCAACATGCGGTTATTTTATAAATCTAGACTTACTGACTGCAAACCGATTGAAATCCACTCCTCACAATTTCGTGCGGACAATATAACATTAAAAGCATTCCCTTACTGAGACGAAGCATTCCCTGTCCGTGATGTTGATCCTTCAGCCATTCTCCCTCGTATATGTCGCCGTTGGCATAGTACATCCTGCCCCAACCACTTCTCTGGCCGTCGCTCCACTCACCCTCGTAGGAGGCAGAGTGGCTGTAAAAATGTGTTCCAAACCCCTGGGGAATATCAAAATAAGAAAAAGACGGCCTATGTTGGATGTCAAATCAATATAGGATTTGACATCTGAGATGGCACTCTGAGATTCTTATGAATGAAGAGCGTGTTACAAATAAAATGAATTATTATTATTATTATTATTAATCAATATGTGCTGCCAGTGTGCATCAATATACAGTAATACAATCTTACACCATATGAATGTGCATACATACATGTTTCTTGTCATCGTTCCATCCACCTGAGTATTCCCTTGTATATTCGTTAGTTTTTGGACATATCCTGCTGTAAGTACCATATCCTTCACGCTTGCCACATTTCCAGTCTCCATCATAAATGGCACCACCTGTTTTCCAAATTTGAGTCCCTTTGCCTAGAAATAGAAGGAGTCAATATTTCACACCACAAATGGGGGTTCTTGATCAGACATTACTTTTAATTTCGAACATTAATACTTCAGAGACTATTGTTACTTTCTCACCATGCTTCTTGTTGTCTAGCCATTCCCCTGTGTATTGATCTCCGTTTACAGAGAACACTGTATGACGCAGTCCACTTTTCTGTGCTTTTCTGTCCCATATTTTAGAAAGTGGCTCCTGTTTTCGGGGTTTCTTCAGATGAGGCATAGCTTGCGATAAGGAATAAATAGGCTTCAGTTAGTACAGTACAGTAGGCCTACTGTAGTACAATCATCTTATGATGATTAGATAGTAACTTAAAACGATGTCAACACTATGTGAATGTTTTGCGTTACCTTTTGTACTCAAGCGAACGACTCCCTATGGCTCAATCCGCATTATCTGCAATCAGCACTTCTAACCAAAGGTCACTGACTTTCTGGCAGGGTCAAAACCACAGCTACCCTAGCTAGCTAGCGAAATAGATTTGCATGAATGTGACAGTAATGAGTGGCTGAACAGTTTCGTAACTTAGCAACCGATAAACACAGGATTTGACCCGGTATTCATTTATAAATTATAGATACTGTAGGATCTATTAACCTTATCACATTTATAGTCTTATTGCTTGCGGATTTATAATTGTCTCAAATGTGTCTTATGTGACTTAAACCAACGTTATTCAGTTGTGATTATTTTTAATTATAAACGTTTGTCCCCAAGCACGCACAGGTTGCGTTTCTGTTGTGCATATTTCTGCAGCCTGGATCTTGTTGAATCAGGAGAAGTTCAGGAGATTGAGCACAATGCGCCTGCGTCTGGGTGGAAGAATCGTGAACAGGGGTAGCTCACTGGTTGTCTGTCTCTTTTGATAAGCTAAGTTGTGTTAATAACTGGAAAAATGTCACTGCAAAGATGCCAAACTGAATGGGAAGAAATTGACCAAGAATATCAACAATTACAGGTAAACAAGCAGATAAGAAATCAGTTGACAGTGGGCTTGGCAAGGTGCTTTGCTATGATGACCTGGCTGGCGTGGACGACCGCAAATTGATGTGCGTGTAATTGTCAGCTTTGCCTAGCTTGCTAGCTAGCCCCCACTTAGCAATTGTAATGAATGATATAGTTACTGTAATTGCATCATGCATCTTAGCTAATATGTTTTTGTCAAAAGGTTGAAAGGTGTTCTTATGTGGCGTTCATTTGAGTCCCGCAGTTACTAGTACAGTTAACGTTACTTTTAAGAGTGTATAACTAAAGATGGTACCTTATTGATAGCTAGCAAGCTAACAGTTAGATAGCTAGTTGGATTACCTTGCTACTTCACTTGATTACATCTAGCCAACACAGTAGCTCCAGCATAATGTAATAATGTAATTCACGATAATTAAAAAAATAAACAAGCTTCATCATCACTCGAAGATGTAGCGGTCTAGAGACAGCTGGCTAATTGAAGTGCATCTGCTGGGGACTTGATTTGAGTACCTACATCTAGTCAGTTTTACAATCGTTACTGATTCCATTGTTTGTACACTTGTGTGCGATGTACATGCCACGTTCAGTGTCCGTTGTCCACCATACGTGTTTCTGTCATCCAGGAAACTCACAAAGTGTACAGGCAGAAACTTGAGGAGCTTACTAACCTTCAATCGACGTGTAGCAGTGCCATCGGTAAACAGAGGAAGGGTCTGAAGGACTTGAGTCAAAGTCTAAAAAGGTCAGTACAAGCTGTTATGACTCTTAAAGAAGGATCATCTTGTGGGAATGAACTACAGTATTTGTTTTTCTTGTCATCTTGTGATGAAGCACAAATTAAGAAAATATGAAAACATTGAAGAAAAGTGTCAAATAACCATGCAGCCCACATAAAGACATTTGACGTCATGTCCTACTGTTAAGAATCACTCATTCATCTGGTTTCTGTAGGTGTGTGAAAACATGTGACGACAAAGAATCGGAGCTGATAAAAGATATCCAAGTTCAGATTAAAGAGAAAGAAAATTTCTTCTTTGACATGGAAGCGTATTTGCCAAAAAAAAATGGGTCAGTAATTTATCTGTCACAATTTCTAGATACTGTAACTGAACAGTGAATTACTTAATCCTGAGTTGTTTGCAAATGTCTTCCTTCCTCTTTTCTTAGATTGTATCTAAACTTAGTCCTGGGCAATGTAAATGTAACGCTTCTTAGCAACCAGGCAAAGTAAGTATGTTTCTAATATTAGATTGCAATGTGGTGTGCATAGATATATAAAGGCCTTATCTATATATCTATCTATCTATATATCTATGGTGATGTGCACAATGGAAAAGGATGTAGAAGGAATAGAATGTTGACGTACAGAACCCTGTCACTAATGTTCTTATGATCCGTTGTTCAGATTTGCCTACAAAGATGAATATGAGAAGTTCAAGCTCTGCATGACTATTATCCTGATGTTTGGTGCCATAACCTGTCTTTTCTTATTAAATTACCGGTGAGTTTCCAGTCAGAATGATTTGATCAGTAGTTTGTTGCCTGTTTTTTTGTCTTCAGAAATGCAAATATAATTTTTTGTAATATTGTCTAAAAATCTATATCTACAATATAGATTCAAAACGGTCATATAAATGGAAGGCTTCTTGTGCCTGTTCTGTTTGCAGTGTCACAGATGAAATCTTCAACTTCTTGCTGGTGTGGTACTACTGCACATTGACGATCAGGGAAAGCATTCTCATGAGCAATGGGTCCAGGTGAGCAGCTTTTACTGTGACGTCTAATCATGATGGTATCAAATCAAAATGTATTTGTATAGCCCTTTTTACACGCAAGCATGTCACAGAGGGCTTCACATACGCCCATAGAGCTGCCCCTCAACCAACCTAAACCCTCAAGGATGGTAGCAGAAATATAGTCCTGTCATGGTACTGTATTTTACTATTTCTACCATTGACATAGTGCTTCCTGTTTGCTTCCAGGATTAAAGGGTGGTGGGTTTCTCATCACTATGTATCTACCTTTCTGTCTGGTGTCATGCTTACCTGGTAAGTTGTTTAGAAACCTCCATTGATATGATGCAACTATATCATTGACTTCACGTTGATGTTTGACTTGATCAAGCTTTATTGATCCTCTGTGTGTCCTGACAGGCCTGAAGGGCCAATGTACCAGATGTTCCGAAGTCAGTTCCTGGCCTTCTCCATATATCAAAGTAAACTCCTGTCTTTTCTAGATTATCTTGATCACATTGTATTCGGGGCAAATTGGACCTTTGATTTATGCACTACTATTATGTCGCTTTGGATAAGTGTCTAAAAATTTCAATTTGTATTTTACAACAACTATAAGCAGGCCTACTTTGAAATAGCAACATATACGTTTAGTATATACAGTACCAGAATATGTGATTACTATGATGACTGTGATAATTCATTGTTATCTTGTTTTAGGCTTTGTGCAGTTTCTCCAATACTACTACCAGAGTGGCTGCTTGTACAGGTTACGGGCTTTGGGGTGAAAGATGTCAGTTGGACCTCACTGTAGGTAAGTTCACTTTTTGGTAGATGGTCGGTTTTTGGTAAATATTCATTGGATATTCAATTGGCGTATTTTACCCACCAAACAAGCGTTAAGTTTCATGTCTTGGAAGGAATACGGGAGCAGCACAGACCCAGTCTGTCACTGTGTGCTTTGAGTGAGGCTTTGGTGTGCACACACTTAAGTTACTCTGTCAATGGCCTGTCTTTTACTTGTAAACAGGGTTGGGAGTCTTGTGCAATTTGTTCTGTATTATTGATCAGAACAGTTGCCAATACCACTTGAGTAAATACAATTCTATAGGATTTTAACAATTAACGATTATTTGTATTGGTCTTTTTTTATCACCTAAGTCACAAAGAGGCTTACAGTTGGCCAACAAGTAGATTATGTAGCACCTGTATGTTGTTTTGTGATAAAGAAATTGTATTTAATTGAATCAGTAGCACAGATGATAAAGATGTCATGTGTGTGTTTTGTGTGTTCCAGAGGGCTTCCAGTCCTGGATGTGGAGAGGCCTCACCTTCCTCCTCCCGTGTCTCTTCTTTGGTCATGTGAGTCCAAACGCTCAGCTACCACACACAGCTCAGCTACCACACACAGCTCAGCTACCACACACAGCTCAGCTACCACACACAGCTCAGCTACCACACACAGCTCAGCTACCACACACAGCTCAGCTACCACACACAGCTCAGCTAACACACACAGCTACCACACACAGCTCAGCTAACACACACAGCTACCACACACAGCTCAGCTACCACACACAGCTACCACAAACAGCTCAGCTACCACACACAGCTCCGCTACCACACACAGCTCAGCTAACACACACAGCTCAGCTACCACACACAGCTCAGCTACCACACACAGCTCAGCTACCACACACAGCTGGAGGTGACAGATGGTCTGTTCTAAGATGCCTGCTATGCTGGTTTATACATAAACAACTTTTCACTGTTTACTATTTGTATTGTGCTCGCTTAAAAACAAATCATGAATTAATTAAAAATCGAAATGTCAAAAAACACAAGAATTTAAATTTTGGGACAGGTCAAGTTCAGTTTGGGATGGTTCATTTTGGGACTTGGGGACGGGTACTATGAGGAAAAAAGTTATTTGCGAGCCCTGCCGTAGTTGTGTTTTTGGATAAACGTTTTTCTGTGGTGTCTCCCTTTAGTTCTGGCAGCTGTACAACGCTTGGACCCTGTTCCGGTTGGCAGGGCGTGATGACTGCAAGGAGTGGCAGGTATGGATGACCACACCCTTAGCTGCAAAAAAACTGTTTCAAGCATCTATTTCTCCCTCTTCTTCAGGAAAACAAACTGGATTTGTGTGTGATGTCATTGTTTATCAAAGTGATCAACTCTAACCCTTTCCTTCATTCTTTCTCACTGTTTTTGTTCTGTCTTTTAAAGGTATTCATGTTGGCACTAACATTCCTCATCCTCTTCCTGGGGAACTTCCTCACCACGGTGAAAGTCGTCCATCAAAAGGTGCAGACAAACAAAGAGGAGGTACAAAAGAGTGACTGAGAAACGACGCCGAGAGCAGCTCAGATTACCAAGTAGCCAGTAACAATGGAGTGAAACGGGACGTTGTCGCACACACACACAATCAATGGAGGGTTTGACTTCTGGAACTCCGAGGAGCGAGAGACCCTGCCGCCCAACTAGCGGGACCATGCTAACAGCAGCAGCAGAAACCACAATTATCAAAGGCAGTTTTAATAGGCTTCGTGTTTGTACCGAGTTGTTGAGGTGCTTGTTACATTTGTAGATGTGACACTGAGTGACCTAGCAAAACGAACCACTAAGGGGATAGACCTTGTATAGTTAGATTGTTTTGGAGCTGACTGCAGTTAGTTTGAACGTTTTATATGTATGTGTGTGTCTGTGCATGAACATGTAAAGAGAGACTTTTCGTCAAATAATATGCAACTCTCAAGGGTAAGTAGTAGCACTAAGCCATCAGAAAAGTCAGTTTTTGTGTCCTTAGAGGATTTCACAATGCCTATGGAGTTGTAGAAGTCAGACTGTCTCTCTGGGTCGTTATGGAAACATTCAAGGCACAGTTTCCCATTATTCCATTGGTGTGTTTATGTTGTGTCGTGTGACCCGCAGGTCTTCAGTTATTCTGGTAGTGATTCACCCCCTGGTGGGCTTGTCCAAACCTGTGGGACTTTCTTTTGGGGACCACTTTGTATGCATCCATCTTTCCGTCTCATTTGAGCAAGTTGGCACTTTGGGGATATATAAAAACAGGATTGTCAACCATATTTCCAACAATGTCCCGGTTGTTTGGACTGTTTTAATGACCCCAAACCGCTTTATGAAATAGTCCTAGTTTTCAATCGCCTCAGTCCTGATGTGTGATGCAGCAACATGGACACACAACCATTATAGTTGTTCTGCTGTTACTGCCTGTCATTGGATTTGGTCAAACCAGTAGCTGTTATTTAGACTGCTACTTTCAGAGTTCAAAGAATACTTATTGAGAATAGTGAGTTACCTCCACCTACCTCAGTCTAAACCTACAGGCTGATCGTGAATCTTTGATACAAGTGATTTACAATCATGAGGGGAAGAGTCTAGCTTAGTTCAGGTAGTTAAAGTTCTGATAGTGTCATATTTCAATATCAAGCTCAAACTTGGTTACTCAAAAGAAATGCTGCTAAGAGCACTTTAACTGTGAACATTCTATTGGGAATATCGTCACAAGCGAGTGAGCTATTGTGATCAAATGTATAATGGAACAACACCACGTGATTTAGACTCGTATGAACTGTAGATGATGACGTTACATGGTGGAGAGCGATTGCTATTTGTACTATACCATAGTATATTTTGAACAAATGGATGTGCATCGCTGTAGTTACGTAGTGACAGGCCCTGAATGCCTTATTCTTCCTGTAGCCTGTCACAACGGCTCGTTTAGGTCCCTGTCTTTCAATCAAGTGTCCTGTCATGTTAAGAAATACCTTGTGTAGAAGGCAGTGGGTTTCAGAGAATCACGCGTCTCTAAGGGAATTGTTGTTACTGTTCGTCGGGTGTACTGTAAGCTCGTTATTAACTAGACCAAGATGTTACATTATTATATTTACATTATAAACTCCTGAGCCGCTATGGTGTGCATCATGTCCTCGTCCGATACCTGAACGTCGTAAAATCAAGTCATGTCTCGTACTGTCCTCACAGTAACCTTTGCCTGAGCGTACCAAGGTACGAGATGACTGACCAAGCGTTTCCTTTATGAAAAGTTTGGTGTCGGATGTTGAAACTGTAAATCGCTGTAAATTAAACATCAGAATTAAAAATGGTTTTGTCTCTTGTCTCTCATATTAACATATGTATATGTGGAAGTATCACCCATACACACTACAAACATTTGAATTTGGTAGATACCAACACACATCAGTAACTGCAAGTTCTACTCAGCGGTATATGTTTTACACACCAAAATAAGATGGATTTACCCGAGCAAGGAATATTCATCGAAACCACCACTAGGGGTCACTATCGCCAAAGATTGGAGGACCGCTTGTTGCACCAGCTCAGAAGTGGAGCGGGAAGGAAATCGGCTCGTCTGTCGAGTAAAATTGGGTTGATTGTTTCCCTGTCACTAGAATAGTGTCATTGCAGAGGTTAGGGTTAACCCTAAGACGGTAAGAAGGATTTGTGTGGGAATAGTTAATGATCTTTTCTGTGTTTGTTGGGGTGTAGCTCTAACTGCAATTAAAATAAGTAGCGATAGTAAAAATAGCATTCAGTTCGGTGTCGTATTTCTCCTTGACACTAGACTACCTGTAGGCTTAGTACTTTTTGTTGATCTTTTAATTCATTCGCACAGGGGCAATAGTAGGTAACCTTCCCTTGGGCATACGTCCCATCACATAGTTTATACCCGTTAAACACACTAGGTTCGGAGAGGGTGCAACACCGTATTTGCATTATAGAAGCATTATTCGATCAGGCAGGCTAGAGAGTTCTTTTACTGTTATTTTCTTTGGCACCATTCATGTTTCCCTTGTCGCCCTGTGGCATCTGTTTTGTCAATAAATAATCTCTGGTCACATTATTCATAGTGTCCTGTGATCCACAACGACAGTGTTACATTCTCCTTCCCAACCTGAACATAACCCAAACTCCACAGACACGAAAACATCTGAGTTAAAGACATTTGGACAGCTGTTTGCTGGTTGCTGCTGTGTCTACTGTTGAAAGGATGACAAGACAAGGAGGCATGGATCGAGAGATCACTGAAAAAGGGCGCCTTTAGTACAAAACAATGTCATAATACAATCATATGAAGAACTTATCTGAAAAGGGATATTTGAGACCAAAGAGCAATGTGCCTCGTACCCATCCTCACATATAAGCACTGTATTTACTAGAAGGAAGCAGACTTGTCTCATACTCTCAGTCCAGTCCGGTCTACGAGTCAAACCAAACTGTAGACTCAAAACCCTCCCTCGCTCTGAGCTACCAAACGTCTCTGGTACATCCATCCAGTGTTCAGTTTATCTAGCCAGATGGGAGAGGGGTTAGGGGGGTAGTTCTGTTGATTGTCAGGTCAACTCAGTGGAAGGTTTTGTCATTGAGGATGACATGGAAAAAAAACCCGCATGTCAGTGCTCCTCTGTAATCCCTCCTCAGCAAACCGCTAGACTCTGTCCCCTTCCAGTTGTCCCCTCCCTGGGGCCACCGTCCCAGTGTCTCCTCACAGGAGCACACAGTTCCTCTTCCTCGATCGGTGTCTCGCTCTGCGACTGGCAGCCAGGGCTCGCTTGGTGGCCTCTCTGAAAATGTCCTCCACGTTCTCCCGATATTTGGCTGAGCACTCCAGGTACAGATCTGCATTCATTTGCCTCTTGGTCTCATCACCCTGTTCACCCACACATCCAGCATTCACAAGAGGGAGACAGGGTCAGAATATTGGACAGCTATTTGCACAATATGAAATATATTTCCTGAGCCCTGGAAAAACAGCTATTAAATTAAAAAAACAAACATAATCTAAGTGTTCAGGTTTGGCTGATAAACACAATTGTAAGGAAATAAAGGGTCTCAGGAAGATGTAAATATGTATATGCAATATCTAATGAAGTATATAAAAGACACTGAATTTAAAGCTAGCTAGTTGACATCCCAGTGTCAGTGGTGGAACCCATGAAGTCCCTCCTCTGTCCTCACCTGTATGTAGGTGATAGGAGCCTGGTCCAGAGCTTTCAACTTCCTGGTACGCTCCTTGTCCTTCCTGAGGTCAGTCTTACAGCCAATCAGGACGACAGGAACATCCTGACAGAAGTGGTTGATCTCTGGGTACCACTGGGGGAGAGAAGGGGGAAGGGAGAGAGGGAGAGAGAGAGAGCATGAGCTGGGTCAGGACTACTCTGCCAAACCTTAAAACTCTTATTAACCCCTTCAGCCACCCCAGCAGGATCTGCCTGTGCACATGCAGTAAGAGTGCTTCTTTCGTGTGCTCGTAAGCACAATGTCTCTTCGTGACTGCGTTCTCCTCGCCCCTTTATCCGTCTGTTTGCATTCATTTCTGTGTGTTGACTTTTCACCACTCACCGAGGGGTAGTTTCCAGCACAGTCTCTCTTTCGAGCCGACCAGCAGGGGGTCAAAGTTCATTTAAACTGACTGTGCTTGCTGGTCTTTCAGAACAATGTAGACAATACATTTCTAAGTCAATCATTTATGAGGCAGGATTCTGCAGAAACTGATAAGCCGATAAGATGTGATCTCATTCAATTCCTTTCGAAACTTTTATGGTGTTGCCACAATCAGATACACACAAACTATGACATCACACTCAGGACTTGCGTGGCCCAGATTTTTCGACGTGTCCTCATGTTTTCTCTGTATGAAAGTATAGTCCTCATGTTTCTAATGTGGGAAGCTGCAGGTGGATGTGTGTGGTGACTTGGGGTTATCGTTGGATGACGGTACCTTGATCATCACATTCTCAAAGCTTGTGGGGTTGGTCACGTCGTAACACACCAGCACAATGTTAGCATTCTGGTAGGACAAGGGCCTCAATCGGTCATAGTCATCCTGACCTGAAGAAGGAAACACACAGACACATACATTAACTCCCAATATACATCTATAAAAACTAAATTGTACCTTAGAACAAATATACATCTAAAAAAACTCAAATGTACCATATTTTTTGTTTCATTTGAACAACTATTGAATGCTTTGGACATCATAGGCATAATCAGTCTACAGGGTTTTTGATGAGAGACGCCATTAAACCTGTTTTTCATTTCACATTGTGACGTCTAAGCATAGCATGGTCTGATACTAAGTCATACTGGGGGAGAGGTAAAACCACTTCCTGTGTTCAACTTCCGTTTCCTGTGAAACATGAGTGTCTCAGCAGCAGCAGTTATACGAAGATAAACTGACAATTTATGATGGGGACATTGCTAGGACATGGTGATGGCTTTCCATATAAAAACGGAATTCCTCTACAAGCCTGTATATTCTTATATCTGGTGGCCATTGTGTTCTTTAAATTGATCTCTGTCACATTGACATTCTTACTACACACGTAACACAAATTTACTCTGTGCACTGATTATTCAAGAATCGTTCAACCATAATGAAACACAACTGGTTGAGTTTCTGTGTGATTAACACTCATTGCGTCCCCATGTCTTATCTACCGTCTAGTGAGAAAGAATTACACTTGATACCCACAGATACTATTTTGTAGATCAACCTTTCACCACATCCTCTGTCTAAGCACCAACGCTTACAGGAAGAAAGTCACTAAGCTGCTCGACTATGCCGCACCCACTCATCTTATATGAAGTAATGCCTGGTGTTAGGCAAACAGCTACTAACGCCTTCCACAGAAATGCAAAGGCCTAGGGCAAGACTTAGAGAGGGTGTGCCATGGGTAGGTTCGCCTGCTTTTTTCTCCTCTAATCATTTAACCCTGACGTACTTTTGTATCTCTTCATCTTCATGTTTATCGATGGGCGTCAAATATTCCCCATCAGAATGACTTCCTTGAACCATGACAGGCTAGATGTGTCATCGAACTCTCTCACACCCGCACACCCCCAGGATCCACACGTCTCAGTTCTTCCTCATACCTGCCATACCGTGACTGGACTGAACCGACACATCTGAAAACAACCGATCGTAATCAGGGCGGTAGATAAGAGAAAGATCTATAAAAACTATGAAGATATCTAGCTCGGTGGTTGGAGCGTTTGGTCAAGAGGTCGCTGGTTCAAACTCTCCTCCACCCCCTTATATGTGTATGGAGTCAGGTGGCTGAGCGGCCATGTCAAATTATGTTGTTTTACTTGGGCAACTTCACCCTACTTGCCTGGGGGGAATGTCCCTGTACTTACTGTAAGTCGCTCTGGATAAGAGCGTCTGCTAAATGATTAAATGTAAATATGTTTGCTGAGGATGAAAGGCAAATGTCATCAAAGAAAATTAACTTTACCGGCCGTGTCGTAGAGGTTGAGTACAATCTCCTTCCCTCCATAAGAGATGGTGGTGACGTACTTCTCAAATACAGACGGTGCATATTTCTGGTTTGTAGATAAGACACACCAAAACAAGAAGTATAGCATTATAGTTAATGTTAGTACACTACCAGGAAACATGTTAAATCCAATGACATATTGACAGTTTGCCTCCATATATGACAGTTTATAGAATACTAAATCCTGTTTGTGTCACACTTTGCTGTACCTGGAGCACATGGATATTCCCTCATTTAACTATCTTCCCTCACATTCAGCTTTAAGTTCATTAAGTAATAAATCAGCTCCATATCAAAGTTAATGTACAACCTTGCAAGCCACTGACAGATCCACCCATACAGAAATAATGAGCACAATGAAAGGTCAGACAAACACACTAAACTTCCTTTTTCTACTGTCCAACATTTCAATGAGGTTGGTTCTGAACACGTTAGTTCCCCTTACCTCTGGAAAGTCTCCTTTGGCGTACACCATGAGGAGCGATGTTTTCCCACACCCGCCATCTCCAACGATGACAATCTTGAGTTCTTCACCTTTCTTTGCGGTGCCATTGCTTGTCAGGGCACCGTTTTGAGTCATGTCTCCTCAGGAGACTCGAGATCGGTTGATGCCAGTTGAATGAATCAGTCCCTCAGAAGTGAGGCTAAGTTCATGGCAAATCCAGCGCTGGTTGTCAGATGAAACGGAGCATGGCTTGTGTTCATAAGACTAAAGGAACGAACCAATGTCTCAAGCAGGTATCTTGTTCTAGTCACAACTTCCTCTAAAAAATATATGTTCTAGCGGATTTCTCATCATCTTCACCGGAAACATCTATTTGGCAAGACCTTTTTGTAACAGTGTGGCTGCTTTCTCTTCTTTGCCCTCTCTCTCTCTCTCTCTCTCTCTCTCTGTTCCTCACCCCCACCCTCTTCTCTCTCTCCCCGCCCTCGCTCCTTCCCTCCCACCCTCGTAATGAGTGCTTGTTCCATCACTGAGCGGATGCACACTGAGGTACGGCCTCCATTCATTGAGGTAGGAGTGTTTGTGTGCGTGTGGTCTGTTCTCGCATTTCTCCATCTCAAGCTAAATAATTGTAAGAGAAAATACAGTTATCAAAGGAATGGGGGCCCTGTTATTAGTGAGGGGTTCATGTTCATGTGATAGGGCCGACCCAATCACGTCTCATCTCAGAGGAACTTACATGGGATCTATGCCAGGTCAGCTAAACTTTGACCCTCAGCAAGGATCTCAGACCTTCATGCTGTTGACTATAAGGTGACACTTGCGTCCCTGAATAAGCCACGTAAACATCAGATGCTTGGAACTCACAAGTTGTACAACATCGGATCCTCTATCCACACTAGAGATAGTTATTTTAATTAGGCTACACTGACTTTTCCAATCACTTTCCCAAATCAAGAAAATAGGCTACATATCTTGATACATGTATGTTTATTTGTGCAGGCTATGACAACAACATGTACAACACATCAATGTAAACAGCAAATTAGGTAAAGAGTATATCAGCAAAAGATGCAGATTCACAGTCATTGCTCTTTTCAATAGGCGCCACCTATTGTCGCTACAGGCCAGGTCATCCTTGGCGACCCGACATCTTATATAAAAGGCTTTGAAACGTACAAACACACATTTGCGATGTGCAAACGTAATGGCATGCGTACATTGCCTACATATTTCCACCATAATACAATCATTGGATGTGTCATAAATCTCTCAAATTACAACAATGGCAATACAAAACACAAGACATGCAAAACACCAAGTAAAAACGGTAAAACAATTTACAATAA
Source organism: Mallotus villosus (assembly GCA_903064625.1). Classification (NCBI taxonomy): domain Eukaryota; kingdom Metazoa; phylum Chordata; class Actinopteri; order Osmeriformes; family Salangidae; genus Mallotus; species Mallotus villosus. The sequence goes on from CAEFZP010005716.1 coordinate 269,368, forward strand.
TATAGTTATTTGCATAGGATAATAGGACTTTAGTAGTTTAGACAGTTGGAATTAGGCCTATATACAAAAACAGCCTGCTAATATATAAATATATGATATGACTATATGAATCCATTAGACATTTGCCAATTCAATACGGTAAAATACTGAGATAGCCCAACAGTTCTGACTAGACACTGGACTCAAATTTTGGTGAAGCATTTTTGCCTGTCCTGTCTGCATTGCATCAGACACCACAGCCCGGGGAAACCGCTTGAATGCACTCCAAATGTAGGCCTGTGTGGGTTGATTCCAATGACCAAACTGTGCATTTAAAGTGTAAAATGTATTTATGACGACTAATTGTTAACACAACTATACTCGAGTTGTGAGATTTTAAATAGACCGTGTTAGTTGGCCTCCGTAAATCCTGACTAGAGGCCATTTGAACTAGGAATTAAAAACGAAGGAAAATGGCAACTGGACGACACCTCTTTTAGTCTAATAAAATGGCACGTTTTAAATAACATTAATGAATTTTGCTACAGAAAAAGACTACAATTGATGTTCTATCGTGGGTACGATAATCATTTATAAGGTATGATAAAGACAAAGAAATAGCTTGACTACCCAACTTCCGTTGGCTCCCGATTTCTGTCCTCGATGTTGAACAAAATGGAGCGAGTACATGGTCTGCCTAAAGAGTAAGGCCTTACCTTCAGCACAATGAGTGTGCTTTCATGGTAGCCATGCCTGCCTGCCTCCTTATCCCCGTGCGTAAAAATGGACAAATGGCGCAAACGAGTCATGTACAATGAAGTATCTGTTGAACGATCATCCGTGAATTCTTTTTTTGGTAAAAATAACAATTGACGCATTCATGCGTCTACGAAACATGACTGCATTCCGTTCCTTCCCCAGAGTAAACAGGGCCTTACGACCTTACTGGTTGGAATAGACTATTGTGTGAGCTAAAACCAGGCCTCTTGATCCGTGGTAGGTTATCTACTAATAAGACTTTAGAGGACAAAAAGGCCTGTGTGTATTTTAATTGGTTAAAAGACGATAAGAGCTTTAATTCAACATGCATTTGGACAGTCGTGAAATCTTTGACCACTGTGTAGTTTTTTTTCCACCGCGTAAAAAATAAACAAGACGTTTCAATTCAAAAGACAGGTTGCCTACATGTTGAATATCTTTTCCTTCAATGTGAAACTACACGGATTACATAGGGTCGCAGAGGAAAAATACAGCCTAATTAAATTAGTCTACTCACAGCACGCAAGGCAACCATACCCTGTCGCTCTCGCCTAGAGACCTTCATGAGCCCTACCACGCATGTACGTGCACCGACAAATACAAAACCTTCATTCATCTTTTCTCCTTTTTACCTATTGGACGGATTTGTAGGCTATGTCTGGCTGACACGTCAGTATAGACCATCTTCTGAGCAGCTAATCAACACCTTGAAATACCAAACCATTACCTGTAAAGGGAAAAGAAAGAGCGTGTAGAAGCCTGAAATCCTTCTTTGAGTTTCCTGAGAGAAATACCAGACAATGTTCTAATATCGTGCCTCTTGACCTTATATGGAAGTGTGGGTGCAGCGCTTGCAGTCGCTTGGCGACCGACCAGAATCTCAGATTACTTGTGCCTGCCTAGACCTTTCTAGATCCGTCAACTCAGCTGCTGGTCTGCAACCAGGCGACGGGGCTAAGTGCGCAATGCAATGTCACTACATTCTGAGAATTACAAGACGGGGTTTTTTCTCTCCATTTCGGCTTTCTTTCACCCATAACGTACACCTACACCAGTCGAAGCTATTTATCATCGTGTATCCACTACATTCGTAATACTTGTGAGCTAAGAAAGACCTGAAGGGGGAAACGCAGCACTCTTTTTCGAGTGACTGAATCCTCGCCCAGCTATGGCGCAGTTACTTTACCAAACACACAGTACTCCCCTTTGTCTGTGAAGAAGCCATTTTGAAGCTGCGAACAGCAGAGAAGCCATTAAACGACAGTAGCCTACTTAAAAGTACTTTTTTGGACAATGCGTGGCAGAGACATGTCTACGAGATTAATTTTATCCTGAAATGTACTTCAATGTTCTCAGTTAAGATAACACTTTTGGATTACATTTTGTAATTCGTTGTAAGTTACCAATAATAATGTTATTGAAATAACACATACTAAAATGTACAAAATACTATTCAATAGTATGAACGTTTTTGTTGAAAAATCTTACTATTTGCTAATCCAGTTGTGGTTAATTCCTGACAATAAGACCATGTTCAATCTTTCCAAAAACGAATGCTGTCAATCAGGTTAAAATGCATTACCTTTGAAAAGGCAGTCTTTCTGTTGCAGTGGCCTATTTTAAATAAAGTAGCCTCACTGTTAGAATCTTGAAATTTAACGAAGGTTAAGAATTTGACTGCCATCCTGTCTTCAGGAAGAGAGCTGATTTGCTTAGGTTCTCTCTCTCAGATGTCTCTTGAAGATGTTCAGAATTTTGTTATTCGTTGATAAAGTAAGTTTAAAGTCCAAAGAGAAGAGGTTTCTGGCTAACTGTTTTCTCACTCTTTAGGAGATGCCTCCCCACTCCACCTTAAAGACATTAATAGACGATCCGAAGATGGGAGTTAATACGTTCCTTTTTCCTCTGCATTTAGGCCTGATGTATGTAATACATCAAAGCAAGGTAAATATTTTCATTAGTTTTCTCCATGCTCCCGTGGAAACTGTCAATACTTTGAGCCTTAGTAGCCAGTTTCAATGAAGTGTGACTGTATTTGCAGAGAAACTGAAATATGCCCTTGAAGCAAGGTCATTTTATTTTTCATAATCGTTTATAACTCCACATTGCATATATCCAGGCACCCCTCCACATCTCCTTCCCCTTATCATTAACATACACAACGTGTCATCTACATTTTGTAGCCTGTAGTCATCCTTTGACACAAGAATACTTACTGACATTCAGGGTATTATAAACGTCCCTGTTGTGTAACCATGGTGTATCATGTGAAAAAAATATGTGGAGAAGTTACAATTCTGTAATGTAGAAAAACTATCAAAGGGGGGTTAGTCAGGAATCAACTGCCAATTTCCAGTCAACATGATTAAGCATTGCTGTTAAGGGCCATTGCTATCTATGTCTCTGGCCTGCTTGGAGACGTTAGAGGAGCATTGAATCTAGCCTCAAATGTTATTACCAGTGAGGATCTATACAGCATGCCAATGAAGGTTTTGAATAGTCAAGTTGGCATTTATACTTATATCATTGTTCCTACATGAGGCATTTGATATAAGTTAATGAGGTAAAAATATATATGGTATTTTAATTACAGTACTGAATATTTTGATACAGCTTTTCTACAAATAGAAATGAATAAAATTTTGAACTTACTCATTGCTAAATCTTACAAGGCCAATACAGTGCAATGTCAGTTATATGCCATTACACACTTTAATTATATCTGTGCTTTTTTCTCAATAACACCTTCAATCAAGCTGTTTATTCACTAAACTTTTTTTTCTTTTTACTTTAGAAACACATACTATTTTTATGGGTGTGCCATGACCTAGTTAAGACAAAGATGGATTCCAGGCAGAGGAAAAAAAAGATTCAAAATGTCAAAGGGATAACATCCAGTACTTTATCTTCCTTCTTCTCAATCCTTTCAATGAGGAATCATTGTAATTTATCATATAGTCCATTGAGAGATGAGGAAATCAAGTATAAGATCCCTTTTGGAACAAAGGAAACCCATATTGGCCTCAGAGTCCCTTTTCAGGAAAATGGCCGCTGAGAGCGCACAGCCCCCTCTCTCTGCTCTCTGTTGAAGGATTCCTCAACTGTGCCTCTAATAGCTGAAGCCGAAATGGTGCTTGGATCTGATTGGCCGGCGGAACAGCTACTGTTAACCAGCCAATTGCCCAAGCACTGCAAAATATCAAGCATAATGTGCAAGGGCACAATTCACACAAAAGCTAAATAGGACACGCGGATTATTAATACAAATTGCAATGAGAATGAAATAGGTAATGGTGGTAATAATCAATAGGCTATAGCCTATCAGCTTTTGCATATAGCCTGTCTATAGGCTATACTATTAACGAGTTGCAAAACTACACCCTGCAGGCTACTCAAAGAATAATCTCTTAAATAAAAAATATTTAACATCTTTACTTATAGGTGGTGTATGAAGCGATATTTGGCGATGTTTTTCGACATATTAATGAGCTTTGAATGGGTAGCAATCCCTTTACAACAGTACTCGGATCAGTTCTTAATACAACCGCACGTAGAAGCAGAAAATACAAGCAGACCTCAGATCGGCGCGTAACCTAAAAAGGAGCCCTCTGGATCCATCTTGTGTTTGCCGCTCAAGTAAATGCAAGAAGTAGATTCGACACTTACTATAGATCCGTCGTTCAAGCTACAGAGCCATTAAACATATATTTTTAAATATGTAAGCATAATATATTTTGATAGTGATAAATAATTTGCGTATGGTTTGTAGTAGCTTGCCAATATTAAAGACGGTAGACATAGCCAAAGAACTTGGTATCGAAAGTGCGACTGGAATGAGGGGTTGCCAAGCTCAATAGTGGTGTATTGTGGGAGAGACAGAAACCCCAGACTAGAGGCACACAATATGTGTTGGCTCGCAAAAAGGAGGCAGTATCCTTTAAATCATGTAATGTAATCAGCGAAAGGTGAACGATCTCGCCGTTTGATTAATTAAAAACAGTCGATCGGGCAAATCATGTCCAAGCCAGGGGAAAGGAACAGAGTAAACGAAGACCATGGCAGAAAGCTGAGTTCAAGTAAGCTTGCTCTTTTTTTCTCCCTTCTGTAATGTCTGTTTCGATAGGGTATCTGGGATATGCTTCTCCCCCATTTTCCTCCTGTTAGTATTTGCAAATTCTAGAATGCAGACGCTTTTAACAGAACGTGTAGCAATGTGATTTCTGGACGTACGCGAGACCGTGTTGCCCTCATGTCAATGTGTCTTTTCAGGTTTGGCGAACGGCATGGACAACAGCCATCCCGTTTGCAGTTCGGGGGAGAAAAGAAGTCACCATTGGAAAAGTTACAAGTTGATTATTGACCCAGCGTTCGAGAAAGGATCGCAAAAACTATATCGCTACGATGGACAGACTTTCAGTATGCCCGTACGTTGATCACTAACATCCGCCTTTGAAGTGACGAGTTAGCCTTGTTACAATTGTAACAGAGTGCCCCAACGATTGATACATTGTGGACCGTGTAAACGCTTGTATCTGCACCTGACACTGTGCATCACAATTGACAATATTCCAATATCCAATTGGAGAACGGCAGGACGTCTTTCCAAAATATAGAACCGAGCTCTTTCCAACTGTAGTTTTAAAAATCAGCATTTTGAACTCAACTTTTTTCAATTCAATGTATGATATTCTCCTGGTGTGTTTTTAAGTTCTAGAATGGTAGCTAACACTCTGCTCTTTCTACAGAACCCTGGAATGTCACCGGTGGATAGCGTTCGAGACCCTAGAATCGGTCGCCACTGGTCCAAGTACAAGGAGACAGATCTCCCGGTTCCGAAATTTAAGGTAGGCTATTCTGGAGAAGAAATGCCCTCTTCAACTTTATTTGGGGTCTGAACTTGTGTGCGTGGTTGTCAGACACACCCCCTCACTGATCTTGACAGAACGTCTCGTGAATATTCGGATTTTTGGATTAAGACACAAGACTTACATTAAGACATTATTAGGCAATGCATTGTCCGTTTACACCTTCTCTAAAGCTATATTAATAATGTATTACTTTTGTTCTTTGTTGTCACCCGGTTCACCAAAGTAGCCTAGCGTTTTGCATGAAAGATGTCATACAATTTTATTATGAAATATATATCGATGTCTAGTCTACCGGTTAGCTAATGATGTTGATTACCTTTTTATTTTTGTTTACAGATTGACGAATGTTACATCGGCCGCGTGCCTCCAAAGGAGGTTACATTCGCGAAGCTGAACGATAACATCAGAGAGTCGTTTTTAACCGACATGTGTAAGAAATTTGGAGATTTAGAAGAGGTGGAAATTCTGTACAACCCGAAGAACAAAAAACACTTGGGAATTGCCAAGGTCGTTTTCGTAGCGGTGAAATCAGCCAAGGAAGCCGTCCAGAGTCTAAACAACACGTCTGTCATGGGCAACAAAATCCACGTGGAGCTTGACCCTAAAGGTAAATGGCATACTTTATTAATATAAATTCCGTAGGCTATAGGCAATTATTTTCCCGTATAAAAAATAACATGTGGCATGCACATTGACTATGACCCTTACCTAAATTGATCTGTCAGTTGGTAAGGCGTTTGAGGGCAGTTATCACGTGTAGACGATACATTTACATTGGTTGCTTGGTAACGTACTTGTACCTCTGTGAGCGCGCAGGACTCCCATGGGACAAAAAACTAAATTATTTTTAGCTTGAGTGCACATTTCACGTAATTATCAAAGACAATAAAAAATGGTGTGTTTAAAAAGTTAGTCCTATTCAGTTAGGTTTTGTGTCATCTATCTTTGCACGTTTGCAATTTTTAGATATTGGTAAATTGGTTTAGAATATTGTCTCAAAAGTAATGTTGCAGGAAATAATGGAGCAATTCTAAATACATTAAAACATACCAGAAGATACAGTCGTTTCAGTGTTGCTGGTATTCATTTATCATAAGATAGTCACAATGCAGAGCAAGGATTGAAGGATTTAAATCAAGATATTTATTTGACTTTGTGTGTGTGTGTGTGTGTGTGTGTTTGGCTATACTTGTGTGTATTCACTGGCTGTATAACATTTGATAGACTTTTGTAATTTCATTGACATCTTCCTTTGATAAACTGAACATATTTATTAAAAATTATCAGACCCAATTAACTGGATTCTGCTTTCCATGGCCTTACCAGGGTTACTTAAATCTTCCTCATGGATCGTTTTTTCTACCCTGCAACTGTCTTCAGCTCTTTTAAAGAGACAGTGCGTATTTTGATTCACACTCAGCAGGATGGCATGTTTATAGATCAGAGTGATGAACAGCCTTCCCCAAACACTGATTTGACCAGACCGCACATATTCAAACACCTTTCCAGTCAACTGGTTAATACGGGGGGTCACAGTGTTAGCCGACTTAACGAAGACCTTTATTCTCTCTATTAAACAATCCGTTAAACCCTCGCTGAAATTCACCCACTTGACAAATGTCTATTCCCACCTCTGTAGGGGAGAGGCGACTGAAGTTCTTTCACCTCCTGACGGACGGTAGCTACACGCCGCAGACCCTGCCGACAGGCGAGGAGATCCGACTGTCACCACGCAGCCTGGCCGAGGCGCTCATGGTAAGATCTCCGACATCCAACCCCTCCGACCGTGCAGCTCTGAGCCCCTCGGGCTGCAGCTGTACTCTCTGCAGGCAGCGATGGTCTGCAGCAGCGTTTGTCTGCAGGCAGAGTTTGTGTGTCTTGAGAGAAAAGCGGTGTTGTTTTCTGGACAAAAGCATGATAGTGAAAATGAATCGAATCATTTGAGACTGTGTGTCCCACAGCCTTTTGGTATTCCCCCAAACCAGGATCTCCCAATCAGCTTGACTCTCTAACAATGCTACTTTATGTACATTTTAAATACTTGTATATTATTGACCTTGGATGACCCGGGTCACTAGAAATGAATCTGAAATCGGAAACTAAGCGGTTGAAAGGTTTTGTCTGGTGATTTAGTCGAGCCCCATGCTTTGTTCGTTGTCACTGCCAGGCTCCACGGTATAGCAGTCGATCCCCGGCCAATCCAAGCTGACATCTTTATCTCTAATCCATTTTATCAGTGCAGCAGGTGGTAAAATGAGGCCCTGGAAGGAATGTAGTCCTTGTCTGTAGAGGAAGGGGCAAGCCCTTGAAACCTCCTGTACTTTGAGCCAGACTCCTTTAACAGTAGGCCCCCTCCCTCTTCTGACATGCTTCTCAAACTCTTGAACTGTGATTGGACTAGTTGGTATAAACAGAGGTGGGCAGAAGTTATTCTAACTGTCTGAAGTGACTCCCATGTCTGCTGATGTATTACAGAGCGCGTCATTTGAGTCTGTGTCTGGCATTTTTATGCGGTGCCTTGAGTAAGTGCGTGCCTCCTAACCCGTGTGTGTGTGTGTGTGTGTCTGTGTGTGTGTGTGTCTGTGTGTGTTTGTGTGTGTGTCCAGGCCTGCGAGCCTCTCCGCAGGCTCTCGGAAGGCAGCTCCTCGGCCGCGGGAGGACCCTCGACCCCCGTGAGCACCACCACCACCACCCCCCTCTCGGTGGACACGGCCTACTCCAGCGTCCGGCAGGACACGCCCCAGTCCCAGGGGACGCCACGACAGACGGGCACCCCCTTCTCTCAGGACTCCAGCTACTCCAGCAGACAGAACACGCCGGCCTACCAGTCCAGCCGAGCTGAGGGCTCTGGCTCCGGCGGCGGCAGCTCCGGCGGCGGTGGCAGCAGCGGCGGCTACAAGCCTCGCCGCCACGAGACCAAGTTCCAGGATGCCTACAACCGGCGACCAGAGAGACGCTACGTCCACGCCACCGGTAGCTCCTCCTCCTCCTCCTCCTACCGAGGCAATGGCTCAGACGCTGCCCCCTTCAAGCAGAACCAGCCACCCCCACCCGAACCCCCGCCCAGCGCCTCTTCCTTCGCCCACACGCCGCCTCCCCCCGGCAACTTCAAGTCAGCCTACTCTCCGTACCAGGCCCCCATGCCCCCCGCGTTCCCCGCCTCCAAACCTCCGTTCCACCAGCCCCCTCAGAGAGAGGCGGACTACCCCCGGCCCCCGCAGCCTCCTCCTGTCTCCGCCACCGACAAGCCAGAGACCCCTCCCATCCCGGAGCCCCCCCCCGAGCCCACCTCCCGCCCCAGCACCCCCCCGCCTCGGACGCCAGAGCGCTGCCCCTCCCCCAGCACCCCCACCCTGGACTCGGAGCGGCACAGCCTGGACTCGCGCATCGAGATGCTCCTGAAGCGCAAGATGCCCTTCCTGGCCGAGCGCGACTCGGACAACGAGGTGAAGATGGAAGGTAGCCCCATCTCGTCCTCGTCCTCCCAGCTGTCCCCCATCCCCCCCCTACGTGGGCGGGGCCCCTGGCCCCCAGCGCCCCTCCAGACCCTCCAGCACCGGCCTGGAGGACATCAGCCCCACGCCGCTGCCCGAGTCCGACGACGAGGAGCTCATCCCTGGGACCGCCCCGCTGCTCAAGAGGCCGAGCTCTCCAGGCCCGGAGATGTCCGTTACCGATGACCTCAAAGACGGTCGTCTTGGAAACCACACCCCCACGGACAAAATGGACACGGTAAGTTCGGGGTGGGGGGCGGCAGTCCTATCGAAAGCCTCCACCGTGTGTGTCGTTTGACCCTGACCGTGGAGTACGGGTGAGAGCAGGAGTGTGGAGTGTGGTCGTGACATCTCGTCACACTGCTGAGAGTGACAGCTGAGCACGGCTAAGGTGGAGTTAGGTTTGTGAACACGTCGGAGCAGAGAAGCTGTAGTCGATGAAGGGATAGAGGGTAATTCATGGGAGGAGACAATTTGGTTGGTGGGCTGAGTGTCAGAGCTAGAGGTTGCAGGGTCGAATCTCTCTCTGTACATCACTTTGGATTAAAGCATCCGCTAAATTCGCACGCAGTCGAACCGCGTGAAGGAATCCCCCTGAGGTCCCTGTAATGCCCAGTAGTTCTGCATCGGGTGGGGACCCGACCGGGATAGATATGGTGTTTACAGTGAGGGTCATGTGACTGCGGCAGGTTCCGGAAGCAGCCTTGGGGCCCCTGAGGGTAAGGGTGGCAGACACACTTTCCCTCTCACACTGCCTCAGTGGTCGTCGAGGCAACACTTCATTGCGGTTTCACTGCCTCTGATACATAAAAGCAGCAGTTGCAGCTGTTTTGTTTCAGTTGATAGACCCAGCTAATGTTTTGGTTCCAGCAGAATTGGGGTATTTTCTATGCTGTGTTGCTTTTGCTTAGCCCAATCCAGCTAACCTAGTTTAAGGATTTTCTTGTATTCAAACCTGAAGCTCGTAGTGCCAGCTGAACAAGGCTGACATGTTGTCATGGAGGCAGAGAGCACTTTCACTTCCTGTTGGTGAAATACTCACGAGACGAAACAGGAAGGAGAAGCAGGTTAGAACCGTTGGCTCCCTTTCATGCCTCACTTCCTGGTTGGCCCGAGGCAGGCTGTCGAGATTGGCTGCGGTGTAGTTCTTGTCTTCACCTTTCACACTATCACAAAGTAAACAATGGCACATGCTCACTGGGTACACACGACACTCCCCTATCCTTTAAACTTTTTTGTCCTCCAATCTCATTTGTCCCACTTCCTCGCTGAATTGATTCTCGTTCAAAGGATTCCGTGAACTCCCTGATTCTTAATGCCTTGTGTAACGTTTGTAGTTTCAGGTTGGTCTATTGTCGGTGTCATGGTTGTAAGAGGTGTGTTTGAGTTAACAGCTGGGCTCGGAAGTTGTGCGCTTCTGGAAAGTCGTGGGGCGGGTTTGTGACTGCGGCCAGACTGGGCTCGATGCTGCGTCTGCGTCTGTGTCTTGTTTTGAAGGATTAGGAATTAATGACACGCTGCAAACAGCAACTGGTGTTATTCCCAACCTCCTAATGTCAAGGTTGGAGCTGAGGAGCTGTAGGTGATGGATAGGCTGATGGTGATAGGTTGGAGGTGTCTGGTTATAGTTGATACTGAGCCTGAACTTTAAAACCAACCCAAAATGTTCAGGTTAGTCACTTAGATGAAATGGATTCACTGCTAGTAAAACAGTTTCAGCGGGCCGTGCTGTACTTGAGTGGGGAGTCAGAGAGGGTCCTGACACCTTGTCTTCTGGGAGTCAGAGAGGGTCCTGACACCTTGTCTTCTGGGAGTCAGAGGGTCCTGACACCTTGTCTTCTGGGAGTCAGAGAGGGTCCTGACACCTTGTCTTCTTCTCTCACACAGAGCAACCACTCCTCCGGCGAGGACATGGAGATCTCCGACGAGGAGATGCCCGGCTCGCCGGACGCCAGCGGCGACTGCGCCAAGGGCATCGTGGTCAACTCTGCCGTGTCGCCAATGCACCCCCAGTCCATCTCCATCCCTCCCCCGGGCTTCCCCCCTCTCCCCCCCCCAGGCGGGCTTCTCCCTGCCACCCCCCGCACCCGCACCTGCCCGGCCCCATGCTGCCCCACCTGCCCTACCCCCCGGGCATGGTGCCCATGATGCAGATGGACCTCATCAGCTGCCTGCCCCCAGTGGAGCAGCGTCCACATGTCCTTCCAGATGCAGACGCAGATGCTGAGTCGCATGGCCCAGAGCCAGAGGCCCTACCCGTACCCCCACTTCATGGGGGCGGCCGGGGCGGCTGCGGGTGGGGCGGGGGCCATGGCCTTCGGGGGCCCCTACCAGCCCTCTGGCCATGGGGGCCAGCCCTGCGGCCAACGCGGCCGCGCCGGGGCAACCCTGGCCGCTTCCAAGCATGCCGATATTCAACCCGGCGGTTCCCCCTCCCGGCTACGAGGCTAAGAAGGAGGACCCGCACAAGGCCACGGTGGACGGGGTCCTGCTGGTCATCATGAAGGAGCTCAAGGCCATCATGAAGAGGGACCTGAACCGCAAGATTGTGGAGGTGGTGGCTTTCAGGGCCTTCGACGAGTGGTGGGACAAGAAGGAACACTCGGCCAAGGTAGGTGTCCCCAGCAGTCACAGCACAAGGGCACCACAACACCCTTTAGATTCTACAGGGGTAGAATATGATTGTTGTTGCCTGGATACCAAAGAATGTTTATCTAAAGAAGCCACATTTGAATCAGTGTTTGTTTCAAATGACCAAAAAACGAATTTGTCTTGAGCTTTGATGTGGGGAGAGGGTGATTGTGAGCAGAGTTTGTACGAAATCGTCTAATGTGTTTCATGTCATGGAGAGCTGCGATAGCATGGTAGGGAGGGAGTTGATTTATATGACAGCAGATGTAATATAGCTTTGTAGCTTGTTTCACTTTCGTTTCAGTAATGACAAAGAGCAGTTTGTACAGGGCTGAGCTGTCTAGACTGATGCTACTGCTGTTGTCGTTCTCCAGGCAACCTTAACCCCGGTGAAGGCCGGGTGAGGGGAAGGAGGAGGAGAAGCCCAAGCCCAAAGAGACCATGGGCTCCAGCCTGCTGGAGAACTGGAACAAGGGCGAGGGCCTGGGCTACGAGGGCATGGGCCTGGGCATCGGCCTCCGAGGGGCCATCCGCCTGCCTTCCTTCAAGGTACCAGCGTCGGGGGGGTTATTTCTCTTCTGGCTGTGTGTTTAGTGTTTGTGTTTAGTGTTTGTGTGTGAGTTCAAGTATGTTTCGTCTGTCTGTGTGATTGGTTGTTCGCACACCCTTTTGTTTCCCTGCGCCCTGACGCCCGTCCTTGTCGCCCCCCCCCCTCCTCTCAGGTGAAGAGGAAGGACCCCCCCGAGGCGTCGTCCACGGGCGACACCAAGCGGGCGAGGCCGTCCACGCCCGCGGACGACGAGCTGGAGGACGACGGGCAGGCCGACCTGGCGTCCGACGGCTCCAAGCTGGACGCGGAGAGCGCTGCGGCGCGGCGACGACACGCCCGGCCCCTGGAGCTGGACAGCGAGGGCGAGGAGGAGGAGACCTCGGGGAAAGAGGAGGAGTCTCTGTCCGAGAGGGAGGAGGAGCCTGACGAGACGGAGGTCTCCGAGAGGCTGTCGTCGGGCAAGGTGAGCTTGTCTGTCATCACGCGGCAACGGAGGCGAGATTGAAGACTTGATTGATGGGTGTAGATACACGGGGACAAACAGCCAAAGACACATAAAGAGACTGGTGGGGTGTAATACACACATCTGGAGTTGTGTATTTGGGTATCTGTTATTAGCTTGGTGTTTAAGTCAGATCTTGACTGGTCTTTTAGGAGAGTGGTGAAGAAGATGGGGCGGACTCGTCCAGTGATTCACGTCCAGGATCATCCGATTCTTCGGACGAAGGTAAACCTCCGTTTTACTACTATAATACACACGATAAACCTGTTCTCATTTGTACAAACCCGTCACAAGATAAATATGATCATAACTGTAGTGGTAACCTTCTAAGTCAGTGTCCCGTCCCCATATATCAGCTAGCTCTGTGACATGCTAACTCATAGTGTCCTGCCTCTCCATAGATGCAGCTAGCTCTGCCTCGGGCAAGGCAGACTCGGACTCGTCGGCAGAGAGCGGAGACTCGTCGGACTACGAGTCGAGCTCGGACGAGGAGGACGAGATGGCAGTGGACGTGGAGTCTGTGAAAGGAGAGGACCGGCTGCGGTCTTCGTCCTCCTCCTCCTCGTCCTCTGCCTCCTCCGACGAGGAGGTGGAGGAGGCAGAGGAGGTCTCAGAGGTGGTGTCCAAGGCTCCCAGCACGCCCACGGGCCCGCCGCCCAAGGACGAGCCGAGTGAGGAGGACCAGAGTCCGGGCAAGGGAGCGGGCCGCAAGGCCAAGCCCAACCACAGGGTCCTGGTCGAGGGGCAGGAGGCGGCAGGGTCTGGCCGGACCACCCTGGAGGACGTCTGGCCGCTGTCGCCCAAGGGAGTCCCAGGTTTGAACTTTAGTTCTCCCGCTTGGTCTTGACATGAAATTCAGAATGAAGTTTGACATTAAATGTTTTTGTTTTCCCTGCAAGTGGCTCTATGTGACACTGGGCATGTTGTGAATGAAGATGTCATATTTGTCTTGTTTTGCAGTCGAAGAGCCAGATATGGATCTAGAAGTCAGCATTCCTGTACCCGCGTCCGAACCCACACGAGGACGTCGAGAACCTACGTCCACCCACTCCCACGGGATCCCTCGCCGACAGCGACCAGGACACTCGGCCCAAGCCCCGCCCACAGGACGAGGAGCTACCCTGCACCCCCACCCCTAAATCCCTCCCCGTCCCCTCCATGCACCTCTCCCTGCCTCCTACCCCCACCCTGGAACCTCGCTCCCTGCCCCTGCCTCCCCCCGCCCCCCTGCCCGAACTCCTCCTGCCCCGGCCCCGGCTCCCCACGGAAGAGGACACCCCCCGCACCCCCGGCCGGGACCTAATGGACCGGGCGCGGAGCCTGGGGAAGTCCCAGAGCACGGAAACGGTGCCCAACACGCCCGGCAGCGACACGCCGCTCACGGGCAACAGCCTGACGCTCATCTCGCCCCACGTCCTGGGCAGCCCCTTCTCCTACCCGGCCCAGTCGCCCGTCCTGAGCGCGGGCATCCCCCGCACCCCCGGGAGAGACTTCACCTTCGCCCCCACCTTCCCCGACCCCGCCGCGCTGGCGGCCAGCCTGGCCAGGAAGGCCTCCACCGAGAGCCTGGACGAGCGGCCCGTCTTCAAGGAGCCCCCCCTCGGCACGCTGCTGCCCAGCCTGCCTCTGTCTGTCCCCTCCCTCCTTCAGGAGCCCCCCCACGGCCCCCCCCACAGCCGAGCCCCCCCACGGCCCCCCCCACGGCCGAGCCCCCCCTCGCCCCGGACGCCACCCCACCCAAGCGTAAACCCGGCAGACCCAAGAACAAGAAGACGCTGGCGTCGGCGCCCCCTGCCGTGCCCTCGGAGCTGCCGTTGGGCTCCATGCCCCCCTCCCTGCCCCCCGTCACCCAGGCCCTGGCCAACGCAGCCCTTCCGGACGCCGTCAGCCGCGCCGGCCTGGACGCCACCGCCAAGGGGCTGGACTTCCGGGAAGCGGAGGCGGAGCCTCAGACGGCGATGACGACAGTTGTGAAGTGCGAGGACGGCATCCTGCCCTACGAGGACGAGGAGACTCTCTTCAAGCCGGTCCGGCGGACGCGGAGGGGGTGGGAGGAGCTTCTGCTAGACACCCTGTCCCCCGCCACCACGCCCTCGCGGCCCTGCTTCGCCCCGCGCTCCGAGTTCGAGGAGATGACCATCCTGTACGACATCTGGAACGACGGCATCGACGAGGAGGACATCCGCCACCTGCAGGTGACCTACGACAAGATGCTGCAGCAGGACAACGGCAACGACTGGCTCAACGACACACTCTGGGTCCAGCACCCTCATATCCTTTACTGCTCCACCTCCTCGTCCCTTACTACTAACCCTCACCCCAGACCCCCCCCGTCCCCCCCCTCCCCAACTAATGAGCTGCTGCTGTTATTCAGAACGATCACCTTCCAAGTTACTGTGGCACAAGGCGCCCTCTGGTGTCGACGTATTGCAATTACACTCAAGTATAGCGAATGAAATACTTTTCAAACTACAATTTGAATATGTTTCACTCACTGGTGCAGGTAAATGTTTGGCAGTTTCCACACAAATTGTTCACTTCTGTATATATATTACAGCTGGCGACTGTCGAAGAGTAAATAGGGTAAAAAATGTATACAAATTGACAGAAAGTGAGGTAGGGCCTATGGTTTCAAGTCAGGTAAAAAATGTATCCGTAGTCGACTCCAAAGTTTTCCCTCGCGTTGCCCTTGACTCCCGTGTACCTACCAACATCCCGGGGACAAAGAAGAAGAGGCGAGACGACGGCATGAGGGATCACATGACCGGCTGTGCGCGTAGCGAGGGCTACTACAAGATCGAAAGGAAGGACAAGATCAAATACCTCCAGAGCAGCCGCCTGCTCTCCGACGAGCCCCCTGTCGACACCCAGGTGTGTGTGTGTGTGTGTGTGTGTGTTGTATTTGTCTGAGTGTGTCTGTGTGAGGGTGACGTAGTCTCTGCCTTACAGCTTGGCCTTTGGTGACCCTCTTATTGTTCTGTACTCTCCCTTCTCTTCTGGTCCACCTTCCTCTCCTCGCTCTCCTCCCTTCTCTCTCTCTCTCCTCCCCCTCTCTCTCCTCCCTCCCCTCCCCCTCCCTCTCCTCCCTCTCTCTCGCTCTCCTCCCTCCCCTCCAGGGGATGAGTATCCCGGCCCAGGTCCACGCCTCCACCAGGGCGGGCTCGGAGCGCCGCTCAGAACAGCGTCGCCTGCTGTCCTCCTTCAGCTGCGACAGTGACCTGCTCAAGTTCAACCAGCTCAAGGTAACCCCAGCCTGCAGGATGACTTGCCAGCTGTCCAACACTGCTCCGGTCTACCGTGACAATCAGTCTGTCTGCAACCCTGTTTCACCTGATGTCTCTCTCTCTTCTACTCCCTTCTCCCTTTTCTCCTCCTCGCTTACTTCTTCTCTACCTCCTTCCTCTCCGTCCGTCCTTCCTTCTCCCACCCCTACTTCTGTCTCTCTCTTCTTTCTCTCCTTCCATCCCCTCCGCCTTTCGTTCCCTCCTTCCTCTCTCTAGTTCCGCAAGAAGAAGATTCGCTTCTGTAAGTCGGGCATCCACGACTGGGGCCTGTTCGCCTTGGAGCCCATCGCCGCTGACGAGATGGTGATCGAGTACGTCGGCCAGAACATCAGACAGGTGAGACACGGGGCGAGGTGAGGAGGGATACCACAGGGGAGACGTGAGGAGGGATACCACAGGGGCCACGAGCTGGGAGAGATAAGCCCAGACCGTAGGCTGGTAACTGTAGTCCTTGATTATGGACTGTAGCATCTGCAAAATAAATACAATGTCAAAACGGTAGTCGTTTCAGTCCTAGACGACAGGCTCATGGACATAGTCCCAGTGCGCTAACGGCTCCACCCCGGCGTGTGCTGCAGGTGATCGCCGACATGAGGGAGAAGCGCTACGAGGAGGAGGGCATCGGGAGCAGCTACATGTTCCGCGTGGACCACGACACCATCATAGACGCCACCAAGTGTGGCAACTTCGCCCGCTTCATCAACCACAGCTGCAACGTAAGAGAACTTCCAGAGAGACCCGGGTCAGGTCCGGTCTCTCAGTCTCCTTCCTGTTTTCTGCAGACAACGAGAAAGATGGAGGAATTGTTTGCAGTGGCAACACAAGCTAGCGTTGTGATGCTAACACTGTTAATTCCACCATTCTTCCCCCCTCAGCCATACTGATTCTTCCCTTTGGCACTTATTTTATTTTTTTCACAATGTATGCTTCATGTTTGACTACTTGCAATGTTGGGGATATCTCGTTGTTATGATCAGCACTTTTGTAAAGCTCTCTCTTGGAAGTCGCTTTGGATAAAAGCGTCTGGTAAATGAATAAATGTGAATGTGAATGTAAATACTGCTACGCTAAGCTAGCATAGGCATGCTAACAGGCTTATCTACGTCACGCTAAGCTAGCGCCGTGATGCTAACGTTGTCGTTCCCTTCCCCCCCCCTCAGCCCAACTGCTACGCGAAGGTGATCACCGTGGAGTCCCAGAAGAAGATCGTCATCTACTCCCGCCAGCCCATCAACGTGAACGAGGAGATCACCTACGACTACAAGTTCCCCATCGAGGACGAGAAGATCCCCTGTTTGTGCGGAGCGGAGAACTGCAGGGGCACGCTGAACTAGAGCGGAGACGCTTCTGGCGACGACGACGACGAGGAGCACTGTCCCTAAACATGGCCGCCCGCGCTACCCTGGACGACGCACGCGGAGACGCCATGCCAAAAGGTCGTCACGGTGACGGAAGATGGGGGAGGAGACGGCTGAAGAACCCGGGTTGGAAGACCTGCAAGTCATCTGGGTTCAGTGAAGTTTTCCTATCTGGGACTCCTTATATACACACATTCACTCAAGATTGTTTACGATTTCAGGTGCTTCTTCAACAGACACATACTCTGCCAGTGACCCGGACATTACTAAGCACTGTACCGACGGACTTCCTGGTCCGTCACTCTAAACCTTCCCTCGTCCGATGTGTTTGTTCGACTTGGTTCCACTTCGGCTCTCGTCCTGGGTTGGTTTCACTTTCCTCATAAGCTTTATGGCGTACATGTGTGGTACGTGACCCCCCTCTCCCCCCCCTTAACACACTTACATACATACATACATACATACACACACACATACACATACACACGTGTACATGCACACACCCAACTCTCCCTCCTAGCTGCTCATTGATACTGTAAACACGCACAAGGATAACACTTCCCTCGATTAAGGAGGGGCCTGTCACACTATTCTGGCTCAGAGGTCAGAGGTCAGGTTCCTGACACCTGTCGGGACGTCAGCTGACACCAGTGCTTTCGTAGCAGATGTAGATTTGAGGCGCAACACAACGGTTCATTCTGCCAGGTGTTCACAAATCTGGTTTGTGTGGCGACCGCCATCCCATCGCTCTACACACACACAGAGACACACACAGAGACACACACACACACAGAGACACACACACACACAGAGACACACACACACACAGAGACACACACACAGAGACACACACACAGAGACACACACACAGAGACACACACACAGAGACACACACACAGAGACACACACACAGAGACACACACACAGACACACACACAGAGACACACACAGAGACACACCGCTCTTACCAGCAAACACCATATCATGCTGCTGCCTGTGACTTTATGCAAACTCTAGGTGTATGGATTCAAAGATTTACAAATGGTATTAACGCTCCTGCTGTATTTTTCCACTCTCTTTGCGCTCGCTCTCCTGTCGTCTCTTCTAAGACACTTTAGTGTGTGTGTGTGTGTTTTCTGCGTGTGCACATGACAGCAAAATATGTGTGTTCTGCCTTCTATAGGCCATCATTAGAATAGTCAATTGAAGAGAGGGAGGGGGGGGGACACATAAAATGGGTACTTGGAAGAACTGAAGGTTTAACCATGCATCACTAGTGTTAAGTCGTTGGAAAGGCATAGCTCACTGTGCTCTCATGGAGAGTTACGTCTCGTTGAACCCAAACTCAATGTAACCCCAGCCAGTGTCCCATCTGAAACTATCGTCTGTCACGTAACACTGATGTTGGGGACGAGCCTGGCTGTGGGACAATCAAAGGTGGGCGTCATGACGACGTCATGATGATGATGGTCATGCATAGAAGCAGTATTCTAAGTGCCGTATGCATGGATACCTTCCAGAGTTCTGAAACAGGGATGTCTCCGAAAGCTGACTGTAGCTGTGTTGTGTTTAACCCCTCACACACTACACACAAAGAAACGACAAGAAAGGGGTTAAAAAAATCTCCTGTTTTAACGAGCGAATGTGTTTGTACTGGATGAGGTCCGTGTGTGCATGTCGCTTTTGTAACTGTCGGTTTCCTTCGCTTGCGACGGCGAGAACGATGGGTCCCCCCCCCTCCCCATATGTCTCGTCGTGACTCAGCGCGTAGGCTCCTCCCACCCCAGTAGCCCCTCCCACCCCAGTATTGTACCTAGCTTACATCAGTGTTCCTGAAAGGTCGCCTTGCACCTCGCTCTCTTTGCTTCTTCTTCTTGCCCCCCCCCCTCCCCAGGCTCCAGTCCACAGTTGGTCTTGTCCTCCTGTGGTCACATGGTCTCTGTCATTGGCAGGATGTGAACACCATCTTCAATGCATCAGAGGCTTGCACTTCCTGTGTCGCTCTTGTCTCCCCAGCCAATCAGAATCCTCCAAGACCAAGTCAGTCATTGCTTCCTGTTCATTGTGATGACATAATGCTTTGAAGGACGTTTTTGTTAACGGCAGTTGGTGTTTATTATGTACAGGCTCACTTGTAAATCAGATCCGAAGCTTCTTTTTTTATCACAACAGGGGAGTACTTACGATGCATCTTTCCTTTTTTATTAAACAAAAAATGAGTATTTAAGAAGATATTTTCAGGGATCTGTGAAAAGGAATTTCTAAAGTTAAACAAGGGTTGAAATTGTTTATTTAAAGCAAAGGTCCATCTTGTACAGACAGAAAGCTCCTCTTCCCGTTTGAAAGATCGTTTCTTGTAGAAACTTCTTCATTTTCTGCCCATTTCCTTTGTAATCTTATTAAAATGTGTAAATACTTTAACTGTGAATATATATATTTTTGTTTTGGGGGATTTGCTACATAAACACAGCTCAGAGAAATATGTATTAATTTGAGTGTGCTTTGAGCTGGTGGCAGTATTTTCAGCTTGTGTCAAGCTTTATTTTTATTTTGTGTTGTAAATTCTATGAAAACTTGTTTGCAGTGTGAGGGACAGATACAATGATGTTGCAGAAATGGTATGGGAAAGGGGCGGAGCCACCAGCCTGCTTCTCATGTCTATTTATTACACAACAAATGTATGAAAAAGAAAATCATGGAAAATAAAGGCATTTTTTTTCAAGCGACTGGATTCTTGGGACAAACTGTTATTTTCACTGGCCCAGTGATGTGATTGGTTAAGAGGTATTTTAGGATCTGGTTGAGATATCGTTGGGGGGAAAAAAGTGAGATTCAGGTGATCATCACACTCATCACACCTGCCATCTTGGCCACTGATGACTATATCAATCAGTTACATACTTGATGACCATATAAATACATTCACAATGTCTTATTATAACGTATCAGATGCCTTTATCAGCAGCAACATATCAAGAGGGATTTGCACCTGCAACCCCTTCATCTACCCCTTCATTCTCTAACCACTGAGCTATACCCATCTTGTATACCAGTGGTTCTTAACCCCGTCCTCAGGGAACCCCTGTCACTGCATGTTTTAGATGTTTCCCTGCTCCAACACACCTGATTCAAATGAATGTTCAAAAGCAGGTTTCTGCAGGGCTGGATAACGACCCATTCATTTGAATCAGGTGTGTGGAGCAGTGTTTCTTGGACGCTTCATTCACCAAAGCATTCATTTATTAGTTTGTCCATGAGAGACAGGAAGAGAAGCATTGATGAAACAATGCTCTCCTGTCTGTGTGTATGTAACAGACGTGGTCTTGCAAACTCCATCAGAGGTATCGGGCACTGGGTTGGAACTTAGCACCTCTGGCTTCCCAAGCGCCACCACTACCAACTACGGGCGGCCTGTTTACATACTTGAGTAAGTTTCACCACACCGGCTACATGTGCAGTCTACGGTTTGAACAAGCGCCGTGTCGTGAGTTGGGGGAGAAATCAATGGATTTACCGTTTGTGTTAGTCCCAATCAGCAGTACTTACAAAACAACTGATATAATATAACTCACCGCCATGTTTCTGGTGTTGTTCGCCGTATTTCTTTGTATTCCTTAACTTTAGTTACAGAAGGGAAGTAGTGGAGGACAGGTCGTAGTGTCCTCAGCATGCGCAACATGACAACATACCAGTTAAACATCCGAGACCATCTATGGCAGTGGTTCCCAACCCTGCACCTCGGGACCCCCTGTCCTGCATGTTTTAGATGTTTCCCTGCTCCAACACACCTGATTCAAATGAATGGTCATCAGCAGGCTTCTGCAGAGCTGGATAATGACCCATTCATTTGAATCAGGTGTGTTGGAGCAGGGAAACATCTAAAACATGCAGGACAGTGGCCCTCGAGGACCAGGATTGGATAACCACTGATCTATGGCCTGGCACCGGGGTCGTGCTAACGAGGGGTGTTTGGGGTCATGACAGACGGGGTCGTGACAGACGGGGTCGTGACAGACGTAACGAGGGGTGTTTGGGGTCATGACAGACGGGGTCGTGACAGACGGGGTCGTGACAGACGGGGTCGTGACAGTCGTAACGAGGGGTGTTTGGGGTCGTGACAGACGGGGTCGTGACAGACGGGGTCGTGACAGACGTAACGAGGGGTGTTTGGGGTCGTGACAGTCGTAACGAGGGGTGTTTGGGGTCGTGACAGACGGGGTCGTGACAGACGGGGTCGTGACAGACGTACAACGACGGGTGTTTGGGGTCTGTGACAGAAGGACATCTGATAGGGAGAACCTCATGGACACATGATAACTGTCTTGTCTGGGATTGAGAGTTTGCCTTCTTTTAGTTGAACACTTGTTTATATTTCTCATGGTCCCTTGAATTCCCCTTAAAAGCATTCTCTGATCTTCATGTCTCAGAGAGACTTGGCAGCAGACCATGTTTTTGTGTTTGATTCATTTGTTATTCTGGAGTACAATTCTACAGATGCTACACTATTATACTATTATTGTAAGGCTTTTGTACACCTCTTTGAGCCTTGTCCACCCAATAAAAGGTGCATTGAGTCATTTCCTCTAGGCTACTATACTATACACAATACTATATCATATTATACATACTGATATACAGGCTGCAGAGAAACATGTCCACTAGACTGCATGCTATACACACCTATATCATACACTACTATATGATATTGTGCTATATTTTACAGACAGGCTGCAGTGACTCACGTCCACTAGGCTGCAGTGAGCAGACTGTCGAGATGTGGCCAGACTGACCTCATCCTCTGGCTCCTGTAATCGACACCATCTGTAGTGGGATGAGGCACACAGAGAGACCTCTGTCCGTGTTCCCTCCACCAGCATGACACTGTGGCTGGAGGAGGGTGGTGTGACACGAGTGGAGATGGAGAGAGGGAGAGTGAGATGGAGAGAGGGAGAGTGATGGAGAGAGGTGGAGAGAGGGATGGAGAGAGGGAGAGAGATGGAGAGAGATGGAGAGGGATGGAGAGGGAGAGAGATGGAGAGGGAGAGAGGGGGAGAGATGGAGAGAGATGGAGAGAAAGATGGAGAGCGATATATAGGGAGAGACGGAAATGGGGAGAGAGAAATAGGGAGGGAAAGAGAGACATGGAGAGAGTGAGTGAGAAATTGAGAAAAAGGGAGAGAGAAATACAGAGACTTCTCATTGTCTGTCACACGTCTATCATTTACATTCCGAACCCGTGCAGCTTGGATGTGAAGTTCACCCAGCCTGACTGAAGTGAGGAGATGTCTCCCCCAGGAACGCACGCGACACGAGACAGTATCATTCTCACACCGTGCCTGGTAGCTGAGATGTGGTTATTGTACGCTGTGTCTGGTAGCTGGGATGTGGTTATTGTATGCTGTGTCTGGTAGCTGGGATGTGGTTATTGTACGCTGTGTCTGGTAGCTGAGATGTGGTTATTGTACACTGTGCCTGGTAGACACAGGACGTTTTCTAGACCCAACACACCAAACTCTGGTTAGAAATTCTGAGCACTTCTGAGCCTTGATTCTCCGCTGGACTGGACTCATGTGCTGACAGTGACTCTGTTAGTAACGTTGTATTTCCAAACATACAGTCATATTTATGTTGACTTGTTTGTTAAACTCTGTCTCCAATCGGATGGTTAAGACTTCTAAACCCAGAAACTAAAGCGATAGTCCCATGTTCCAGAAGAAACTTCCAGATCTCATCCACAATGAAAACACAATCAGGAATGTGAACACAAGGGCACTGATAAACTACACTTTACTTTTCCACCACTATTTACAAAATAAGTTTAAACTGTTAAAAAAGAGATGATATATTCATACAGGCATATTGGTGAACACCTACAGTACAGTACTCAAACACAAACAGTAGTCTTTGTGGGAGACTCTAAAGGATTTTCCCTGGCACGTTAATCCTAATCAGTTTTACCTTATGTTACCTTATCAATACCTTATAATACAATGAGTGCAATATTATACAATGTAATGTATTGATCAGATATACGTACACATTATGCACATTAATGTAATGTGTTCATTTAAATATATCACGTTATAACATGGTCTAATACTTTATAATATAATATATTAATATGGTAACATACAGTAGGGTAAGATTTGATCTACCGATTGGGATAAACATATGACGATGGAAATCCTTTAATTTCTCCGATAATTTCTTCACAGTATTGTATATTTTCTGGGCTCAACCACACCCGATTCTAATAATTAACCGGATGATGTGTTGAATCTGATTAGTTACTACTGAGGTTGGACCTACAAGCCAGTATCTCCTCAGGGCTGGGAACCCTGGACGAGGACGTTAGACACCAAACGAGAGTCAACACACGATACAGACGAACATGGCGAGCTGAAGCAGTAGAATGGACAGGGACGCTGGGTGGTGGAGATGAGGGGGGGCCGTCGCGGCGAGCAGCGTGGCGTCTTTGGATGCATAGACGTCCCGACTGAAGGTGGGGTGGACGTGTCGAAAGTTGTTCCGGAGGTTTTTGACGAGGTCTGCGTCTTCCTCTGTGGAGAATATCCCAGAGGCAAACTGTCTGACCTGAGGGGGAAAGTTAATGAAACAGATTGTTCGATCAGCTCAGTGGTTAGAACATTTGGGGTGCAGATCAAGAGGTTTTTGGTTCAAATCCCCCATGTGTGAGCACATTATTCATACACGATGACTCAGTGAATCGGACAGACCTGAGAGTATGATAAGGAGATGGGAACTTCATAAACGGACCATACCACCACCGGGGAACAGGGAGGGGTGGTGAGGCTGCCATGGTAACGGTAGTACTGGCCCATGTTGTTTTCAGGTAATAGGCCAATCAGAGGGAAAGGTTTGACCGATGCCGTATGCCCTTGAGGGATGGAAGGGATGCATGATCATAATGATGTCATAATGACCACACAAGCTTTGATCTTTATAATACAAGTAGCAATTATTAGATACCAATTGAGAAAGATTGAAACGTCGCTTGATACAGACCTTTATAAGCAACTAAAGAAAGTAGTCTTGATATCTGACTAAATGGGACATGTTCAGCGTAAACAACCTTTGAAACGACAATAAAAGAATGTACAGTATCAATAAAAAAACATCACACAGTCCAAAAAACATAAACGACGAAACTACTATACAAAGTTTACATCAATGAAGAACCCGAGGACTGCCAAGCCGGTGGGGTCTTCGAAGGCAGCTGTGATGTTGGGATGGATCGACTTCATGTTAACGAGGTGCATCTGGAAAGAAAAACACAAAAAAACAACAAAAAAAAACTCCACTTCACTTTCTTAACCAACCATCGCTGAATTAGGACAACGGTTTTACGTTGACACAGACTTCCCCCCCCCCGACTCCCCCCACCAGAACGGTTTGGGGTTCAAACCAACACCCCCAGTACGGCCAGCACCACCCCTCCTCTCACCTCCATGGGGTAGCGGCGCTCGTTCACCGTGTGCTCCGAGCCGTTGGAGGAGGTGCTTCCCCAGTGGAAGTGCAGCTGGACGGTGTGATAAACCCCTGGCAGACCTCCTCCGCTCACTGACATCCCGCTCCCCACCTCCAGAATAACTGCACACAAACACACGCGGTTACATTTACATTACGTCATTTAGCAGACGCTCTTATCCAGAGGGACTTACAGTAAGTACAGGGACATTTTTCCAGAGGCAAGTAGGATGAAGTGCCTTGCCCAAGGACACAACGTCAATCGGCAGGGCCGGGAATCGAACCAATAACCTTCTGATCAATAGCCCGACTCCCTAACCTCCCTTATTCAAAGCGACAAACTCAAGGATGAGAAGGGTTCTGAGTTGTTCTGTGTTTCGGTGGCCAGTCAAGAAATAGTCTGTATTTAATACTAGCCACATCGCAAAGGAATCCTAACATCTCAGCTACCAGACACATTTTATTATCAGTGTCTCAGCTCTAGGTTGTACTTGCTGCATGCCTATGAAATGTACAGCCAATCAGAGCAGCGAATGCATCATCAAGTTTGCGGATGACACCACAGTGATTGGTCTGATCTCCTCCAGGGATTTCCCGGCATTGGCCGACAAGGAGGGGGAGGTGTCAGACCTAGTAGCCTGGTGTCAGGAGAACAAACTGACCCTGAACACCAGCAAGACAAAGGTGATGATTGTTGATGGCGGGTGATGACAAACTGGTTCCAAGACAGCATCTTACCCGCAGGCGGTGGCATACTCACTGGGTAGTTATCCATGGAGCTCCCCTGTGTGGACCACCCTCCATAACCTAATACCTCCTCCCCCTGACACCTCCATACCGGACTATACCCGTGCCAACACCCCTCACCTCTGATACCCAGCAACTGAACACTCTGTCCCCCCTCCCCCCCCCACCCCAAACCATCTGCCCCCATACCTGACTCGTAGGGTAAACTCACTGGAATGTCCGTCGTTCTTCAGTTTCCAGCGTCCTGATTGGACAGTGTCGAAGCCTTCCAGCTGTAGGGCCTCCAGAGTGTCGTTCCTGATCATGTGATGATCCAGGTTGATGGGAGAGTGATGCTCATCCAGCAAGGGGTGGCAGGAAGAGTATATTTCACCCCAGGCATAGGGGTCTGAGTGGGGCAAACTACACTGAACTTAAGGTATTCACAGGATAACAGGTCCTATACTATATGAATGTGAGGTTATTTAACTATCTCTGTGTCATCTTATGCTTATAAACAAAAAATGAAAAATGTTATGACTTACCACAGTCATTCTCCTCATAACAGAAATCATCTAAAGAGCAATGAGTAGAATGATTCAATTGAATTCACATTTTGAGTTCACGAAAGTAGCCTACTAATGTGCAGGCCTACAAATAATGACACTGGCAGTAGCGTCACGAGGGCATTAAAAGTCGGAGCCACACCGTAACTGCATTATGTGATTCGAACATTCCAGTTTAATATTTTCGATAGAAAAAACCTGGGCTAAGCAACAGTCGCTTGAGTATGGCCTCAAAAAGTTCAAATTGGCAGGTAATATTGGCACATAAGCATAGTAGTAACATTGCTACGGCTGGACTATAATGCTAGGTAATTTAGCGCGGCAGTTAGTCTGACTAAGATAGCTAGCCTAGCTAGACAACCGTTTCGGAAAATAACTTGCGCTGTGGGGACCGTTGGAAATATTTAGAACTCACTCTTTAAAAAGTTATTAGAGGGAGACTATATAAATCTTCTCAACATGTATCTGCAGGATTTGTAATATATTTAATGATATGAAAGTCTATAAATGTAGTTATCTATGGATGAAGTTATTCATGTCTTTAATCATGTTCATAAAGCCTAATCAAAATAAAAAGTGACAAAAAAGGGTACAAAAAGTGAAAATGAAAAATCAAATTTTACACTTACCGCAATGACCATCATGACAGATTTCATCTAAAAGAACCATTCATTAGATAATCTGCACAAATGGCCGATTTTATTAAATTATTGGTCAAATAGTTCCTTCAAAAAAGTATTAGCTTTGGTGTGCTACTTACCCGTGTATGAGCCATTGACAATCATCACCAGGAGTAAAGTGGTCGCAAAAATCATCCTGTTTAGATGGAGATACACAGACCTAATAGTTGTCTAATTAGGTATTTTCAAGGAGAGAAGCCAACTCTGTGCTTAGGGATCTGCGCATGCCAACCTTTTAACAGGACTTGCGGGGAACTCAGTGAACCCCCACCCCTCGCCTGGTCAGTGAGTGTGTCATTATAGTGCCCTTTGCCGTTAACGCGCACCAGGCGTGACGACTCCCGCCCTCGTTTAGCATAATACATGAGATAAGGATTTAGCCTACGTATATAGCTTGCAGGATATTGATCGAGATTTAATTAAAGTATTGTAGCGTCGCTACAGTATTACGCAGGGTGAACAATAGAACCATGACCTTTAGCTTCAGGTTCTAGTGACAATATTACACTGATATTGTGTTAATGGTGAATGCAACCCATATACCGTTGTTGGCTTGTGGATTTTCATAGATGATTAGAAATCCGTCTCATCCAAGTGAGACATTTCACACAACAGCTAGGCCATATAACACAGCTGTACAAGGCATCGTCTTTGGTCTTGAAAGGTTATCACTATGGGGCTTTCTATAAATAATCTCCATCTATTAGCCAAAGGACAGAAACTCCCTGGGCAGTTGCCTAGGCCTACTCTTTCAGCAACACACTGTGTCGCTGTTCCGGGATTTCCCATTTCTCACCTTAATCCTCTTGACATTTGGTCAGAGACTCCGAGAGTGAGGGATTTCCTTGAAAATTCAGAAGGGTCCTCACAGACCGCCCAATGCCAAGTCTAGTGAACCATATGAGCCTATTGTGACTGAGCCCTCCCGCTCGCCCATGTTAAGATAGTTATAATATTTTCTTAAAGGAGTCATTCAACAAATGTTATTCATGATGGACTTTATTTGGCATTTGATTAGATGTCTACCTCAGAAAAAAAACACAAAAGCCCCCTGCAAATGAAGCATCATTTCGGGTTAAAAGCTATAAAATATAGCAAAACGTCGGCTATTAAATGTTGCATTTTACGTAAAACATTTTAAACCCATTTAAAAGTATTTTTCACACCACCATAGCTCATCGACAACATTAATGGATTCCTCTTTTTAAAGATACAATAGGTAAGATTATTTCAGTAAAAAAAAGTACATCAAATGAGGCCCTCTGAATCATTTAGCAACACAAGCAGCCCAGTGCCAGTGGAATGTCAATTTCTAATTTTGGAGACTTGCTACTTTCCAGCCAATTATGTTCCAGCCAATCACATTCAGCAAGGTGGGCTTTCCTCCTTGGCTTATTTTGTCAAACCACTGTCAATCAAACCAAAAGTTTAAACAATTTGCATTTAGTCATTTTAGCAGACACTCTTATCCAGAATGACTTACAGTAAGTACAGGGACATGGTCCACTTTGGGGCGCTGTTTCTCATATTTGAATTTATTTTATAATTTTACCTATTGCAGCTTTAAGAAATAGGCCCACATTAGCAGTTTCACCTCAATTATTGTGCATTTCGGTGGAGCGACAATACCGCCTTATGGAGGCCAGCAGCCAAATATTGGATGCAGGATTGACTGATTTCACTGTAGGTAAGCATTAAACTCAGTTTCTCACTGAAACAGGTGGTTTTGTAGAAATTAGCCTACATTAAAACTGTGGAGTGCACTGCCAACCACTAGGGGTGCAATTTCAGCCTAGTTTAGGTAAACTCATCCATTTCAGTCTCATCCCACCATTCATATTTTCAAGAAACGTTCTGGTTTTAAGTATTAATATCCTACACAATCCCTTTCTGGAATAAGTCATTGTTAGTACCTGTCGGTATTTTCACTGCCAAAGAAATCAATAATATTTACGACAAATATCCAGTGATGAGGGCAATATAGCCTCCTCAAACTGCCAAAAATATTTAAACTCCAAAATACAGTAGCCTGATACGCTTATTAGGTGCCACCTGGTGGTTGGCACGCCGACGGAAAATAATCCTAAATGACAGACTTAAGGAAGTGTTGAGCTTCTTTCCTAAGATGTTCCACAATTTTAAAAGACAGAACCACTGTACAGAGAATGCAGAAGTTGGGTCATGTGCGTGGGGGCTGGGTTTCCAACACATACAGAACAGAGACCTAGTAGCCAAGCATCTGAGGGCTGCGCCTGCACCAAGACGAGCAGAGAACGTTCTATTTAAAGTAACAGGCCTACAATTTTAACAATGTTCTCTTGGCATGCCCAATTTTTTTTAGTTGTAAAGCATGCACTGTAGGTCTGAAAATAGCTGGAAAACACACAAACCAGAAAACAGCGATCCAACTCTGAAGAGACGTCCCCCTTTACACACATGCACACGCTACTTTTCCCACGATAGAGAACACATGATTTCCTTAATTAATCCACGACGGATTGTCTATGCTGAAAAAAAAACTAAACAAAGAAAAACAGTGTTACAATGAAGACCTACTAAGATAAACAAAAAAAATGATGTCACATATACCATACACATTCCAACATACACACCACACAGATGCAATTCTCAAAGCTGATCTGAAACCATTGTAGTGTTGGTGGTGATGTAACAAAGCACCCAGGAGACTTGAAGTGTATTATGAGGGTCCTCTACACACCCTGTAAGGAGCCGTTGTGCTTATACAGGCCTGGCTGGCATTGAGACCTTTCAGCTTCTTTGACCTTTCAACTTCACAGGTGAAAAAGCACAACTAAGTAGCTAAACCAGATCTCTTTGCGATCCCAAGAGTATCAAGTGATTGTCATAATAGGGTTAAATTAAGTAACTTCAATACATTCTCTGTAGTTTGGAACCAAGTCATCTCTTGGGGAGAGCAGGGGCGGGGGGTTGTAATGTGAATCACTATGAAGAAAAGAAAAACAAACAAATGCCAGGCCATTTTTACCAGACAATATAAAAACTGAAAGCAGGTACAATCTTAAACCAGGTTTCATAACCTTTGGGAAATAAAGAAAACATACAATGGATCGTGGAAATATCATTTTCCATTTCAGTTCGAAAACATGTTGTATTTCAAAATACCGTCACTCAAACGGTATTCTCAAATACAAAAAAAAGCAATAATGCCACATCTAAATCATGGGATGTGCAACATGTTTCACCATACAAAAGGTTGTGTTGATACAAGACTATGCATACTTAGATTTATGCACAAATAATCAACAGGCGATCAATATTCAATACAATTTATCAAGAGAAATACTGATTAGAAAATGTAGATGCCATGATGGGATATTAACAGTAAAATAACTCTTATCAGAAGCTATATTTGCGTTGCCACAGCTACCATTTTCCTTCGTGTGTAATCAAACTACGCTCAAATTCCCACAACAAACATCACAACCTACCCTATTAAATAAAAGTATACAAAAATCAACTTTTACCTTAAAACTCACAATAGCTCAGGTTTCACATATTTTAGTTTTGTCGCAACATTAGGGTACAATGTTGCATGTCATACAAAGACTGAACTGTGAAGTGGAGGTCTGTGTTTGGGATGGTTTCTGTGTCATCTGTTTGTTAACTCTTCTTTCCCCTGCTCTATTGAAAAACATATTATTATTGCTGGTCTTGTGTGCACAGCACTCTTGCCTGACCGACCCATCACCCAGCTGTTGAGGAGTGTCATCCCCACCCCGCGTACCTCATGACTTCTACAAGGTCAACAAACCTTGTCGCGAAACCTCTTCAATCCAAGTTTTGTGAATAAACCCGGAAGACCTCTACAAAGCATTAGTGAGAGGAAAGGGAACTTTTCAAAAGGGGTACAGGAAAAATGCATGATCTTTCCTTTCCCCCCGTCAGAGAGAGAAGATGCTTGTCCAAAAACGTTTGTCCTATAATGACGCAAAGTAAAATGTCACATAAGCTGGTGTGGATCCTGTTTCCCCCCCCCCATCTCTATTTACCAGGCACAGACCTGAGGAAGCATTTACAGCTGGGAACCATGTACATTAGGCTAAAACTCAAACAAGGAATCAAACTTGAGTCCAATTTAAACTAGAACATGAAGCGTAAGCTTCACAACCTGGTATAGTGTTAGTCTTCTCTGCGCAGAAGCAATCCTCCCTCCCCATCATTCCTCCTGGTTGTCTTCCAGTCTGTAGAGAACCTGGAGGGTCTGCTCCACACCCTCCAGGTTCAGACAACCAGTCTTCCAGGTCACCTTTAGCTGGTGAGTGTTAGGAAACACAACAAAGCCTCCTTCAGTCCAGCCGTAAAAAAGACAGAGAACCAGTTTGTCGAGAGCAGTAGACTGGTCCATCTCCAGCCGCGGTCAAAACAGTCGACCCACCCCCACCTAGTCCCTCATCCACCCCTCCTAGTCCCTCATCCACTCATCCTAGTCCCTCATCCACCCCTCCTAGTCCCTCATCCACCCCTCCTAGTCCCTCATCCACACCTCCTAGTCCCTTGTCCACCCCTCCCCTAGATAAAAGGACTGTTCTGCCCTGCAGCTGGCCGGTCTGTCACCTCTCCGTCTGTCCAGCCCCTCCCCCGCTCCTATACCACAGTGCTGAGGGAGGAGATGCTGCTGCAGTCTGCGGGCCTGCAGTCAGGGGCGTGTCCGTCGGTGGGTGTGTCCGGACCCACCAGGAGGGTGCTGCTGTCGATGGAGTCCTCCCGCACCTGGGAGGACGGCGCCGGGGACGCCTCGGGGACGGGGGGTTCGGGGACGTTTGTTTGGAGGACCTCCCCCATGGTGCTCATCTGGCCGGGCACCATGGGAACCACGGAACGACCTGGGGGATAGACAACAACACTGAGGAGGCGGAGCCAATGAGGAGTTTATGTTCTGTGGGTGGGGGGTTAATGTAATGAGGGGGAGGAGCCTAGGAGAGGTTTCAATGTGAGAAGGAGAAGCCAAGCTGTATTATACCCTGAGGAGGCGGAGTCTGGGAGGGGTTATGGCCTGAGGGGGAGGGGCCTAAGAGGGATTATGCCAGGAAGGGAGGAGCCTGAGAGGGGTACATTTGTTTTGTAGGACTGTTGCGCATTCTTTGTCCAAGTAAACCTTATTTGTATAGCACTTTTGAGAATTGTGTAACAAAGTGTTTTGGAATAATCAATTGAACTAAAAGCCAACTGTATAAAGTGAAGAGTGGTCTTACCCAAGTCCACATAGAGGATACGATCTGGGTTGATGGACGCTTCGTAGGGGGGCGGGGGGTCGTCCGGGTGTTGGATGTCGGGGTATTTGTAGGCTGCGTAGGGTGGGGGAGGCTCCTGGAAGTGAAAGGCTCCTCCTTCCCCATCGTCTGAGAGGTGCAGAGGGGTCAGGCCCGTGCCGAAGGCATCAGGACCGTAGTCGAACCCTGGGACTCTCCGGCCCAGGTTGAAATGATGCACTGTGGAGGAAGAGGGAGGCAGAGATGAGAAACTACAAATGTATGATATCATCACATGACATAAGATATCCTGATCTGACAGGCCGAGGCGGAGCAGGGGGGATTTCCCAATAGTGTCAACACTGACATCCAAGAGAACACCTTCCGAGGTGACTCCAGTCCTTCACAGTCTACAGCGTTCAGGAGTGTGGAGGATGCACTCACGGTTCCCTCCGATCAGCGTCTCGATGCGTTCCCGGCGGCGCTGCCGCAGCCTGTGCACCATGAAGAGCAGGAGGGAGAGGATGAGGAAGGACGAGATGCAGCTGACTATCAGACGCATCCCACTGGCCATGGAGTCAAACAGACTGCTTCCATCTGCAGGGGAGAGGGGGGAGAGAGAGGGGGAGCGGAGAGGAGAGAGAGGAGAGAGCGAGAGATGGCGGAGGGAGGTAAGAGAGAAGGGGAGAAGAAGGATACAGGGAGAAGGGAGGGAAAGAAAAAAAACAGTAAGTACAACCCTGGTAACATGCCAATGAGTCAATTCACCCGGCGTCCACCGTCCTCCATGAACACCCTCCCGAGCCAGGTCCCCGTGTGCGAGTGTCAGGCCGTACCTGGGTCCAGGCAGGTGAACTTGCAGCACTCCTTGGGGTCTTTGCGGAAGTGCTGACAGCCCTGAGGCCTCTCGCACAGCGCGGCCACGCACATCTCCGGCTCGCCGTCGTGACATGTGCAGCTGAGGCAGGGGTCGTCCCCCTTAGGGGTGAAGTAGTAGCCCTCGTTCACCACGTTGTCCTTGATGTCCACGCACGTCTGCCCTGCGTGGGCGCACGTTGGAGACGAGCACACGTGAAAAGGAAGAAGTAACTCAAACGTCACACTGGTGGGCTGTTTTTAAATTAGCTTTTTCAGACAAGACTGATTTCCCTCGTCCGTGAGTCTAGCCACACATTTGTCAGAGATAGCTAGCGTTGGTGCTAATTTGTCACAGGTAGCTAGCTATGAGGATCCATTAATCAGTGCTAGATACAGGGCCTGTATTTGTCAGAGACGGCTAGCTACTATGGCTCTATTTGTTAAAGATAGCATCTATGGGGATGCATTTGACAGGGGTAGCTAGCTAGCTTACTCTGGGGATAAATGTGTCTGAGAGGTGTGAAAGGGTGAGCACGTACTCCTTTTGCAGAGGAAGGGGAACTTCTTGTAGCAGTTCTCAGCGTGCCAGCTATGCAAGCCCCGCTCGTTCATGTTCTTGATCTGGAAGCGCTGAAGCTGGGCACAGAACACGTTGTCCTGAGTGGGGGACGCATCCTCGAAGTTGGACAGGCCCTCCGGGGGCAAGATCACTTGCATGGAGCCTTAGGAGGGGGTCAAGAGGACAGCAAGCCATGAGCTTCACAACTAACGCAGATTCAGACAGTGCTAACACGGGGTGACGAGTTTCAACTCTTTAACAGATACGATCACTATATATAATACTGAGTGGCCCCAGTAGCATACAATGACATCTGAGATTTAGAACCTAATGAATAGATGAAGACAAATCAAGTTCGCACTCACCTTTATAAGCCACCTCCCATTTCCCCTCCAGAGAATGGTTCCGATTGGTGATGACGTACTGATAGCCGACCCAGAACCTGAATCACAAAGATAAAAAGTAAATAAGATTAAAACAGAACACACGCAAACATCTGGTGAGTTCAAACAGAGCTGCAGATGTAACCGAGTCGAGAGAGAGAGAGAGAGAGAGAGAGAGAGTGAGAGAGAGAGAGAGAGAGAGAGGAGAGAGGAGGAGAGAGAGAGAGAGAGAGAGAGAGAGAGAGAGGAGAGAGAGAGAGAGAGAGAGAGGAGAGAGAGAGAGAGAGAGAGGGGTTATGAGCTGGAATCCCAGTGTGGGCAAGAGAGGGAGGAAAAGATGCTGATGAGCAAATCCATGAAACCTGAGACTCAGACAAAGCGGACGAGGGCACTCACTTGCACTGGTCCCTTCGCTCGCACACTTTGTCATCAAAGTCCACCTCGATCTTGAGGATGAACTGAAGTTCCTCGTTGGTGACGAAGGTGGCCAGCGAGCCGTTGACCTTATGGCAGGTGTCCACTGCCTGCCAGTAGTTCTCATTCTTCAGGTAGACCTTGTAGCAGCTGGCGGTCTTCTCATAGTGGTGCCAGCCGGTGGGGCACTTTTCTGTGGAGCAAAAACAAGAGTTAAGTCTAGCTCAGTGGTAGAGCACTTGATTGTAGATCAAGATATTGCAGGTTCAAAGACTCCCCCTTTGTGTATCTTTGGATTATAGCGCCCGCTCTATGAAGATTAGATTTCAAATAAAAGAACTAACCGAAAAAGCATAAAAGCAATAAATCTCATCTTGTTTATCCACATGTGTAAGTGCTTGGAAAAAAAGCCACCAGCTGCTCCATTCTAAATGGATTAGAGGACAGGTGAATGTGTTCTTATAGGTAAATGTGGTTTTACAGCTGGATGTCTCATAAAAGAAGGGGCATCTTACTGTTGAAGCGCACAGGCTGGGCCACACCGATCACATCTTCCACCTGGTCGAAGCCGTTTCCAAAACGGAACCTCTCCTCCTTTATGGCTGTCAGGGGAGATAGGGAAGGAAAAGAGGGTGGGGGGATGGGGGGGGATGGTGGAGAGAAACAGAAATAGTCAACATTCAGGACCTTGTCATTTGGTTGTATGTTATATATATATATATATATATATTGACTTTCCAAAAGGCTCCCTAAAAAATATAATGAAACTGACAAGTACAGTGTCAACTACACACACACACAAATCAAAACAACAAACACGGTAGCCAAGGCAACCTACATCAACAAACACAGTCATGATAAACATGTACAAATCCAAGTGGGACAAAAGAAATCGAGCAGTCTGGAGGGTTGTAGAGAGTCAGACAGACAGACTACTTCATTTGCTGAATAAAGCTTCAAAAAGAACTTAAGTTAACAGCATGCGATGAGAAATGAAAGACAAAATCATGTCCGCCCTGTGTTTGGGTGGCCGGCTTAGGGGTCGAGGGCTGAGGCCACGCACGAAAGGTCAGGTCATCGGTGTTACTCACGCGGGACAGTCCACCTCGTCACTCTTGTCCTCGCAGGCGGTCCAGCCGTCACACTGCCAGGCCATGGGGATACACTGCATCTTCCCACTCCGGCAGGCGAACTGGCCAGGGCTGCAGCGGAGCTCTAGAACACATTTACATTGTCATTTAGCAGACGCTCTTATCCAGAGCGACATACAGTAAGTACAGGGACATTTTTCCAGAGGCAAGTAGGGTGAAGTGCCTTGCCCAAGGACACAACGTCATTTGGCACAGTCGGGGAATCGAACCAACACCCTTATGATTTATAGCCCGACTCCCTCACCGCTCAGCCATCTGACCCCACACACACACAGACACACACACACGCAGAGAGGCAGGTGAGACGTCTCGCACGGCCCAAAGCCTGTGACACAGACACACACAGCAGTACGAATCTGTCCGTCGGTCTATCGATCCATCTATTTGTCCCTGTCCTTCCATCTATCCGTCTGTCTACTTGTCCATTCGTCCATCTGTTTCCTGTTTCCTGTCAATCTAGCTATACTGTTACCTAGCCTTTCTTCTCCCCGATAGAAAAAGACTTTGTTTACGGTTTACTTTACCAGCAAGTATATCCTTACACGACATAGATGCAGTGATTGTGTATCTAAATAATATCCTCATAAAGAAAAGTTGACCCAAGGATACCTGTGGCTGGGTAATAGGCTGGTAAAACAGTGCAGTGATAATGCTGAAATAAAGTCATTTGGATATTGTATTTTAACATCTTTATCACACACAGAAAAACAGAACATCCAGACAAGTAAGTTCTCTGATCCATGCATGAGCTTTAAAAAAACCCAGACTCCAGAACAGTGAAACCCCCAAAATTCTGCTCCAGCACAAGATCAGAACCTTCAGCCTGGCATTCTCATGTCGCCCTTGACGACATACAGTAACACAAGAGCGGTGCTAAGTGGGTCAGAGTCTCTCTATGCCATGTGTGATTAACATGAGCCCGGCGGTAGGGATGGGATCACGCTCAGGGCTTTCACCTGCAGAGTGAGCAACAGCCGGGCTAGTGTAACGGGTATGTAACGACCGTGGTCTTGCAAGTTCCGTCAGAGGTATCTGGCACTGTTCACTCCCACCACCGGGAGATCGCTCCCACCGGGAGTCGAACTCGCCACCTCTGGCTTCCCAAGCGCCACCACTACCAACTACACCAAAGAAAAGCTAGCTATTCAGTGACGCGGGTGGATCATTACATACCTGAGGAGTGAGTTTCACCGCTACGCATCGGCTAGATTAGCAGAGGCGACCCTTCACATTCTCGCCTAAAAAAAGTGGTCAAGGCCCAGAGGCATCAGAAGTGCCTGAATGAGGCTATACCCTAAATATCACTGGAGAGGTTGTTCTCACGCAAAGCCTAACCCACGAGCAGACTTCTAACATCAAAAGCTCGGGCTTACCTGACGATAATCTTGTCGCCAGAGCTAACCATGGACCTGAAACAAAATCGAAATCAATTTGAAAAGAAAAAGCAAGATGAAGTCATCTCAGCATAGCCCCTCCCTCTGTGAATCCCATGCTGGGGTAACCCTAACCCTAACGTAAACATATGGTATGATGTTGACGTCTGTGATTTACACTCTTGACTGTATACTTTAAAACAGGAAGGGATTTTGACTCCCAAGTGTTCCAGAAGGGGTCCCTGCTTCCTGTGTGGAAGCCTCCCTCAAGTGGATAATAGTGCCTGGGGAATGTGTCTAGCTTGGGGGAGGGCCATCTGTCCAAGCAATGCAGGTGGTTGACTTAAACCAAATGGGGCTAGGACCACCCACTATTCTAGGTGACTTCTAAATGTAAAATCTATTCTATTTGGGTCTCCTATTTATGTTTGTCAACAGATGGTCTCTGGGAATGTTGTCGGTAATTTATCAATACTGATAAGACTTGTGAGCTTGTTGACATAATTGAGGGGTATGTCAAAATTCCCGTTGATATACACCATTATTGTATATCAGCTGAATTTGCTTTTGTTGTAACAACCTGATCTCTAACTTGCTGGATTAGGACGAACATAAAATGCCAAAATGGCAGGGCTACGTCTGTGACTTTTTACCTTAGACGCCACTGAAATGCCATCAAGTCTGACCCCTAATAGCTTGCGACTACTTGGCTAACTAAAGACGTTAAATCCCGCTTGAACATTAGAGCACCTGTTCAAACCAACAACATTAATCTCTCGTACACTAACAGTGAAACAGGCACTTTGATAAATTGTCTGAGCCCAAGAAATCTCTCCCACAACAAGTTATTCAAATTGCCATCTTTGAACTGATTGTTATCGTTGACTGACAAGCTAACTGGACATTTCTAGTATTAGGATTCCAAACAGTGTTGACGGGAATAGCAATTATGCAAAAACTCAAATCCGTTCGCTGCACTGTAATAGGTACCTAGTGCAGCCGTATAGCAAAATGATGAATACACTGACTGCCACTCATAATATGATACCATAAAAAACTGATGCATGCATACTTCCTTGTGCTAAATCCACGAAGCTAAGTGCAAGAGCCCGCGCATAGACCAGAATTACCAGCGGACGAAAAAAATGTGTTCCGTGGATGCAGATGCCGAGAAGAGACAACAGACCTAAGAAGCAGGCCTTGCAAACGCAGCTAGCTTAGCGAATGGCTATGTAACTATTACAACATATTAACATGCAATTGCATAATGGCAATCTTACCTGTCCGTGGTGGATCTGTGACAGTGAGGACGAAGAGGAGAGAGAGAATGACGAAACTACTGCTGTCCGCCTTTGGCAACATTTATCCTCCATTCATAATAACTCTCTACTCAGAAATAAATATAGCCACGGTTTGAACCAGAGTTGCCTTTCAACCCTAGCGGCGCTAAAAATAGTATCTAACCACTCACATTCATTACTGTAAGAGCGTTGGCAACACTCAACCAAATGACGTAATTAATGTAATCATCAGCCACCAAACTCCATTCTTAATATTGACTCTATCCCCAATCTTGTGGTTCGGCCTGTCCCCTAGTTCCACAGCGGATCTGAAACAAGATGGCTTCGTCCTCCCAGCTAAACCACAACAATCCCAAACACGCAACATAGCCTATGAACGGAGGGCACGGGGGCGGGATTTGTGCAAGGCTACATTTTGCCAATATTCGCTCATATACAGTTAATATCATACAGTCACAAACATGGGTCATAATAAAATTTAAAGAACATTCGTAGAGGAAGATGGACCGCATTTATTCGTTAATTTAATTGTCTTTTTTGTTTTTAAAAACGATAAACAATAATAATAGGCTAATAGTGATCTGAAAAAGAATAGCCTGGGAATTAACTTTTTTACATTGAGTAAGCTAATTCTAAAAGCATTGTAAGCAGGCCAAGCCTAATGGGACATATACATGTATATTATGCGCAGAAATTAATACATAAAAACATGGGATGTCTGGTAATCAAAATAACTAACTTTTAGAAACAAACAGGGTATGACACAATAGCCTAAAAGTGGATGACACTATTTTGCTTAGGTAGCCTAAACGTGTGTAATGGTGTGGTATCCATTCACTATAAGTTTGATAAAGCAATGATAAAATAAAACGCATTGGGTCAAAATTGATACATGCCTGCTATTTAAATGTGTTTCACTGTGACGCAATAAATATGTAAGAGAAAGCTCACGTCGTAATATGTCATAAAAGTGTAGAATGAACATGTGCTTGATCAACTTGCAACCTGCCAAGTTTGACATGGGGTCAAGCACAATGGTGAAGTAGAATCAATTGTCCACACAATTAATCACAATGGACGATTCCTGGGTCCTGAGGAAAAGAGGATATACGTTGGGCATCAGTCTGGGTGAGGGGTCATATGCAAAAGTCAAATCGGCCTATTCTGAGCGCTTGAAGACGAATGTTGCCATCAAAATTATCAACAAAAAGAAGGCGCCGTCTGATTTCTTGGCGAAATTCTTACCTCGGGAACTCGAGATCCTTGCGTCTCTGGACCACTGCAACATTGTCAAGACCTTCGAGATCTTTGATACTTGCCATGGGAAGGTGTACATGATTATGGAGCTCGGTGTTCAGGGGGACCTGTTGGAGTTAATCAAATTTAGAGGCAGTCTACCTGAAGATTTCTGCAAGAAACTATTCCGACAGCTGTCACTGGCGATCAAGTTCGTGCACGACCTAGATGTTGTCCACAGAGACCTGAAATGTGAAAACCTACTGTTGGACAAGAACTTCAACCTCAAAGTTTCTGACTTTGGTTTCAGCAGGAGGCTTGGTTACGACGGGGATGGAAAAATGGTTCTGAGCGAAACTTTTTGCGGTTCTGCGGCATACGCTGCTCCGGAGGTCCTAGAAGGAACCCCATACAACCCCAAGGTCTGTGACGTCTGGAGTATGGGAGTCGTTCTGTTCGTCATGAT
The DNA here is from genome assembly GCA_903064625.1 of Mallotus villosus. Lineage (NCBI taxonomy): Eukaryota > Metazoa > Chordata > Actinopteri > Osmeriformes > Salangidae > Mallotus > Mallotus villosus. The sequence continues at coordinate 309,225 of CAEFZP010005716.1, forward strand.
CTGTGGGTCTATGCCCTTCGACGACTCTAACATGAAGAAGATGTTAAGGATTCAGAAGGAGCACCGCGTAGTAGTCCCACGCAGCCAAACCGTCCCGGCAGAATGCATAGACCTAATATCTCGGTTGCTTAACCCGGACGTGGCCAGGCGAATAGAAATCAATGATATAATTGAGCACCAATGGTTGCAGGACAAATGTAAAGCACAAGGAAGTAAGAAATCATCGGATTTACCCTCTACATATAAGGGAGGGACCTCAGCGGCTTCATGATGCAGAAATGACGACTAGGTCTAAACGTAAAATAAAGAAATTACATCTTTGTGAACTTTGTGTTGGGATAGAAGAGTATAACTTGGCAACATTTAAAGACCATTTTAATGGTAAATGCATAGAACAATGACAAAACCAATTTGTTTAAGGGCTGTATTTACAAAACTAAATATTGTGCGAAATCCTCATCATAGTCGCACGTTCATATCAAATCAGTATATATACAGTTTAGGGATAGTTCAAATCTTTACACTGAGAACACATGATTTAAAATGTAATTTGAATAATTGAACAATGACCTTTGAACGTATTTCTTGGGGCAGTGTTTCAAATAAGTCCTTTAGCAACAGTTTAACCCTAGAAGAAGTCAGCGGCTTTTCTTCTCTTTGGGAGCTGCAGCAGGTCATCTGTGATGGAGGCGGGGTCCTGAGAGGCAGGGGTCCTTGCCTTGCCCGGTGTCGGAGTTCCAGAGGGGGTGGAGAGGTCACCCTGGGGGGTCTTGCAGCCTGTGCTGCTGTGAGAGGGCGATGGGGTGTAGCTCGCCCTGAGAGCTTTATCTGTGTATTTGCTTGAGGTCCGGTTTACAAGCCGCTGCAGCGCTGGGGTCAAAGCTGGGCTCAGACCTTTAGGGGTGAGACTGGGAGAGAAAGTTGTGGTTGTTAAGTAACACTACAACATATAACTACATATTTTCTTAAACAAACGCTTGATTTTACAATGGCTAAAGGCCTTGTTGTGATGGTAATTTGAAAACGTATCCAGATATATTTTCCTACCTGGCCAGGTTCTCTGTGACCTTTCGTAACGCTTCCTGCTTCTTCGCTCTGTTTTTGGCCGCTGCCTCGTTCGCCATTTTCAAACCCAATCTCTCTCTTCTTCCTGGTTCAGGAATCTGTGAGCCGCCCCCAAAAAAGTGTCATCATGTTAAAGTCGTGTTTCCATTACATGTGAGCAACAGCAATAAAGAAAAGAAAGTGTGGGCAAGTAGGCCCACCTTGAAGCATGGCCCGTGGTTTCTCTCTGTAAACGGAGTGTCGGACCCGTCCAGGCGGAAGGGGGTGCTCTCGATCTCACCCCAGGTCATCAGAGGGGAGTCTGTTACACCTGAGTGCACCAAACCAGATCAGGTTATTTTACATATTATATATTAGACATAGAGTGATAGATACAAATTACACTCATACTAGGTTATTATCAGGGGTCGTGGCTGAGCGGTTAGGGAAATCGGGCTACAAATCAGAAGGTTGCCGGTTTGATTCCAGGGCATGCCATATGACGTTGTGTCCCTGGGCAAGGCACTTCACCCTACTTGCCTCAGGGGAATGTCCCTATACTTACTGTAAGTTGCTCTGGATAAGAGCGTCTGCTAAATGACTAAATGTATCAAGATACAGATGGACACAAGTCAAGGCCAGCAGCTTTAGGGAAAGAAAAAGCTAAAATTCTTCCAAATACATCCTGCAACAGCCATTTTTAATTACTGAGACGCACTTTTTAGTGTATCAAATTAGGACTCAAGTAGCTTTTGATGAATATTACGTTGACGTAAATGACATTCTTCGCTAGGAAATGAGGTGCTATACTGAGCTAAACGACATGGATCCTCACCTGGTCCCGGGGAGGGGGAACCTTCGTAGCCGTATCCGTTCACCGTAGGGCCTTCGTGGGGGATGAGTTCTTTGCCATCCGGACCCACTTTACCCTGTTTGAACTGGAGAAGACATTTTTGGAAATGAGATACGTTTGACTTTAACCAAATTAGCTGGCTTCTTTGAATCTTTACACCTGCCATTTTGGAAACTACTGGAATGTATGCAGCTTTGCTAATCTAAAAAATAAAACTATGTATGAAAACTTATAGTATAAATAATTACAATCAAACCATTAAAAAACGAATCTTACCTGTGCATTGAGAGCAGCAGCCTCCCGAATCTGACACTTGTTAAGAGCTTTGCTGAAGGGGTCGGCAATGAAGCGCGTGTTCTTGTGCATTACCTCCCTCGGCTTCTTAAAGACATCATCTTTAACACCTGATTAAGTAGATCATACACATGTCAAAACTCACGAGTAGATTTCTGAAATCATCTTAATGCAACGTCCGTTTAATCCCATGTCTTTATTAATCTCAGTATATTTCAGTTGTGGGTTTGGCCTCGCCACACTTCTATCCAGCGATATATGACATTGAATAAATACTTATACACACACAGATATATATTTATATATACATTTATCCAACGGGGAGAATCTCTTTGCCGTCAAATAAATCCTACTAACTCAGAAGTACTCACCCTCTGGGTAGTACATGAGGGCATTCTTGGCTTTGTATTCCCAGGTTTCCAGTCCAGCTTTCACACACTCCAGGGCCTGCTTCTCCGACGAGGGCAGCGCCAAGTTATCTTCACGTCTCTACATACAGGAAGAACCAAGACATGTCCACAAGATTAATCCACGTATCGGAGGTGAATTATTTAAACCCAATCCTCAATATGAATCCAGCCCGCTTGTACCACCTTTGGTAGCTAAAATAGAGTTTATGAGGGCTGTTGGGTTGGGTTTAAGATTCAGAGGACGCTCAAAACCCTAGTCAAGCACGGGTGGAAGCAGTACAGTATACTGACCCTTGTAACACTTGCAACAAGCATTTGCAAGTGTTCTCTCACTGAAATTGATCCCCAAGCAAGACACAGACAAACAACTGTAGAATAAGCTACCTGTTTGTATTCAGCTTCAGCCTCATACAACCACGAATGTCTCGCCCTCTCCTTGTCATCCGCAAGCTCCATGATCTGCTCGAACGATGCGTTATCCTCGCTGGTGTTCTTGGCTAGGAAACGATCTAGGCAGGGAAGCTCCTTCTCCTCGCCTTCCTCCTTGTTCACTGTCATTCATGAACGTATACAAAGAAACGTTTATTAATCAAATCATACGATATGAAATGTACAATCGAAGGCGCAGGTTATACAATTCCACCGTAATTTGAGGGTAGACTCTTACCCCCGTCTCCTCCTTTCGTTCCAGTCCTGTGTTTTGTCGATGGAGTTGCTGGTCGAATTTCTGGTGTCTCAAAGCTTGAGGGAGTAACGTCTGAAAAAGCAATTGTCTATCAGTTTTCTGGGACAGGGGGGGGATATAATGTTTAGCAAGCTAGTTTGATAAACAGTCACGTGTCATAGGTAAACGTACAAGGCGCAGTGGAACGGGGTGTAGATTTGGCCATAGATGAACCATATCGGATGGATATTTCTCTCATCTTCTGGAGATCCCCACATTCCTCCGCTTCAAGGTAGTCCTTTTGGGCTTGCAGTTTTGTCACGTCGGGGAAAAAGTCTCTCTGAATGATCTTTTCAAGGCTCTGTGTAAGGATATAAACACAATTAGCAAGGGATTAGTAAACTCGATACTCGTAGCTACGTAACGTAGGTCGTTGACGCCATATTGACTATCAACAACAATTACACAATTACATTGCGGTCTGGTGGCGTTTAGTTACCTCTATGTAGCCTTCTTCATCGAGAACTTTTCGGTTTGACTTATTCTGTTGTTCGTCCTCGGCTTGCTGTCGAACAGCAACTGTTGTAACTGTATTTGATATAACAAGTGGTCCCGACATCAACGTCTTTCTCACACTCCCGTCCATTGTCGTAGTTGGCTAGGTTAGCTAGGTTAGCTATGTAGCTAGCTTACTAGCTAAGACTGAGAAAGGCTAGTCTTGATCTAGAGCCCTGACTGTTATTAATCGTATTTTGAAATCCTAACGGAATTCGGAGTTCTCGTTTGTAAATTATATATCCCGTAAACGCGTGGAAGTGTAGCTAAATGACTTCAAGGTACCGATCTCCAATGGTGAGATTTCGATGTTTTTCTGGAACTCATGCGAACAACGTAGACAAGACGACGACCTGACGTCACCGGACCTTGCCGTACGTGACAACAAAAAAAGATACAAAAAAGAACTGACTGACTTCAAAGATCAGCGAGGATTGGTTGTATAAAAAACAGGAGATCGACATTTAAATAGCCTGGGCTACCTTATGCTTTAAACGCAGTAGTCGTTGATTTTCTCTGAACTAAATCGACTAACGTGTTGACTATATATGTCAATTAACACAGCATCTTCTCAAATTCTCCATTGGAAATCAAGATGACTAATTTTCTATGTATTTCACATCGAATGTAGGTCTTTTTTGACGTCTCCACTTGGCTCTTCGGTTTTTAAACCACACCTACAAAATGAGATAAATATCGTCAGGCTAGTTTAGAATGATTGTGAGAGAGAAAGCTAAAGGGACGTTCTTTACAAACTTTTTTTATACTTTTCATAAAAATACCTATTTTGATTATTTTCCTAGACATCAAGGGCACAAAACACGGTAAAATGTTCCTTAAATAAATTAAGCCCTAAGAGTAAAATTTAAGGGGTAACGTGTGTTGTGCAACCGGCCCCGCGTCCTCTCTCGTGGGAAAACATTTACTAACGTGTCTGTTGCAAAATCCTCACCTCCACTCTCTCCTCGCGTAAATGAGTGCGCAAAGCAAGGTTTTCTCTTGCGTTGACATCTGGGTATTGGTTCTGAAGAAACAGCTCCTCCAGCGCATCCAACTGGTCCTCGTTGAATATGGTGCGGTGTCGACGGGTCCGTCTCTGAATCTGACTGAAAGAATGCTCATCTCTGGAATTGTCTTCCATTCTGCCCGCGTCCGAAAACATTCTTCTGGACAACGCATACTGGCACGCTAAATTGAAGAAAAAATACCAAAGGTAGCCTCAAACTAATATGCCAATCACACAGTCAGTGTTACATGCAATCGTTGTAAACAATAATTGTTTGAGTCGTAGGCTATAATTTTCTGATCTTACTTTCAGGTAGAAAGTCAGGTTGGAACACCTCTCCACAGTGAGAACAGTAGCAGCAGTAGAGGCAGCTATGCTGACCATCTTCCTGGCTTCCCGACGCAGCGCTATCACATTTGTCCTCCTCCCCCCCTGGTCCTGTCTTGGAGAGGGTCACACCTGAATGCTCGTCGCTACTGTTTGGAAACGTGTTTAGAATGTTCTCAATGGTGAATGGAACCTTCTGTCTTTCCATCTTTGCTGATCAATCTTCAACTTTAAAAGCAAGCTATCTGATAAAAAACATTCCAACCGTTTTCAGGACGGATGGACTTTTCTGTCTCTTTTCCTCTGTGCACATCACTATACTGAGTCTCTTGCTCCTATTTTATAAGTGAAATTAGCAGGAAAAAAGATCCACATCGTAATCCCCCATATATGGACCAGACACATAAAATGGCAGAAACTTAATTCTCAGCTAATCTGGGCAGTTTTGTGAGAGGGTTAGGAAGGATGGAGGGATTCGGCTAATCTTTCGTTGTTGCTTTCTCAAAAAGAAATCAGATTTCACTGCATTAAATGAGGGGTTGAGAGCTTCTAAGATCCTCATTGTTGTGGTTTTAGAGAAAAGGGGATTGCTTGGCATTAGAAACCTGGGCTTAAAGATGAACCCTTTGGTGTGACCAAGGACCTATTCGGTTTGCTTGAGGATTAGCCCGCTAAAGGCGTTTCTTCACAGGACAGAACTGTTCCAGTCAGGTTATATGCCAACAGAATAAGTTCCATACTATTTGCCAAAATCTGAAACCATGAAGGACCTCACTATAGGCTGAAGGTTACTGCACATACCGTCTGACATACATCCTTTATACAGTACGGAATGACAGCTGCTATGTAGTATTTGAATCTGAACATCAGAATGTAGAAGTGAGAGCATGATGCTTGTCCTGAGGTGAAGTTGGCTTTATTCATCAAGTGCAGTCATTCAGACAGATGTTTCTGACATTGTATAATGTCGAGGTGAAGCTATTATGTATTTATTCCTGGTCAAATCCTTGGATTTCATACAAGGCACTACACCTTTTTTTATCAAAGAATTAATGGATTTTCAAAATCTGTCTTAAGCTTTCGAGATAAGAGCTTTCCAAAAAAGAATAAACAGCCCTCATCCCATTCAGTGGGATTTAATATCTTACAGATTGTTGATGTATCTTTTTTTTTGCTGCTAAGATAGCCATCTTTGGTCTTTGTGCTTCTCAGTAAAAGGTAGGCCTATTGTATACCATTCAGACTGGTCCCATGTGCAAGATTCATTACTGGGGATTAGTATGGAAGAGAGTATGATTGTTGCAATAAAGTAACCAACTGCAATTTAACGGTTTAGAACTTTCATTTTATTTGGATGATTTGAAAAGCATATAATTTAACTTTCAGTAAATCTCCAAATATGATTACATACTATATGCTACTATGTTGTAGTCTCTCCCATTATTTGAATAAAAAATGCTTAACCTATACAAAACCTGAGCATTAATATCTGCTCAACTAGACCTAATTAACGGCACAGTTAAAAGTATGACATTGTCTAAAACTGACATAGGTCTATTGAATTATTGAATATGAGGAAAACACTCTTCCTTAAGTACAGAAGGCGTCGAAATTCCGATACAGCCAACGAACTTTCCACATTACAATGTCAAAAGCGCTCCAGGAACACAACCCACATTCCCTATCCACTCCCAGACTGTATGCACAGCCCATAGTCCTCCCAATTGGTTACCAGGTTACAGGACTCAATCAGCATCAATAAAAGCTGTAAAACTATACAATATCCATGTTGTTTAAGCAGGGACATTAAGTCATTTTGAACATTTTACACTTAAGCCAAGTTAATGTTTACAATGATACATGTGAAAAATTAAAATGAAATCAGCGGTTCTGAACGTTTGCATTACGTCATACAAAAGCGAGATAGAGTGCTGCACGAGACAGCGGAGGTATAACTCTCACAGCAGAAATGCTCAGGTCAACTTTCTCCTGTACCGTCAACTACTGTGATCCCATACCTGGGAATGTATTTTTGGACCGCATTTATGTTGCTATTCACCGCACTCTCTGTGGGCATCAAGTTTTCAAGGTAAAAAAGAAAAGACAAAATGTGATATTAAACAACTTGTATAACGTGTATTGTGTTAACGTGAGATCACAACGCTGGTTTTGTTGTTTTTAAACATCAGTACGTAAATTAGGCCTGATAAGTGCGTCTATCATTAGAATGTCCCCCTTTAAACGGGATTCAAAACAGAGGCGAGCAGCAGTTATCCGTTACCGGCCAGAGGTGCATCAACTGGCTGCACGCGACCAGCAGACTCAATTCATCGATATATCCGGACACCGAATCAGGTAAATATTTAGTGTATCACGTGTGCAAGACAGATTTGCATATATATATATATATATATAGCCTATAGGCTAATATATTTTCTTTTTGCTATAACTTTGCTTAATTTAGTGCCTAATGTGTTGCCTGCATTCAGCTGTTTATTATTTTAATGCTCACCACATGCAAGCAGGGTTGCCAATTTGTCGTTTTTTTCTGTATAAACCTGTGGTGAATCACTGGAATGTACAGGGGAAGTGTGAACTCTAGAGATGAGTTCTGTTTCTCTGTACACTGCCTAATGTCAACAAAGGGTCGTTGTGAGCCAATCCCTCTTTGGAATATATATACTGTATATATATTTATTTTTTTCAAATAAAGGAAATGTAATTTCTTGAAAATATAAAAGTTACGTAAAAAAAACTTAAATATGATATTATTCATCTATATTTGGATTTTCGTTTTATTTTTCTTAACTCCAGGAGTTTGGAACCACAGTTATTGCCGCAACCCAGATGATTCAGAGATCCTGTGGTGCTATGTCCTGACACAAGATGGAAGTGTACAGAAGCAACCCTGTCACAGAGACAAATGCACAGGTTGGTTACGCCCATATTAATCTGAAGGGATGGATTATGGTGACGTTTTCAACCTGTGTCTGTCTCATTTATATCCCTCAGTATCCATACATATTGTTTTAAAGTCATTCGCAGCTCTTTAAAATGTATTTTCTCACACAACAGTAGTAATGACCTCATTGAGAACACACAGATGCGGTACAGAGTCCAGTCATTCCAGACACAGGGATCAGCAGGCCAGTTCGCCAGGGGCCAAAGAAGAAGAGGGACTTGGGAGTGCTGGGTATATCCTGTTTTATTTACTTTATTCCAATATTCCAAATATTCCACAGTTCCAGTGTTCTTATGTTCCGATGGTTCCTTATTTGTGAGGTATCAGGATAATGTACACATTGAAGTCCACTCACCTTACAAAGCGGAGCTTCCATAAAAACTGTGTTGCTGTAAACATTGTTGTAACTGGTCTATTTTGTCTTCCAGGTTATGTCTTAGGATCCTTGCTAATGGCCATCTCACTACTGCTGGCATCTGGCATAGTAATCGGCTACTTTTATAAAAAGTCAGTGGGAGAACAAATGCTTTAGGCCTAATGTTAATCCAAGCAATACACTTACACAGCACTCACGGTTCCTTGACTCTGACCACAGAAATACTGTTAGAACTAATGCACTTCTGATTGTTGACTTTTCAACTGGACATTCTATTTGCACTACTTCTACGTTGCTTTGGATCAAAGTGTCTGCTAATTGAATAACATGTAAATGTGCAACCATGCATCAAGGTAAACACACACATTTACATTTAGTCACTTAGCAGACGCTCTCATCCAGAGCGACTTACAGTAAGTACAGGGACATTCTCCCCGAGGCAAGTAAGGTGAAGTGCCTTGCCCAAGGACACCACGTCATTTTACAAGCCCGGGAATCGAACCGGCAAGCTTCTGATTATCAGCCCGACTCCCTAACCGCTCAGCCATCTGAAACATACCTGTATAACATCCTCTTCTTCTACCACTTTCTCATCAGAGGCCGGAGCCTGATACGGGAGCAGGAACGTGAGGCCTGTGAGAGGGAGACGCAGAGGAGCAACCTCCCTCTCTCTGCCTTCACCAACCTGGCCTGCAACCTTCTGGACGAGAGCACCACATCTGCTAATGGACAGGAGAGGACTGAGGCCATGGGGGAGGAGAGGGAGGAGGAGAGGGGGGTGGAGAGGGAGGAGGAGAGGGAGGAGGAGAGGGAGGAGGTAGAGGGAGGAGGAGAGGGGTAGGAGGAGAGTGTGGGGAGGAGAGGGAGGTCTGGTCAACAGACATCAGATCCATCTGAAATATAATGCTAAACAGAATAGAATAAAACGTTGTTGTAATCATTCTAATTTTATACTCTGACCTAGTCTGACTTTTTGACATGGTCTCTTCTTTGAGCCTTTTATGATCATGTGTAATCCTTCCTTGGGAAGACTGGAAAAAACGTGCTCTCTTCCCGCATGATTTGCCCTTCCTACTGCATCTTAAATAAATGCGTAAAAGTGTATTTGCAATGGAAACTATGTCGTTTTTTTGATTGATTGATTACTCTGCTATTTTTTAATTTAATAAGTGCATTCTGCGGAAACCTCATAAACATCTCTGGACTGTGTGACTAGATGCTATGTGTGCGCTTTAATGGCCATCTTGTTGATAGTAATAGTAGGCCTACATAGCATTTTTTCTTTTATAGACACTCAAATTTACCCAAAATGTAACTTCTTAATGCAGTGTGACACTGAGGTAATAGGCTACTCAAGTTTGGCTACTAATGCATCCACCAAATGTAGTCGTTAGTGAATGTAATAATTCCCTCAGGCTACTCAGTCATTAAACTAGATTAGTGTGCCCTCTTGTGGTAAACGTAGGAAACTAAGAGCTATAGTCATGCAATACGAGCGGCAAAGCGCGGTAAAGAGCGTAGCAGCTCGCGCCTCGTGATCCTTGCATACGTAATCATACACCACACAAGCGGAAAGACTAGAGGTAGTCGCTTCCGCTGCCGCGCACCATTGAGGCAAGATGGACGAAAAGTTGATATTGACTGTGTTTAATTTTCCTGAGCTGTATAATGTAACGCTACCAAATTATCGGAGCGGAGATAGTAGGTCTCATGCTTGGACAAGAATCAGCGCCTTGACAGGTCTTCAACGTAAGTGTTGTTTTATTTCGCTCAATTCGCTGGCTAGTTGTATATCCACGTTGATAACGGGGACGCGCGCACAATCACAGCGGTAGCTTCATCGAATTCGTTGATGCGCAGCACAACGGCGGGTAGCGCGCAGTGAGCTAAAATCCCAACAAGCTCACGCTGACCGTGATTTAGGCTTCAATCACGCATTATAGTCGGTGATGCTGAATAAGAACTACTTTGGAAGCTAATTTTTCCACTTGCGAGCCATTTGTGAGGTTGAAAACCCAAAAGAAACGGAGTCGATTTGTACCTGTAGAGCTGACTAACTTGCCCGAACATGGGCGCAAGGACATGTGCCTTTGCACCTGTCTTTAACTCCTAAACTGTAACTTGATCTATTCCAATATTTCTATCATTGACGTATAGCCCTTTCAAAATAATTCCATTACGATATAGATTTGGCCTCTGTGGTAAAATACTCTTTAAACGTGTATTTAAATGGCATTCGGTATTCACTTAAGTTGATTCCTGTCCTCCTTGGTGATAACTTTTCTTTCATTTCTCTAGTTGATGAGTGCAAAAGGAAATGGAAGAACCTAAGGGACAGATACCTGAAGGAAGTACGACAAGAGAACAGAACTAAGGAGCAGGGAGAGCTTGTTCCAAGTCGCTGGAAATTCCGCCAACTCCTAAATTTTCTAGCACCTTTCTCAAAATCAAGAAACGGCACAGTGTCACGTGATGACGACGACCCTGACAGCCCTGGCGAAGTCTCCGAGACCACAGAGGGAGACGTCAAAACCTGTTGAAATGCTCAAGGTATCTCAGTCGGCCATAACACCAACCACGCAGGGCAGCACCATGTCCCAGCTAGCCTTTGTGACCCAGCTGTCCCCAGTGTCCCAGGGCCCACAGATGGCACAGCTGGCTTTCCTGGCAAAGTTACCTCCAGGCGCTCAGATATCGCCAGTACCACAGCAGTCTTCCGGACGGAAACGAAGTCAGCCGAGAGAGATCGAGTCCCCTGCATCACCGTGCTCATCTAGCACTTCAGCCAAGTTACCAATCAAGACTAAGAGACTGGTCAAGGATATTGATGCCACACACACCAGAGGGCGAGATGGGGATGAGGACGAGTTGTTTCTCTTGAGCTTTGTGCCAGCTTTGAAGAGGCTCGCTCCACAGAAGAGGTGCGAGACCAAGATGAAAATCCAACAGATTTTGTACGAGGCTGAGTTTAGTGTGGGGTCCCCATGCGACACCCAGGACCACCCCGATCCAGAGGCCTAGTTTCATGTTTCATACGAAGCCATTTATTTTCAGTTGAAAGTTTAAGATCCAAATATATTTCTTTTATAATTTCCCCTCCACAATTGTTTGCTCGAGGTGCAATTCTAGTTTTTTAAAAGATGCATTTGGTTACCTAAGGATGGTATTTTCTATTTTTGACAATGATTAACCCAGAACATTAAAACATGTTGGATGTAAATTGTGAAAGTGTTTTTGGTTGTCCATTTGAAAGTCTGTACAAAAGTGTAAATCTACTAACATGGCATTCAAAGGTTTAATGTTTACTATGAAATATTTTCTAAAATCCTTTCCTCCTCATTATGAAGAGTCCAGGCAGAACTCAACAGTAACTTACGCATCAGTCTATACAGTATTTGTAAGTTAAAGAGTGAAATACCCAAAATTTTGATATTTAAACAGTTTAATTATAGTCATCTTAATATTTTACAGTATTTACTTACAATAAAGTACAGAAAGAGGTTAATTATTTCAGTTAACCGGACAAAGATAATTTGAATTGAATTTTAAACAAGTGAAAATGGTATAATACATTTCAGCTAATGGGATTCTGCTTCACCCCCCAAAGAATTATGTTATTTTATATAAACAAATGTCAAGGACTCCACAATCTGAGTCAACTGAAGTGTCACTAAGCAACGGAACCTCACATTCACTGCAGTCAGAATGTTGTATGTTTCTTGATGTTCATTGATAAGAGGGACTAGTAATATCAGACATCAGCCCAGTGGTATAAGGAAGCAATGGCATCTCTAAATGACAGTTGTACAATTTACCAAATCAAATGTTTAACTTATATTGCAACACTGGTTTTTTTTCATTCAGTACATTTACAATGTACATGTTATCTCATAGTCAGAAACTAGTGCAACATGTAAATATATATTTCAATTAAAAACATACTGACCTAGACAATAGGATTACACAATTTGGTGATTCAAGACACCAAATTCTCTAGCATAAGACTTCTGTTGGTGTCACAGAGCATGTCTACACTTTAAATCCCTGAAGTTAGATCAAGGACTTTCGCCGGGTCAATACTTAACATTGTGTAGATGGACAGACACAGGATGACATCACAATGCCACAGGATGACATCACAATGCCACAGTGTTCTCTTTTCAGTTTGAACTGTTCAGCATGAGCCTCGTTCCTTCCTCTAAAGTCATTCAGGCGATGAGGAGCCAGAACATGATGACGAGGGCCACAAACAGGAAGAGGCGGGACAGGAACTGTTCGTCTGTGTGCTGTGGGGGTCCCAGGTGCAGCTGTGAGGACCAATATTATCAACAATGAGACTGATGGTACACAATGAGCAACAGTTGAATGGTTTCAGATCATAGTTTATATTAGTTGATAAGAGGCTAGGCAGTATTTCCTCTTGTACAGATACATATGCTGATGTGAAAGAAAAACACTGGCAACCTTAACCCTTGTGTTATCTTCGAGTCATTGTGACCCTTCAGTCATTGTGACACGTGTTGTGACAACTTTACCTCATACAAAAATAAAGTGAAGCATTTTCTTTTAACCGTCGGGCTGTCTCACAACCCCAACAGTGCAAATGTTAAAAGAAAATGCTTTTTATTTGTTTTTGTATTGGATAAAATTGTCGCAGCAGAAGGGTTAAGGACATGGGACAAACAATAAGGCTCTATTGACATCCATGTATTTGTAGTACACAGGGTTAAAATATATTCACAGTTGGTTAATAGTAAATATTACCTGCAGGGGGCCTTCCATCATTGATGTTAAAAGCAGTAGCAAAAATGCCAAAGGGAAAGGCACCGATGCCAAAGGACATCTGAAATCCACCATCTCCGAATCCGAACCCTTGGAACCCCTGTAAACAAGAAGATAACTAAATCAATCAATAAATATAGGTAAGAAGTGTGTCCTAAAATATATATACTAAGTTTCAGATATCAGGTGTGATGCAATGGTGAGTGCAGCGTGTTGTCATTCTCCAGGGGCTACAAAAACTAACAGACTCCGGTTTAACCCCTTAGAGACAATGTTTAATAGGATCCGGTGGGAGAGGAAATTTAGCAAATGAATTACATGCAGCTTAGCCCTCACGGCAACCACACGGCAACCACACAATCCAACGTAACAGTTTCATCATATGTGAATTCTGTAGCAAAGCAGAAGAAATTTCAAACCAAAATGTGTAAACAAGTTGAATCCGTTGATCTTAAGCTATTGGAAAGATAAGTTTTGAAACGTCTATGTTTGTTTTAATCACTGTAGACTTGTGAAATGCCAAGATCATGTGCATGTTGTTGTATAAATTGACATTACATTTAGTCATTTAGCAGACGCTCTAATCCAGAGCGATTTAGAGTAAGTACAGTAACATTCTCCCCGAGGCAAGTAGGGTGAAGTGCCTTGCCCAAGGACACAACGTCATTTTGCACGGCAGGGAATCGAAGCAACAACCTTCTGATTAATAGCCCGACTCCCTAACCGCTCAGACATCTGACCCCCCTGTTTCTGTACTGTTACTCCTCATCAAGTATTTTATTCTACATGGACATTTGCGTCGGAAATAAAGTTAAATTGTCAGATGAAGAAAGTTTACATGAAGTTACTGACAACAGGGTGTAAGGGAAGCTGTTACGCTGTACTTACGCCTCGATTCTCCGGCTCTGGTCTCTGCCCTTGAGGTCGAGGGGGAGTTCGTTCTCTGTAACAAAATAAAACAATGTTAAATGTCTTTCGATGCACCTCACTTCCTGTTAACCTCACTTCCTGTTGACCTACCTTGGGTCCTGCTGCCCTGTGCTCCCTCTGCCATACAAGGGGATGACTTTGTCACGGCTGATGCCAGCCTTGCAGACTGGACACACCTGTCTGTTGGGTCTGGTCTCCAGCCACTGTTAAAAATCAGAATCAGAATTGAGTTTAATCGCCAAGTAAGTGGTCACAAACAAGGAATTTAATTTGGTGGGCAGGTGCAAGCATGGTGCAAATGTAGAGAATGTACAATCAAATAAATGGAGGAAAAACACCCTTCAGAGATTTGCTTCCATGATAAACCCAATAACACATATTGGCACCTCAAGGGCAAAGTCTAAGTATGGAGAGAAAAAAAGTCGGGGTAGACTTACCTGATGCAAGCAGGGCCAACTGTATCAGCGAGGCAAGTAATTCGAGGGTTGGGGGGAGGAAAAAAGTAATGTCAGCAAATATGTACACAGTGACTCCGCCATCAAATAGCTAAAACTTCTAAAAACATAATTCCAATTCCATGTTATTACATGATCACCCTCTTCTACAGATAGAAGCCAAGGTTTAGGCTTGAGTGGATACGATTATTACAGCCTAATCTCTAATCGCTAAGGACACGCCACTACAACCCGATGATAAGGTATTAAAGAAAGCTCTTACCAGAAAAGGTGTCCACACAGACTGATCACAGCGTCCTTAGACGTGTCCAGGCAGATGTTACACTCGAAGGTGCTGTCTTGGTTACCACTTTCTCCTGCTGTTGAGCTGCTAGCACCGGGGTTGAGGTTTTCTGTGGCTGCAGAGCCAACGGTTGGAGGTGGTGCGGCGCTGGCCATTGCGTCTCCAGTTTCAGAGCCGTGGACGATGTGTTGTGACGACTGTGTGTGTTAGCTTAGCAACTTGCCTAACACCCGGGCCTGTCCATCAGATCATATCCATCGGTAAAACTAAAATAAAGTTCAATGTTAAGAGTGAGCGTCCGAACGTTGATAAAAGTGTGTCCTTCACGGCTAAAATACAAAATAAAGCTGTTACTCTATGAGGTAAGCTACTCTAACGTTATCTACAATTAAATGTAAACGATCAACACACGTAGACAGTTATAGAGTAACGATCTACTGTATCGCTGGATAGTAGTTTGGCTAGCTAAGAAGCGAACTTGTTTTGTTTGTTGACGAAAGTGCTAGTCGAAGCTATCTAGTCAGACATGCTAACAAGCTAACGTTGAAGTTGCAATTTTAAATGAGCAAAACGGACAAACGTCCCTTCAGTAAAGTAACACATCAAACAGCAACCTAGCTCGTTATTTCGTATGTAAAATGACTTGATTGGCGATATCTCAGTAAACATTTACCTTATTCATAAAAGCTGCCAAGTTATATAGCCTATCTTTAGTTTTAGTTGATTCAATGATTGCATCAGAGCTACTGCGTCCGGAAGTCGTACGGGGATTCCGAGTGTAATGATTGGTTGTCCAAGCCGGTACAGGATTGGTCCGAGGCAGAGCCATGGAAGTGAAATTCACATTTTCGACACAGGAGGTTCCCCATCAGGAAGGCTTGGGGATTTAGGATGTGTTTTAATATCCATACTATCGTAGCCTACAATTTAGTTTGCCAGAAAAAAAGTGTAGTTTGTCAATCAATGCAGTGTGCCATAACTACCAGGATGTCGTATTGGATCCGGTCGCATTTTTCTGTATGCAAGGCAATCTGTTTTTCTGAGTATTCGCTATTTGGTGTTGTTTGAATGTAGGCCTACAAAGATATGCATTTTGCCGAGGCTTCTTTGTATTTTCACTCAAGCAATTAAAAAATACATCTGACCCACAATCCTCTACACAGCGGAAGATATGTCTCATTATACTCTCGTGACTCACAAAATCGAACAATAAAAAAAAGTAAATCTACCCTGGTGAACTTTCAGTTCTTCAAAGTAAACACTATGAGGAAGTTTGACATTTGCTCTTCCTCTTTTGTGTGCGTAGGCTACTTATGAGAATTTGTGTGTCTGCTGCAGACCTCTCAAGTGTCACGCATTCTCCGTGAGACTCACGCATTTCAACCATTTCTCATGCAACACCTTATTCTCAGGCACGCTGAGAAGTAAGGGATAACTTGCCCCACTATATACAATTAATGGACAAGGCGCAGGCATTCGGAGGGCAGTTGTGTGCGTAGTTCATATAGTTGCCACCTACCAGCCAATTAGAAACATCACCAGCACCGCCCCCGTCTCCCGGAATGTTTGACAGGTAATCTGATGCAAATCTTTGGATAAAACTTGAAAGCCCTGTGTAGCCTATCTGTGTATGGCAAGCCGTTTAAATAATTAATTAGTAGAGCTGAAAAGTAGCAATTACCTTTTCAAATGACATTTTGTCTGTGTTCAATGGGAGCACCGGAATGATTGTTTGCCAAACAGGCACTGTTAAAGTGCTACGAAAGAATAATAGTCACAATGCCAGCATTTTTATTGTATGAAATAACTCACAGGCCTATATTGTTTCATACTTCTTCCTTAGATCTGCAATAAGTAAAATTATCAAATCAATTCAAATATGCGAAACAGCAGCCCCAGTTCTCATCTGAACTTCGCTTATCTCTTGCTTGATAGTGGTTTTGCAAAATGAACCAAGGAAAAGCCAAAGGCAATGGGTTGGAAAATAATTGCTGGAAAAGAATTAGTTGGAAAGTTGCAGATAATCGAAAAATTAGGAATTTACATTCCACTGGCACTGAGCTGTTTGTGTTCCTATTAACAACAGATTTAGGATGACATACGTGTGATTCTCAGACAAAGGGGATGGATTTGCCTATACTTTCCATAGATTTTGAAGGGTTACGAGCATCTGTGCGTCCTTCTTCTGCCATTGCATTTTCTATCCTCCACAAAACAGACCTCTTCAGGGTGCGTCTAAAGTCATTGCCTATAAACACGTACAGTATGGGGTTCAGAAGGCTGTTTGCTGAGGCTAAAGTGCCCCCAAATTTCAGCCCAGTCTGGATGACCTCCACAGTGACGATCTCCAGGTGTAACTCCAGAAGCACAAAGGTGTGAAAGGGCACCCAGCACACAAAGAAGGCCAAGACCAGGCACGCGATGACCTTGAAAGGTTTCTTCGATTTCAGAGTCATACTTCTCAGCTTCACAAACAGAATGGTGCAGCAGCAGAGAATTACCAGAAAAGGAATCAAGAAACCACCCACGAATCGTGTCACAGCCACAGCGCTGTGACTCAACCCGTAGTCCGTGTGGCACACCGTTGCCGTGCCGACAGTTTTGATTTGTCGGTGGACCAGCGAGGGGATGGTCAGGGCAGCTGAGAGGATCCACATTAGGACCACCGCCACCACGGTCTTCCCAACAGTACGGTGGTTCTGTGACCACACTGGGAATACGATGATCACACAGCGATCGACGCTTATCAGAACCAGAAGGAAAACACTACTGAACATGTTAAGGAACAGGGCAGAGGAGGCTAGTTTGCACATGGCCAATCCAAAGGGCCAGTGCGAGGTGGCTGTGTAAAATATGTTAAAGGGCAGACATGAACAGAACAAGAAGTCAGAGATGGCCAGGCTGAGGTACCAGGTGGTGTTGACAGTTTTTTTCATCTTGCAACCAGAGATCCAGATGACAATACCATTTCCGATTAGTCCCATCAGGCATATAATGCTGTCTATTGTCACTAAAGTTTCCTTTAGAAAAGACTTGGGTTGACTAAATGTCACTGGACTAGCAGTGAATGTCTCATTAGTTCCGTTGTATGCAGTATAATCCCCATAAAGTTCGTACTCAAAATCCATTATGTTAAAACGTCCTGTGTAATTCGGGAGGAAAACAGTAATGTTGTCAAAACATCATACCTATCATAGCACACAAAACATTGAGGCACTAAAGCCTATTTTTTCTAAATAATATTTATCTATGCCGATAAATCCTTAGAACAAGGTAAGATTTAAGATGTTGAAACAAGAGACTCACCATGAAATGTAGAACACAATATTATCAGAACTGTTCTCTTGTCTTGCCTTTGTTTCTGTAAACGTTACTTCCTTAAAGTGTTCTCAACAGTGGCATTTTCTGATGACATTCAGGAATTTTGTGTGTGTGTCAATTTATCAGGTGCTGCAATAGTGGAATAGTGAAGAAGTGCTGGTTCCTACTGACACATTTTATCACCCGACAATTAAACCCCAGATGCCCCAAAAACCCAAGACCAATTTTAAATGACTTAATTTGTACTAAAGTACATGGCACATCTATTTATCATTAGTAAGGTTACATTAGGCCATGAGTAGCCTAGTTTATATGCTCATCGTCTGAGACATATCCAGCTAGCTAGTTGAATTTTAAGTTGCAGCAAAAAGTGAACTTTGAATCAAAGATTATACTTTTACATTTAGTCATTTAGCAGACCCTCTTATCCAGAGTGACTTACAGTAAGTACAGGGACATTCCCCCAAGGCAAGTAGGGTGAAGTGCCTTGTCCAAGGCCACAACATAATTTTTCACGGCCATTCTGATTACTAGCCCAATTCCATAACCACTCAGCCACCTGAAACATACCTGAATAACAACTTTTCCAAAGAAGATTGCACTTTTTCCTGATTGGATAAGTTTGGAGATGATTGGCTAAGCAGTGCATTTACACAGTGTTGCCAATTGAACGACTTTGTGATCTAAATCAATACACTATAACTTCCTAGAGAAAGGCAATTTTTGGCTATTCATCGAACATGTAAAATGTCACTGTAAGGGAACAAGTAGGGCCTACCCCAAAAAAAACGAACAAAACAAAAAACTGTATTTGTCCGAACCATCGGTTTCAGAAAACATATTCCTATAGAGAGCTTGGAACATTAAAACACAACAGTAAAAAACAACAACACAGGCTTCGCCTGTGAAGATTGTAGCCTATGTCAATTTATGAAAAAACTCTAGCTAAGCGCCTCCTCCTACACTGTCATGCGCATTAAGGCAGTATTGCCTTGCTTGTCTGTTTTCCAGCAAGTGCGTCATTCACGATGAACATGGCGGCTATAGTGGCAAAGAAGTGCATCGCTCCTCTCGTTTTAGTCAACAGAAGACTTTCTGCTCCAGAATTTATTATTCAGTCTTCATATCACAAGAAGGTAATGTATATCTGTCTGTGTAAGTGCAAGCTAAATTGACTTATGTAAGAATTATGTTGCCATGATGTCACAACGTTTTGACTTTACCAGCTAGCCAGTGTGGGACTGTTGTTAGGAAACAAGTACGAGGGCTAGCTAGCTGTTTCATAACTGTTGTCACTGATTCAATCATGTGTTTATAATTTTCTAAATAGATTATTTGTATGTTTTATATTTGGTTTTACCAGCACACTCAATATCCTGACAAGGCGTTACATTTGGAATTTGTGTTGAAAATGAAATAAAACTAGGACTGTATCATGCCAACTGAACGCAATAACTATGGCAAACAAGAAAT
Organism: Mallotus villosus; assembly: GCA_903064625.1. Classification (NCBI taxonomy): domain Eukaryota; kingdom Metazoa; phylum Chordata; class Actinopteri; order Osmeriformes; family Salangidae; genus Mallotus; species Mallotus villosus. The sequence continues at coordinate 328,960 of CAEFZP010005716.1, forward strand.
AACTAGGCTTACTGCTATACCTGTTTGGCGTTAGTCTAGCCTCCCTATGTATCCTTAGATTAATCTCTGGTTATTTCTTCATGTGCGCAGTTATCTATATTATGTAGTAAGGGTTAAATAATAAGACAGCTAGAGGTCACTGGGTAGGAATGTATCGTTACTGAAGAATCAGAACACGGATCAGCCAGCGTTGCATATAAGACAACATGCTCCACATGTAAAAACATGGAAAGACACGAATGGTGTAAAGGTAAATTAGGGTTTGGTCAGTTGCTAAGGCCGTTACCACGATTTAATCAACTGATGAAGGAAATCAGCTGCGTCATTAATCTTGTTAACAGTTTAAATTAATTCCTCAACGGTAACTAGAGAATGACTCGGGATGGGAAATAAACGAAGGGGGGAGGAGGGATTAATTAACTATTCAAGACTGTGCAGTCCTGCCCTAATCTGTTTATTTAGATTGTCCTTACATAACGTTGCAACTTCCCCTTGCATAACAGCAATTCAAGAGTCCTTGAAGTTGTTTGTATTGTTTTTCGGGATGCCCTTCAAAACGGGTAGGAGAAACGGGAATACATTGGGTTGATCATTGATCTGCTTTGCCTAGGTGGTAGACCACTATGAGAACCCAAGAAATGTTGGGTCCTTGGACAAGAACTCCAGGAAAGTGGGGACAGGTTTGGTGGGTGCCCCTGCGTGTGGTGATGTGATGAAGCTCCAGGTATGTGTGACCTCACTCTCGACCAGCCTGGATGTGTTTGTGGTCAGATTCTTACAATGACTGAAATTGCTGACTCATTCTGAAACGGCAAAGCCGCTGTGTATGCCTGTGTTTACCCAGACGGATGAAGCCACGCCTTAATCATAATAAATATTGGGACACACGCACACACACATCCCCCCCCAATAATCAAATCTGGTCAAAATGTCAATATATTGATATAAAAATATTAATGTGCTACGACAGGCAACCACGCACGCTGTCTGAAATTTTTTATTTTTTTATTCGTGTGTCCCCCCCGCCCCAATGTTGACTCCATGGCTACGGCCTTGGGATGAAGACATTTATCACCCCTACACACACGTGTTCTGTAAAATAGCTCTCCTCTAATCGTCAGATTGAGGTGGATGACAAGGGGACGATTGTGGATGCTCGGTTCAAGACGTTCGGCTGTGGCTCTGCCATTGCCTCCAGCTCCCTGGCGACGGAGTGGGTGAAGGGTAAATCTGTGAGTCAACATATTTCCCTTCCTTCATTACTTCCTGTTTAGGTGTTCTGTTCCAGAGTTTGTTGAATGTTTTGGATCCAAAATCACTTCTACTGTTCCCCCCCCGCCCTCTTCCTCCTTCTGTGCTATGATGCTAGAATGGACCCAAGCAATGGAATAAAAGTGTTTTGTTCTCCTTATGTTAGATTGATGAAGCCCTGACGATTAAGAACACGGATATCGCTAAGGAGCTCAGTCTTCCTCCAGTCAAGCTCCACTGTTCTAGTGAGTCCGCCTGACATCTAGTGCATTCTATTGAGCCCAGGGCATTCTATTGAGCGTTGGACATTCTATTTAGCCTAGCATAATCTATTTAATCCTGTGTATTCCATTTACCCTATAGTGCATTCTACTAAATTCCTTAAGAATACTTTGTGGCACCTTCTCCATTCCATTGTCGTTGCTGACCTCTCCCTTTGACTCCTCCCCCTCCCCCCCCCCTCAGTGCTGGCTGAAGATGCCATCAAGGCCGCCCTGGCAGACTACCGTCTCAAACAGAAGGACGACCAGAAGGAGGCCATCAAAGCTAGCAACTAGAAAGCCTTTCCTCCTCCTGTCCTGGACATCTCCTCTACTTCCTGTAGCGCATCTCCTCTACTTCCTGTATGCTACTACGCGGGACACAGAGTCCCCCCCCACATCACCTACAGTATAGCTAATGCTGGGGCACCCCTGAGTCCAGGACACCCTCAGTCCTACTTAGACAAGGCTTCACCAGGCCCTGTTTCTGAGACTCTTTCTCTAGCCTGTCACGTTCACGCACAACGTAAACACGGATCAATGTGATTGGTATAAGTTCAGCCTTATTTGCAGTAATGAATACAGATCTGAGCGTAGGAGAGTTAGACTTGATGTTTTGTTCTTTTTACAGTATTGGATATTTGTCATGAAGTGGTGATGCTTGAGGCAGAGTTCGAGTTATTGATCATGATCTTTTAAGGTTGTCTTTCCGATCAACGTCCGTGAAGCTTTATTGTTTCGAGGATAATTATGGAATCCTATGCAGTGTATGTCAGATGCTTGCAAACTATCTAAAGTTTTGTGGTTAGTATTTCAGACATGCTTCCTGATCATATCTCAATAAAATATTATTCAGTGACACAATGTTGTTGCTTATTTTATTTATGCAGTGTACTGCATGTATATACTATAATGTGAGAAATGATAATGGGATTTTAAGGCAACAATTGTTTTGCGATTAGCTCAAGAACTGGGTACTCTGCAAAGTTGTACTTTTTCAGGTGTCTGTTTCAGGACCCAAGGATTTGCATGGATAAGCACTAACAGCGTTTAAAATGTGTATTTTAATTCTGTTTAGACTCAGTTCCGTTGTTATGAAAGCGCTGTTCTATAATTGGCCACTAGGTGGCATTGTTTCCATGGTATGCCATATTACCAAGACATTGCTCGATGTTGGATCGAGCCAAAGCAAAGTTTTCATCTCGTTTTCCACTTATACAACATTTGTGTGAGTGCATTTTTCATTCATTTATGTGCATCCCAATATCCACCAAACGCACTTAGCAACTGAACATGAAATACAAAAATATACTTTAAACCGGTAAGGTATAAATGTATTAAAATACAAGCAATTGTGATATTGTTGAGCTTCACTAAACAGCATTAAGTAGCAAAATCTTCTGAGCAAAACCTTTTGTCAGCCGTCTCCACACAGCCAGTAATACCTTTGTCCATTTGAAAGTAAATGCTTTTATACAAACAAGTCTTAAAATGTGTTCATCAGAGAATGATTAAACATCCTATTGGGGTGTGATCGCCCTCTCCCGAAAGACATTTCTGCAGAATATCTGTGCTTCAAAATAAACCCTTCAAGAAAGGGGTTGCAGGTCACGAAGCTGAACGCTGAAGATTGTCACTGAAGTGGTTCAAAAGGTAGCAAACCGCAAAAGATCTTTCATGCTCCGTCTAACTAAAAGGCCGTTTTTTCTCCAGTAATCATCTGGACGCTAGCTGATGAGTCATTCTCTGTGTCTGGAGAGGAAGGCCTCTCCTCCTGCCTGGCTGGTGAATTTGGCCTTCCAGAAGGAGCCTTCGCTGAGTCGTGGTGTTCCTGGAGGTCTGACTGCTCTGCCGGGATCAAAGCCGGCATCACAGCGGGCATCACAGCCGGCTCTGGGCTGCTGCTCAGTTGGCCCTCTTCCTCCGACGGCTCCTCTAGATCCTCTGGATCCTCTGGGTCACACGGCTCTGACTCCTCGCTGTCTGGGATGCTCTCCTCCTCTGCCCGAGGAGGAAGACCGACCTCCGGACTCCTGCCAACCGCCGCCTGGGCGAGAGGAGTCTTGGTGGGCGTGCGGAGGTTCTTCACGGCCTTCATGATGTCAGCCTGGAGCTGCTTGCCGGAATCCACCGGCTCACCGGGCGGCGTGTCGGAGGTCTTCTCAGGCACCTCGTTGAAGGGCCTCGTACCCCCGGTCTTGTCCTTGCCGTCCACGTACATCTTGGGAGGGAAGGAGGAAGGGTAGTAGGCGTTCCCCTTCCTCCTGCGGCTCATGACGGCCGCGCAGCAGACGACGAGGACGACGATGGCGAGGAGGGAGGAGCTGACGAGGATGAGGAGAAGGTTCTCCTGCAGGAACTGGACCATGTGACTGAGGAAGGCGGAGCCGTCCTGGATGGGTGGTAACTCGGCGCCGGGGACATCTGTTCCAGGTATGGAAAAGGTGGGGGCCAGAGCCCCTGGTTCCTCCACCTCGGCACTGCCCTCCAGTGACAAGTTGAACGGGAGGGGCGTGGCCAGACAGCTGCTCCACCACGTCAACGCAGATGTGGCCATGAGGAGCCGCGTCATCTCTGGCAGGACCTGTGGGCGACATCACATTGGGTTTTAATATTTTATGCCATCTGTTGTTGCACGTATCTGGGTAATTTCTTGAACATTGTATAAATATAACAGTGGGGTCCAGCTGGTTCTGTGTTTGGCATGTTGAGATTGAGACGACAGCTGAGAGCTGAGGGCCGGATTAAAAAGCCTGGATTCCAATCATATCCTTTCCACCAAAAAACACACACACACACACAAACTAACTGAGTTAATTTGTAAATTACACAAACTAAACACAGTTTATTTTCAGTTACACAAGCAGAAATACATGACTGCAAGGGTTAAACCCATCTTAAAATCGATTGCTGCATTGACTGTCTTCCTAAATAGGCTTGAGGGCAATGAGGTTGTTTTAAAAAACCACAATGTCTCCTTGTCATGCATTTGACCTAAATCAAGAGCATGCCTGTTCTCCTCAGATTTAATTTGAGGCATCCAACAGCCCAGACAGTAGCAACGACTAGAAGGACCCCGGATATCTCTGTCTCTGTCTCTGTCTCTGTCTCTGTCTCGTCTCTGTCTCTGTCTCGTCTCTGTCTCTGTCTCGTCTTGTCTCTGTCTGTCTCTGTTCTGTCTCTCTTCTTCTTCTCTCTCTCTCTCTGTCTGTCTGTCTGTCTGTCTGTCTGTGTCTGTCTGTCTGTCTGTCTGTCTGTCTGTCTGTCTGTCTGTCTGTCTGTCTGTCTGTCTGTCTGTCTGTCTGTCTGTCTGTTCTGTCTCTGTCTCTGTCTCTGTCTCTGTCTCTGTCTCTGTCTCTGTCTCTGTCTCTGTCTCTGTCTCTGTCTGTCTCTGTCTCTGTCTCTGTCTCTGTCTGTCTGTATGTCTGTCTTGTCTCTGTTCTGTCTGTCTGTCTCTGTCTCTGTCTCTGTCTCTGTCTCTGTCTCTGTCTCTGTCTCTGTCTCTGTCTCTGTCTCTGTCTCTGTCTCTGTCTCTGTCTCTGTCTCTGTCTCTGTCTCTGTCTCTGTCTCTGTCTATGTCTCTGTCTCTGTCTCTGTCTCTGTCTCTGTCTCTGTCTCTGTCTCTGTCTATGTCTCTGTCTCTGTCTCTGTCTCTGTCTCTGTCTCTGTCTCTGTCTCTGTCTCTAGGGTAGCTGGTCAGTCTCTGTCTGTCTGACTCGTCTGTCTAGTCTGATCTCTCTCGACGAGAGATGAGAGAGCGAGAGAGAGAGAGAGAGAGAGAGGAGAGAGAGCGAGAGAGAGCGAGAGAGAGCGAGAGGAGAGAGAACGATAGCGCTCGAGAGCTAGGAGAGAGACTAGCTCTATCTCGCTACTCTTCTCTATCTCTCTCTATCTCTCTATGCTCTCTCTCTCTACTCTCTCTGTCTGTCTCTCTCTCTCTTCTCCCCTGGCTCCTTCTGGCAGAGCTGAAACCCTCCTGTTGTGGAAGTGGATCCTTTATTGAAAAACATGACAGACTTGTGGGCTGTAAACAAGGTTTGCTCTCTCCTGATGGATGCTCTGGGTTAGGGTCGGGGGTTATCTCCTGATGGATCGTCTGTTGCAGTATGCTGTTAGAGCAGACGTGGAGTGGGACGGCTGCCTTGGTCGGGCAAAAACCGACACAGCTACAAATTCAGATACGAACCCTCACGAAATCGAAAGACAGAAAGAGAAGAGAGAGAGAGAGACGAGCGAGAGAGTCAGAGAGAGCAGATCATATCTCGATCTCTAGCTATCTATCGATCATCGCTATCGATCTCTCTCGCTCTCTATCTCTCTCTCTCTCTCTCTCTCTCTCTCCGCCCTCCCCTTCTTCCTCTCTCTTTTCCACTCCATCTGTGTGCAAGCTGGGCCACATGAGGTACTGAACCCATCAGGACATGGGGGGATGGGCACATTCATGTTTAATGTATCAGTCATTCACCCTCTAGCAAACCTATAGTTGTGCGTGCATACACACAGATACACACTCACACATATGGTACATGCAAACCTGTGACATAGAACATTTATGATTGTGATTCGGGGGGCCTCTTACTTTTAGCGGGGGGTGTAAGTATTCCCCTAAACAGGAAGTTATCCTGAGGGAGTAATGATGCTGTCACAACTGTTTACAACACTCACGAGAGCGCTGGTGTTTAGCAAAACGGTGTTTGTAAAAGGGACTGCTCTCTGCATGGCCGAGAGGAATATTTTCTTCAGGAAACATACTCTGAACTGACAAGTCAAAAGGGGAGAAATTAGGTTTAAACTGAAGAGAAAAATACTCACCGTCATAGAAGTGGTCACACTGAAAAGATTCCCTTTGGAACCACGGGGGACAGAGCAGGAGGGAAATTTAGTCCAGGAGCGAAAAGGCGACTCGGAGAGAGAGAGAGAGAGAGACACGTCTGTGCTCCTCACCTCAGACTTTCAACTTCTACAGTTTCAGATTTCAGCCCGGAGAGTTCTCTGACCGGCACAGAAAAAAAAACCCTGAAACTTCTTGGCCATCAGGACAAATCCCTCCCTCCCTCCATCACTCCCTCCCTCCATCCCTCCCCTCTCCCTCCCTCCATCCCCCCTCCCTCCTCCATCCCTCCCTCCCTCCACCCCCCCTCCCCCCTGTGCCTGGCTTCCCAGTAGGGACTGGGCTCAAACCTCTACACAGATTGTTCTTGTTAAGCAGTAGTTTATAAATCGCTGTGGGGGTAGGGGTCTGTCCTCTCCTCTCCCAGGTCTAGTATTAGATGTCCTGGACAGTTAGCACTGCAGCAACACAAGCTATCGGAGAGACTCAGACAACACTTATAGAAATAGAACCGCCAGACAAAGAACAGACAAAAATACACTCTATATATCTATGTATCCTAGGTTGCTGTCTCCATATTAACCTCTGTATTTATTGATTTATACTTCCTGCTTGGTCCCTCGGATCAGTTTATAACATACTGTAATGTCAGATATATTGTACTCAGCGTGGTTAGTAATTCTCCTCAGCACTGCTTCTCTCAGGGGATAGGAGTGGGACTTAAGCCTCAGCCAAACAGCCAAACACTGCTGGCCCACACAGCAGCCGGGCCATGGTAAAAGACTTTGCTCTTAAAGAGGGGGCGATCAGGTCTCCACAGGAAGGGGTTAATGTTTCCTGAGTGGTGAGCGCAGTTATAACAGCCAGTCAAGGAGGGGGGGTGGGGGGGCAAATGCTGGGGACCTGAGAAACAATGAACATGGTGTTGGTGGAGAGAGACCTGTACAGAAAGAGAGAGCGAGTCAGAGAGAGAATGTATTTGTCTAAGTTTGTGTGTGTGTGTGTTTGTCAATGTGTTTGTGAGTGGGTTTATGTTTGTCTATATGTGTGAGTCTACTTGTGTCTATGTGTGTGTGTGTGTGTGTGTGTGTGTGTGTGTGTGTGTGTGTGTGTGTGTGTACACAGGCATGCAGATGTATCACGACCAGCCTGGAGTCGTCGGACCACATCACTTCAGAATGCGAGTGTTTGGCCAGCTGATGATGTGTAAGATTCATCTGCACCAGACCAACACCAGACAATCTTTATATGGTCATACACAGCCATGCGTTCCAAACCTCATGCTCTAAGCTCTGTCTCACAGATATTGGTGTCAGACTCCCCCCCCCCTCCCATGTGTATTGTGTGTGTGTGTGTATTGTGTGTGTGTGTGTGTGTTTATTCAGCAGACACTTTCATCCAAAGCGACATGCAGAATTGGACTCGCAAACTTCATCTGGGGTCTGTAAACGAGGTATGCGGCTGTACAACAATGTCAGCTCTGCTTTCAGTCTCACACCGGAGAGGCCTGTTGCATGAATGTGAAAGCCAACTGGCCTTGAGATTTCGTCGGTGTGTTTGCATTCGTGAGCTGCTGCTGCTCTCACAGTAAACCAGGGGGCACAGGAAAAGTTGGGACTGACAATAACAGTGTTATGAAGTCAAGTACGAATGCTAGAATCCACCTGGCTTTAATCACCTTGACATGTATTTACGTGATTGTTTTGATCTTTTATCCCGTCCAACACTTTAAACCCTGGCCGTGTAGACTTGGGTGTAGCTGTACTGTGTCTTAATTTCACTGATGGATGGAACTTGGCTCGGTCACAAACAGAGACGTAGCCTCTGGCTGAGGAACCGCCAGACCAGAACTCTCTCTCTTCCTCTCGTTCGAGGGAACGGAATATGAACAAGAGACGAGGGAGAGAAGAGAACTCAGTCCGACATCTGAGTGCTCAGGTCGGGAGGGAGGGGGAGGGGGAGGGGGGGGGAGGGGGCTTCTGCTGTCTCCGTGTTATGACTCCTCATAGACAAACAACGACACGGAAACATCAGCCTCACTCTCTAGAGCTTCTAGAACTCCAAAGAAAACCATACCACAGATGACTGCTTTATCACACGCCCTGAAACGTACATGTCGCTGACATTGCTTTACTCCCCCCTGGTGCACACAGCTGCACGATCATGTCTTAGATCTGGAGGATTAGAAACCCAGAAAAAACTGTCTCATCATAACTAGAAACTTTCCAAAGGAATTACAAATATAAGGCTTTTTGGAAGCTTTTCTGAAATGGGGTTATAGTGTAATTTTGTAGGATGAGATGACATTCTGATACCAAACTTTGACAATTCAGACCACAAGAACCCTGAGTTATATGTTTATTGCTACAGCCTAATATACAACTCGGTCAACAGATGCATGTTCAGAAATGGCTCCACATTCTAACTTTGCAATCTCTGTCAGATTGAGGTCTTCGACTGTAACTGAAAGCAGTTCTCAAATGAAACTCGAACCTCAGTTTCAGATCCATAAATCACTTGTAGGTTTTAAATCTCCCCTGTAAACTGTGTTGCGCTGGGAACCCTTGTTAAAACAGGCCTGTTGGTAAGTGAAACACCAGCAAGGTTTCTGACATTTTTCACATCTCTGTTCTCATGCCAACCCCACTGTTACATATCCCACTTTTACCTTTTTTCAAGAATTTATGTTGAGAGTATAAAAAATACTGGACAAATCTATAAATGACTGCATGAACTCCGTAGAGACCCCCGTTAGTTGGAAATTGATATATAAGAGTGCTTTATGAAACCATTTTTCACCACCGGACTTCCTCAAACAAGGGAAGTCCGTTTTACAGTAACGTGTAATGAAATAGTTCTCTGGTTCTGCATTTGAGTCTTCATTGTCTCCTCCTCCGACTGAAAGGCGGATGCAGTGATGCCAGACCGTTGACTTCAAAGAGGAAGCTGTAATCTGTAGACCTTAAAGCAACAGTTGGTTCCACATTCACAGCAGTCAACCAGACATCAAGTCTTCATCCAACTGAGGACATCTTCAAACACATTTTGAAAATAGAATATATTTTTATACTCCTCTCACATCCTGCTGCTGTACACAAAGATCCTTTTTTTATGACCAGGAAAAGCCATAAGCCAGACACAAACAAAGCAAGTTGCTTTCAAGCCTGGTCATGTGCTGAATGCTAACATAGCCACCGTCAAAGGTTTCAGATTTTCAGGCAAACTTTAGGACGAAATTGAACTACATTTAGTCATTTAACAAACGCTCTTATCCAGAGCGACTTACAGTAAGTTCAGGGACATTCCCCCAGAGACAAGTAGGATGAAGTGCCTTGCCCAAGGACACAACCTCATTTTTCGCACAGCCAGGAATCGAACCGGCATCCAGAGTAATAGCCCGATTCCCTAACCGCTCAGCTATCTGACTCCAAACTAGTCAACCAGGCTGGTGTCCCCCTGTCACAACAACGAGTGACGACGAACATTCCTCTTCTAGTCCCACATCTACACGACACTGTCGGGGAGGAAACTGTGGAGGGTCAGATCGTCGCCTCCGTCGTCGTCACTGTCCAGCTCGCCCCCGTTGAGAAGCCCTCGGTTGTGAATGCGAGACCTTCCCAGAACCTCCCTGTTGATTTCAGGCAGCAGCGCCGAGATGCACGTCATCTCTGTGCCCCGCTGTCCCTCTCTCATCTTGTACATGCGCTTGCTGGACGAGAGCTTGGTGCAGAGGACGATGGTGCTGACCATGAAGATAGTAGCTAGTCCTGCCAGCGAAGCGATGGCGATCAGACACATGCTGACCAGGCCTCCTCTTCGGTTGGTGGGGCAGGATAGGACGCCGCCCCCTCCTGCGTGGTCCTTGTCCTGGTCGGGCGTCTTGGTGGACGTGGTTGCCGATGGGGGAAACAAGTTGTTCCTCCTGGGAACCTTTGGAATCAGGACCCATGAAGAGTTGGTAGAGTTGGCTGTGGTGACGATGGCTACTGTGGTGGATACGTTGTTAGGGGTAGAGATAAGTCCTATGGCTGTGGTGGATTCAGTCAAGGTATGGTTAGAGCTGGCAGAGGTGGACTCGTTGGTAGAGATAGGGCCTGTGGTGGAGGTGGACTCGTTGGTAGAGATAGGGGCTGTGGTGGAGGTGGACTGGTTGGTAGAGATAGGGCCTATGGTGGAGGTGGCCTCGTTGGTAGAGATAGGGCCTATGGTGGAGGTGGCATCGTTGGTAGAGATAGGGCCTATGGTGGAGGTGGCCTCGTTGGTAGAGATAGGGCCTATGGTGAAGGTGGCCTCGTTGGTAGAGATAGGGCCTATGGTGGAGGTGGCCTCGTAGGTAGAGATAGGGCCTACGGTGGAGGAAAAGGGTCCAGTGGTGGCAGTGAGCTCCAGGATGGGGGAATGTGTTGTTGTAGAGATGAGAGTGGTGGTAGCTAGTTCACGAGACGATGGGCCTGGGGCCGGGGAAGGTGTTTCAGTTGGTTGTTCTGTTTCTGAGGTGATACTCACAGTGGAGAGAGGAGGTGGAGGAGACAAAGTTGTCAGCACAGAGGGAGTAAAGCTCTGGCCAGATGATGGACCTGGGCTGGTCACCTGAGGCTGTGAGTGGTTCTCACCCTTATCTCTGGTGCTGGTGTTGGGCTCCGGGCCTTGGCTGGTTCTAACGTCTGTCTTTTCATCTTCACTTCCTGTCGCTGACGAAGTACTGTTTCCAGTTGCCTCTGTAGGCGGTCTCACATCCACCGGCTGGTCCAGGGGCTGTCGGGTCACCGCCGTCGGGTCACCGATGGTGTCCAGGGGCTGTCGGGTCACCGCCGTCGGGTCACCGATGGTGTCCGTGAGCCGTGAGGACCCAGGTGTGGAGGCGCGGTGTGACTCCTGTTGAGGTGAGGGAGCTGGGGAGGAAACAGAGCCGTCTGGCTCAGTGGAGGCCTGGGAGGGGAGGGGAGCGGACTCACTGCTGTTGGTACTGTGCACTGGGGTAAACACATCCTGAGTCTCCACAGAGGACAGCAGGAAGATACTCCACAACAGAAGATGCATCGTATGCTTCCTGAAGGCCATGACGCCAATTCTGAAACGGCAAAGGCAAGGCTTGATCAATGTTCATGTTAAGACATGCTCGTTGCAATAACAGGAAATATGTGAACACAGTATATAGAGAGATATGCAGATGCATTGACTGATAGATGGTGTGAGTGTCTGTGGAAAGCTGTTGTGTGTCACAAAACATCCTGTGACTGAGGAAGCTTGTGGCAAAGTATGGAACCGCTAGTCACCACCCATTTAACCGCAGAATCAGGAACTTAAACATTCATTCTAAACTTTTGTCTGTGACATAAAGTGTGTTCTGCCAAAACTAACAACACACATCAACCAAAGTATTTATTTAGGAGGGAATGACATTTTTTGATTATTATAACTTTTAAACCAACAAAAACTTGAGGGTTGGGTCTTTCCGGAACTATGAACTTCAAACTGTTCCATGTCAAAACTTAAGCAGGTATTAAGTCACGGCAATCAACATGAAATAACCCGGACAGCAACACAGTAGCCAGACTATACCATCCCCAAATGTGGGACAGACACCTCACCGCTTTTCTTACCTGACCCGAGGAGATGGAGAAGGAAGGGAAGGCAGATGGAGCTCAAGTGGAAGATGCTGGAGCAGAGAGCATGTCTGCGTGCGTTGATGAACTGTAGAGACGAACGGGGCAAAGTTTCTACCTGCTATGGGGAAACAGGAAGTGAGCAATGCAGCCGACGTCATAGCAACACCGCTGCAAGTGTGAGGAAAGATGGCAGAGTTTAGAGTTTGCAAGTGAAGACAAAAGGGATTTTGCCAGAACATGCCTCAAAACATGTGTCTGAATGAGTTCAGCAAGAAGAAGAGTTGCTCAGATGGGTGGAAGACTCCAACCACTCACCACACAACACTAACACTGCACTACTTTTGTTTTGATGTGTTTTTCTTTGATATTAGACAAATACTGTCAATGGTTTACATTGCCAGAGGTTAAATGGTTTCTTTAAGTCTAACTTCATCCTCACTGTTGGGAAAGCCTGACAATTAAATATTTAATTGATGATAAAATCTTTGGTCATGTGCACATGACAACGTACTTGGACTAAGAATAGTATGTGATCAGTCTAAAGAGAGGTAAGACATGGAGCTGAGCAGCACTCAGAGTGCTTTCTGTGATGTGTAACAGCAGATGTTTTAATCCAAAGTAACAAAGGAGGGATATGAATCTGGGATCTGCTGATCCGGGACAAATGCTCTACCACTGAGCTCCATCCTCTCACATAAGGGATAGGGGATTGGATTACAGCCTCCAGGAGAGCTGTTTATAGTTATATATATATATACTTATTATGTTATGCCAGGCTAATTTCTTTACAGTGAGGGAATGGAAATGTGTCTAGTATCGAAACCGGTACCCATGGAAACAACAGTTTCCAGTTCTGGTGAGTCATCGTGAGATGCTTGGCGAGCGGTAGCTGTAGCAGGAAGTTACAGGACGTTATCTTGTCACCTCTCACCCACCCACCCAGTGACAACACAGAATGCGCTGACAAAGTGAGCCACTGTCTGATTGCAATGATACGATGTAGAATGTGGAAGAGGAGACAGAACATGGATGTCTGATTGAAACATGCTTATTAATTCAGGGTGCATCATGCACCTCTACTTCAGGACTGGGTTCCAGCCTTTCTTTTATGCCTTTCAGAGCTTCATAACCCTGTGTTATCCAACTGTTATCCAAACCAAACAGCACATTTTTCTTCCAACAACAAATGAAACATAGAAACAATAGAAACTTGTTGTGTGACAAAATGTGTCGACGAATTTCTTTTGAAAGGTTTTACTATTAGATTTTTTTTCCGAACGATTTAAAAAAACGTTGTTTTTATTTTTCCGAAAGGTAAAAAAAAACCTGGGGCACAGCTACGGAAGCAAATCAGTGCCATAATGTTTTGAATTTTAAAAGGCATCGAATACTTAATATTGAAAATTAATGTAAAATCAAATTCAGGTTGCTCAAATTGGAGCCACAAAATTCGATCTTAAAAAATTCTAACATAAAAAATTCGAGCCTATAAAATTCGAGCCTAAAACTAGAATTTTATAGGAAATTTTCGTCTTGAATTTGATAGGCTCAAATTTTTTGGGCTCAATTTTTTTCAGCTGGAAAATGTTCGGCTCGAATTTGATAGGCCCGAATTTTTGAGGCTCGATTTTTTTTGGCTACATTTTTTTCAGCTGGAACATTTTCGGCTCGAATTTTATAGGCTCGAATTTTTCCAGCTGGAAAATGTTCGGCTCGAATTTGATAGGCTCAAATTTTTTGGCCTCAATTTTTTTCAGCTGGAAAATGTTCGGCTCGAATTTGATAGGCCCGAATTTTTGAGGCTCGATTTTTTTTGGCTACATTTTTTTCAGCTGGAACATTTTCGGCTCGAATTTTATAGGCTCGAATTTTTCCAGCTGGAAAATGTTCGGCTCGAATTTGATAGGCTTAATTTTTTGGGGGTCAATTTTTTTCAGCTGGAAAATGTTCGGCTCGGATTTGATAGGCTCGATTTTTGAGGCTCGAATTTTTTTGGCTCACTTTTTTTCAGATGGAAAATTTTCGGCTCGAATTTTATAGGCTCGAATTTTATAGGCTCCAAAAAATTTAGCTCGAATTTTTTCAGCTGGAAAATGTTCGGCTCGGATTTGATAGGCTCTAATTTTTTGGCCTACATCTTTTTCAGATGGAAAATTTTCGGCTTGAATTTTATAGGCTCGAATTTTATAGGCTCAAAAAAATTTGGCTCGAATTTTTACAGCTGGAAAATGTTCGGCTCGAATTTGAAAGGCTCGAATTTTTTTGCCTACATTTTTTTCAGATGGAAAATTTTCGGCTCGAATTTTATAGGCTCGAATTTTATAGGCTCCAAAAAATTTGGCTCGAATTTTTTCAGCTGGAAAATGTTCGGCTCGAATTTGATAGGCTCTAATTTTTTGGCCTACATCTTTTTCAGATGGAAAATTTTCGGCTTGAATTTTATAGGCTCGAATTTTATAGGCTCAAAAAAATTTGGCTCGAATTTTTTCAGCTGGAAAATGTTCGGCTCGAATTTGAAAGGCTCGAATTTTTTTGCCTACATTTTTTCCAGATGGAAAATTTTCGGCTCGAATTTTATAGGCTCGAATTTTATAGGCTCAAAAAAATTTGGCTCGAATTTTTTCAGCTGGAAAATGTTCGGCTCGAATTTGATAGGCTTAATTTTTTTGGGCTCAATTTTTTTCAGCTGGAAAATGTTCGGCTCGGATTTGATAGGCTCGAATTTTTTTGGCTCAATTTTTTTCAGCTGGAAAATGTTCGGCTCGAATTTTATAGGCTCGAATTTTATAGGCTCCAAAAAAATTTGCTCGAATTTTTTCAGCTGGAAAATTTTCGGCTCGGATTTAATAGGCTCGAATTTTTGAGGCTCGAATTTTTTTGGCTCAATTTTTTTCAGCTGGAAAATTTTCGGCTCGAATTTTATAGGCTTCAAAAAATTTAGCTCGAATTTTTTCAGCTGGAAAATGTTCGGCTCGAATTTTTTTGGCTCAATTTTTTTCAGCTGAAAATGTTCGGCTCGAATTTGATAGGCTCGAATTTTTGAGGCTCGAATTTGATAGGCTCGAATTTTTGAGGCTCGAATTTTTGAGGCTGGAAAATTTTCGGCTCGAATTTGATAGGGTTGAATTTGTTACGGTTTAATTTTTTAAGATCTCATTTTTTAGGCTCGAATTTGAGCAACCAGAATTATATTTTACATTGAAATATATTCAGATGAGAATTCAGTGTTGTTTAAATGTCAATATTAAGTATTCAATGCCTTTTAAAATTCTAAACATTATGGCACTGATTTGCTTCCATACACAGCACAGAGGGAACCATGTGTGACAGGCACCAAGTGACAAACCTTCTTCTATGGACATTACTGCACATTTCTGCACAACACCGACTTATCTATTCGGCTATCCTCTGATATTACACACTGAGGGGCCAAACACAACGTCTGAAAATGTTTTGGCAAGAGATTCTGACACGGACATGGTACCAGATAAAAGCAGACAAGCCTCAGACAAAATAGACAAAAGAGGTGATTTATCCCACAGAGTGACCTTCAAACTGGCGTTTTTCCCGGCTAAGGGATTTAATATGTGGGTGGTCGGGATAGGGAGGAAGGGAGAGGCAGAAGGCGTTGTCAAACTAGAAGGAGAAAGAGACAGGCTAAAGTCTTTCTAGAAAACTCTCACATAAATAAACAAATGACCAGCTAAGAACTTATCTGCTTGTTAAAGGACTCCATCCTGACTAGCTAGTAAGTGCTTCAGTGTATATCTGCTGTCATCTTCCTTTGACATCACCCCCATCTAGCTAGTTCACTGGTGTCTGAAGTCTGGCAGCTACAGAGCCAGCCTATCACACATCCTCTGGCTCCAGAGCCAGCCTATCAGAGGCCTATAGCCTCGAGAGAAAGCCTATCAGTGACCCTCAGCATGGTTAGTACATGAGTCTAGCCTCTAGAGGCCCTCAGCCTGTCAGTCTGGACAGGAAGTCAGGAGCAGAGGCCCGTTTTATAGGCTCACCATGGCAACGACGACCGTGGCTACGTGCTTTTTATGTTTGTTTTGACACACAGGCACATCTGGATGTGACTCTGCTGGAAGCTAGGAACATCTCGCCTTACGGAGTCTCCCGTTACACGCCATAGTAACAATGTACAAATTTGTCCTTAGAAATAGCCTGTATGAAAACAACCTTCTGAGTCACCCTGCTGATTAAAGCAGTTCTTTTAAACAACAGTCTGCTAGTTAAACTGGCGGGATTTCAGTCAGCTAGAGGACACACTGGCCACGGTCCGTTTTAAACCACACACACACACAAAACACATTCGAAGAGAGAAGTCAGAACAAAGGGATTTATTGTGGAGAAGACATCTGCATGAGTAAAATCTTTATTGCATGCACAGGACTATTTATCAGAGGGCTTCAGTGAAACAGGTGCTGAGAGAGAGGTCCCTTCACAGACAGCAGGGAGAGAGAGGTCCCTTCACAGACAGCAGGGAGAGAGACCTCAGTTTGACCCTTAATACCAGTCACAGAGTGACAGAGGCACCACTACATTTACACAACATTTACACCGGAGCGCCACGGTTCTCCTAACCGCCTCCACAAAACGCCCTCCTCCCCCCGACCCCCCCCACCCCACAGTTAAAATCTAAAGCTCGTAAAGAGCAGGTGCTAAAAGTAGCCCAAGGAGCCCCTTCACATTCACCCACCTGATGCTTATCAACACGAGCAGTGGGCAGAAAATCGTGTTTCTCACTCGTCGTCAGCAACAGTGTAACAGCTATAGTTTGGAGAGAGAGAGAGAGAGAACAAAAACCCCATTCTTCTCGTTGACTAATTCATTTCTATGAGAGCCTGTGGAATGTACAACAGGAGAGAGAGAAGACACAAAAAGAAATGAAGGATGCGGGAGTGCATGGACACGCGCGCGCACACACACACACACACACACACATTTTAAATTTGGCAGCACGAAAATCAAGGGAATATGGCAATACTGATGGTTACATAAAATCATTGATATTATCGCAGTAAGTACAACCTTCACAATCAGAATGTCCTTGACCACAATTTCAAACAATAACAAAACAAAAAAACAAAAAATTAAGACTTCAACAAAACCATCAACAAAAATGGCAGTTATATGTTTTATCTCCGGTAAAAAGGAGGACGATGGATCGCAAGAGTTTTTTTTCTTTGTCAGTGTTTTAAGAGGAAGGAGTGAGAGGGTTGGGTTGGCATGATGAGAGAAAAAAAAACGTTTGTCTTGGAATGTGTGCTTGGGATCGTCACTGGGAAAACACCAAGCGGAATGATGAAGCCGAATTTTCAATTTGGCAGTGACTGGCCCCGCCCACGTGACTCTCTCCAAACCGAGGATTGGTCCTGAGAAGGGGGGAGGGGGGTGGGGGTGGGGGGGGCGTTTCCTACATGGCAACCTTGGCGACCTGGTCCTCCAGTTTGGCGATTCTGCGATCCTGTAGGGTCACGAGGTCGCGCAGAGACTTGACCTCTCGGAGCAGCTCCTCCAACTTACCCTCGTTTTTCTGTAGGGAGGTAAGAGGACATCATCATCATCATCATCATCATCATCACCACCACCACCATCATCATCATCACCACCACCACCATCACACTCACAACACATCACCATCAGGCACACATAGTATCTGTAGTAGAGCCCGACCGATAACGGATTTTTTAAGGCCGATACCGATACAAATCTTTGGTGATTTAAAAATCCGATATCGGCCGATATAAAAAATATTTCTAAAATCCAGAAACGCGTAACAAAACAAAACAATTTCCCTAACAGTAGTTATTTGTAGTTTACATTTAGTCACTTTTAGCAGAAGTTCTTATCCAGAGCGACTAAATACAGGGACATTCCCAGAGGCAAGTAGGGTTAAGTGCCTTGCCCAAGGACACAACGTCATTTGACACGGCCACGAATCGAACCAGTAACCCTCTGATTAATAGCCCGATTCCCTAACTGCTCAGCCATCTGACTCCTGTTATCATTTCCTTACTAAAATATTATGATAATGCAGTTTCTGATAAATAAAATGTATAAAAATACAAACTTAAGATATGAAACTTAAAGTCCTTTGAACAAAAACACAATT
The DNA here is from genome assembly GCA_903064625.1 of Mallotus villosus. NCBI lineage: Eukaryota > Metazoa > Chordata > Actinopteri > Osmeriformes > Salangidae > Mallotus > Mallotus villosus. Next base: position 347,035 of record CAEFZP010005716.1, read on the forward strand.
ATAAATAAATAAAAATACTAAACTTAAATATTCATTTATCGGCCATTATAAATGCCGATACCGATAGTTTGGAAAATGCCTAATATTGGCCGATAATATCGGCCCGCCAATATATATCGGTCAGGCTCTAATCTGTAGTAGCGTGTTATTTCTCTGAAGCTAGCATGTAAGCTTTCATGTAAATGCGGTCGGCTTGTCAACAGTCTAGTCCCACTCCTACTTACTATTGAGGGCTGTGGAGAGGCCTGTTTCTGGGCCGGTGAGGTGTGCTCTGCTTTCGTAGCCGGCTTGCTCTCCAGAACGTTCTTCTTGACCACCTTCAGGTCTCGGTTCTTGCCGGGCGCGTAGCCGTTCTTCAGGGAGATAAGGATGGGGTCACCGTTCTTCCCGTCGAACCACTCCTCCGCCTCCAGGGCGCAGTCCGGCCCCGCCGTGTCCGGGTACAGGTCGTCCTGGAACAGGTCCGACTGCGTGTGGAGGAGAGAGGATGGAGGTGGAGGAGAGAGAGCGAGAGGCGGAGGGAGACAGTGAAGCGAGGGAGAGGATAGGGGTCATTAAAGTCCTGTTACATGTGAATCAGGTTTGATGTTGCAGTTAACGTCTGGTAACAAGAGCAGGAAAATGACCAACCTTCCGGGGAACAGTCATGATGATCGGCTCACACTTTCTCTCATGCAGTTTATAAAACCTAGAGGAAACACATGAAAGTATGCATCTTCATTGAAGGCAGGGACATGGGTTCGATTCTACCCCGGGTCATTTCCTGTTTGTCCCCCCCCTCTCTCTTTCCTGTCACACTACCATTTATATCTATATCATGAAAGCAGAAATTCCTTCATCTTTAGAGAAATAAAAGTATTCATTTAGCAGATCCTTCTATCCAAAGTGCATATAGAACAGGAGGGATTTGACCTCTTGTTCTGCAGTCAAACACTTGATCCCCATCGCCCTCTAGTGGACCAAAACGAGTATAAACATCCGATTCTCTCTAGTCTGGACTGGCTGGCGGCCGCTTCGAGTACCTGGCGATCTCGCATTTGTTGACGTCCAGGCCTCTCTTGGGCATGTAGCCCATGCCCCTCTGAGGCTCCTTGCTGCTGAACGTGTTGAGGTAGTGGACGAACGGAGCCTCGTCCGTGATCTCAAAGTAGCGGATGCTGCTGTCGCCCTGCAGGGGGAGAGGATGGAGATGGAGAGAGGACCAGCGATGGAGAGAGAGGAATAGGGAGACGGGAGAGAGAGAGACAGAGACAGACAAAGAGAGAGAGACAAAGGAGATGGAGGGAGACAGGGGGAGAAATACGGAGTGGTAGAGAAGAAGGAAAAGAGAGAGAGAGAAAGAGAGACAAATCGAGAGAGAGACAGACAGAGAGAGACATGGAGAAGGTAGAAGAGCAGAGAAGAAGAGAACGTCAGCTCTAGTGAGTGTTCTGATTCTACACTTCAGATCCTAGTTCTTCTTAATCTTTTGTTATGAAATAGAGGAAAGCCAAATCAGCCAAAGGGGAGGTCCCTGCTGAGGGGGGCGGAGCCAGCAGCAGACATACCTTGCCACACAGGTAGACCACGTTGGTGTCGGCGTCGTAGAAGGGCAGGAGGACTCCGTTGCTGGTGTCCATCTCGTGGACGGAGATCGGCTCATCCATGCTTTTCTGTTAGCAGAGGAGGAGGATTGTGGTCTGGTAAGATCTGGCTGTGTGTGTGTGTGTGTGTGTGTGTGGTGAGGTAGCGAGGGTTAGTGTGTGTTGTGTATGCATGGTGAGGGGACCAACAGGGTTAAGGATAGTGTGTGTGTGTGTGTGTGTGTGTGTGTGTGAGATGAGGGTTAGACCTACAGAGTTAGGATAGGTTGTGTGTGTGTGTGTGTGTGAGAGAGACCTACAGGGTTAAGGATAGTGTGTGTGTGTGTGTGTGTGAGAGACCTACAGGGTTCCACAGGGCTAGCTGCCGCTCGCTCATGCGGCTGAAGCCGGTGGTGAAGATGTTGCCGTCGGCGAGGAAGATGGCTCTCATTGGTCGAGCTCCCTCGTGGGCCTTGTCCTTCTCCTGGAAGAGAGACAGCACGGCCTTGAGACAGCGAGTGACGGTGTGTGTTTCTAGGTGGACTGTGTGTGTGTGTGTCTGTCTGTCTGTGTGTGAGTGTGGTGTGTATCTGCACGTGTGTGTCTTCGCGTGTCTGTCCGCAAGGCACACGCGTGCCACGTCGTTAACAACACGGCCGTCTCCGCTCACCGCCACCACCTTCTCCTTGCGCGGGTCGATGACGCGGATCTTCTTGTCCTTGCAGGCCGTGCAGATGAGGCTGCCGTTACGGCTCCAGCAGGCGCTGAAGATCACGTCAGGATGCATGTCCTCCAGGGTGATCATGGCCTCGCCCGTGCCCACGTTCCACACGATGATCTGGTTGTCGCAGCCTGAGGGAAGGGGAGGGAGGAGGTTAGCATCGAGGGGGTTAGCATCGAGGGGGTTAGCATCAAGGGGGTTAGCATCGACGGGGTTAGCATCAACAACCAAGGACCGAGGTAGGATCAGGACCAGGGGTATGGGAAGTCTGGTGGGGCCCCTACCTGCACTGAGGAGTACGTTGCGGGCGGTGGGGTGCCAGGTTACGATGCCAACCCTCTTGGAGTGTCCCTCCAGCACGACCACGGGCTCCGATAGGGCAACTGTCAGGCCGTTCTCAGGGATCTGCCACACCTGGACACACACACAGGCACACACAAAGTTTCTTGAGAACTTGAAACAAAAATACACTAAAATTGCAGTACAAGAAAACACCAGAGGCAAACCTTTCTGGGATGTCCTCGAATCAAAACTTCAGACGTACATCCCATAATATCCCTCATTATCAGCCCTATACAGGAGGGGGGGGGGCTGTGGGTATAGCTCCGAGCTTTTGACTGCATATCAAGTTTCAAATCTCCCTCTGCTAATTGCTTTGGATGAAAGCGTCTGATAAATGAATGCATTAGCCTACATTACACATGGCACTGTGTGAACAGGGTGTGTTGGCTAGGAGCAGCCAGCAGAGGGCAGCAGCGAGCTTCTCAGGGGAAAAGGCCCCATCAGAACAGTAAGAGAAGAATCAAGTTGGCATGACAACATGACTGTTTTCACCAGATTTGGGATTGAGATGAAAGACTTGACATACACAGCAGTTGATATCATCACTTGTTATCCACTCCTGAGAAAGGCCTTCATATATATATATATATAATGACTTAAAGAGTTTGAGTTAAATAAGGTTTTATCCATTATCGACAACATCAACATATCCAGATTACAATATCTACTTATGCAGTCATAACAAATAATACTTAGCCAAGATTGTTTAATGAACTTGTTTAGTTGACTTCCTCTACAACTCAGGCCCATGTGCTGCTGATCGGGCCTGTGCAGTGTGCATTTATCCATGGGCATTTTAGAAGACCAAATAAGTCTAAATAGCACAACCTTTTCATGGGGCTGGTCGGGTGAGGTCATCCTATCCAAGTATCTGATTTCTGTCTTGAAGACACACAGGGGCTGTGGAACTCACATGGGGAGGCGGTAGAATTACAAACTCTCCCTCAGTGTCCTCACACTGAACCACTTAGGACCAGTTAACCCCATACTAAACGGCTCCTACGGCTTAAAATAAAATGTTTAACATTTCTCTGTATTTTTGGTGTGATTATAACCCCTCAGTGCTGATCTGATCTGTGGGCCTATGAAGCCTTCTGTGACAGTGCTTGTGGGGGAAAAAGCCATACAAACTAAGATAACTGAAACCGGCCCTCATGGTGAGACCGGCCCTCATGGTGAAACCGGCCCTCATGGTGAGACCGGCCCTCAGGTACGTACCATGACGGTGCAGTCCTCCGAGCCGCTGGCGATCACGTGGTCGTTGTGAGGGCACCAGTCAATGTCCAGCACAGGCCCCGTATGACCACACACGGTCGGGTAGGTCTTGTCTATGCGACCAGTCTGGGGGGGGGGAGAGAGAGACAGGTTATGGTTGTAGGTCTCGTCTTTGGGACCAGTTTGTGGACAGACAGACAGACAGACAAACAGAGACAGAAGGTGAGTGGGAGGACTGGAGAGAGATAATGGAGGGGGAGGGGCTGGTGAGAGAGAGAGACAGGAGAGAGGGGGGACTTGAGGACGGCTTGGTAGAACCAGCTGGTGGAGAAGGTGAAGTCCATAGAGATGCTCATTCATGTCACTTTAGCTGCCATGACCGCCTGAACATATGGTGCTGGTCCTGAGTTCATGGAGATAACGCTCGTCTCCACAATCACTTTCCTTCAACATCTTTCTTCCTTCAGGACCAAGCGTCACTTCTGACACCGGATTTAACATTTAAAAGCATTTTTAAGCGTGGACGGGCTGAAATTCCCAACAAAAGCTAATTCAGCCAATCAGTGCTCCTCCAGATGACATCATGCACCTAGAGGTCAAGCAGTGACCTCTGGTTGTCCCCCGGATCAATGACGGATGAGGACAGGCCAGGGACACTCCTTTATTCTCTCTGGGTAATCCTGTCTGACAGACCGGCAGAGGCAGACAGACACGCAGACAGAGACAGGCAGACAGACAGGCAGAGCAGGTCTCAGCCTTCTGCCTGAAGTCACTCCAGGCCTTTGTGTTAGGCCCCCCCCCTCTTTCTTTCTGTTCCTCTCTCCACCCCCCTCTCTCTCCCTCTGTTCCTCTCTCCACCCCCCCTCTCTCTCTCTGTCCCCCCCCCTCTCTCTCTGTGTTCCTCCCCCCCCCTCCTCTCTCTCTCTCTCTCTCTCTCTCTCTGTCCCCCCCCCTCCCTCCCTCTCTCCTCCTCTGTTCACAAGTTGTTGGGCCTGTGGTGATGTCAGTGACCTCAGCATCTCTACATTTCACACTGATAAAGAGGTCTGCTTTTAACCCTCAGACTCAGAGCTGTGGCATGTGAGCCAGGCCACCTGATAGCAGACCCACGTCTTCGGGAGAGAACACAGCGTTTTCGGCTGCAGCAAATAGTTGCTGAGCTTGGCGTTCTCCCCCAAAAACTGGTCTCTCCACCCCTCTCTCTCTCTCTCTCTCTCTCTCTCTCTCTCCCCCCCATCACACCATTGTAATCAATACACATAGCAGGAAGCACCAGGATTGTTTATGAAATGCAGCGGGGAGGGGGAGTGGGGAGGGGCAGAAGGGAGGGGGAGAGAGGGGGGTAGCTATCTGATCACATGCCCCATGGGGCTACACTCCCTGCCATTACCTCAGTTGTCACGGTAACTACTAGCCAGGAGGGAGGGCAAGAACAGTCATTTTGATTTCTGCTCCCAAAGTGAAGAGGACAGGGGCAGAGGGGAGGGAGGAGGTAGGGACGGGGTAGGGAGGGAGGGAGGTAGGGAGGGGGTAGGAGGTAGGGAGGGGGTAGGAGGTAGGGAGGGGGTAGGAGGGAGAGATTGTGGGGGGGAGGGTTCTGTTTGTCCAAGGCTTTCACCAGACACGTAGTATTTAGGATGAATGCTAACACACAGCTGCTGCTCTGGTCAGTATCTCTTCCTCCTCAGAGTTATAATGAGGGTGCAGTAGGCAGAGCGACTGACTGCACGTCGACTACGTCGTCTGGATAAAAGCATACGCCAAATGAATATTTGTTTTCTTACGTGTAAGATAGGACACACTAACCTGACTGGCTGGGTAACTGAAGCCTACCTGGCTGTTATGGGTCATGATTATAGAACTCACTTTATAACAGCCTCGTTTAAACCCTCACCTTGAGCTCCCACGGACCTCACCGTTCTCCTCGGGAAGATGCTGACGAGCAGCTGGCACATAGTTTACAGGCCGCCGTCAACAGCATCAAGATAAATCCCAAATAAATGAACAAATGTTTGCCTGTTACTATCACCTCAGGGAGAGAGGGAGTAAAAGAGCGAGAGAGAGAGAGAGAGAGAGAGAGAGAGAGAGAGAGAGAGCACGAAAGTGTGACAGGAAGAGGGGATTTGGAAACTGATTAAAACAAAGAAAAAGACAAGATACAAATACATAGAGAGAGAACAGGAGACAGAGGGATAAAGAGTGCTAGAAAAGGTTTGAGAAAGGATGGGAGACTGAGCGAAACAGAGAAAGACAGATGTATAGAGAGAGAGAGAGAGAGTTAGGGGTTGAAGACAGGTCACTAACTAGGCTAATCATACAGGCCAGAGGCCTCCAGGCACAAAGCTGGATGCTATCGACAGATACACTACATTCAAACTCACACCTCTACAGCCGCATTGCCAGCCGTTGTCAGCATTTTCATCAGTCCCACATAATGCATGTCAAAATGACTCATGCTAATATCATGGCAAACTGGTGCCAATTATACAGGGAGTCTTCCAGGGTTTGGGTGTAGCTCAGCGCTAGTGCATTGTCAGAGGTCACAGGTTCAAATCCCCTGAACTAAATGGGGCTTTGGAACCTCTGCTTAATTAATACATTATTATTATTATCATCACCCAGCTTCAGGTCTGGAAGCCTTGTAGTTCAGCTTCTGTTGCTGCCACACTAGCTGGTGCTATACGGTAGCTTATATTTACTGATCAACCATGTGGCCTATATGTGTCTGTCACCCCTCCCCCAGTCAGTGTCCCAGGGTCAGCCAGGCAAGCCTAATAGTGGGCGGGGGTGCGTGAAATAGCTGTAATATCACACTGATTAAAAGCCATGCATGGTCTGTGGTGTTTGTGATTCACACCGGCACCAGGCAGTAACGCGGGGAAGTGTCAGAGAGAGAGGAATCCAACCGGTCCATCCAAATTCATTCATTCATTTTGTTAGTGTCACTATTTAAACTTCCTCCGTATTTCTTAGGACGAAAAAAAACCCTGACATAAAAACAATGAAGTATTTTGGATTACGTCCTCGTTTACTGCGAGAAGACACGAAAAGAAAGGTTTCACGAGGAAAGATTCCCTCTCAAAAATTCAACCCTCTGTCCCAGAATCCATTAGGCAACACATGAATTCAGCCAATGGGGAGAGAGAGGAAATGGTCCTCTCGGCTGACATGCAAAGAACTGGACTTCCTTATATGGTCATGTCTGCTGACAGTGGGCGGGCCCTCCTTGAAGGGGGCAGGGGAGGAGGAGGAGAAACACAGGCTGTTGCAGCACGCACGCTTTCTCCCTGCAGACAAGCTGCTGGCTCTCTAAAGCCATAACGATGAGAGCATTGCTGTATTTCTCTCCCTCTCTCTCCCTCTCTCTCCCTCTCTCTCCCTCTCCCTCTCTTTATGCTACTACATTTTCTTCTGTAATCTCTCACAGATAATGTTACTGAACGTGGAGCGTTAGCATGGACCAACAAACCAAATTGAGGATCGGCCTCTCGTTTGATGGAGAGGAGGAACAGAGGAAGGAGGAGGAGAGGGAAAGGAGGAAGAGGAGAGGAGGAACACAGGAAGGAGAGGAGAGGAGGAACACAGGAAGGAGAGGACACAACGTAAATTTGCAAGGCCAGGAATCGAACCAGCAACCTTCTGATTACTGGCCCGATTCCCTAACCACTCAGCCACCTGACTCCCCCACAAACACAGACACCTGACGGCGGCGGTCACCTTCTGTAGAGGGAGGACGAGGAAGGCCCCGCCCCCGCTGGCCTCGATGATGAGGGCGACGAACTTGGGGTTGACGGCGCAAAACGAGCTGTCCCATGTGACCCGGGAGACGCGGATGTCGTCATAGCACTGGTCGTTCTTCACCGCCTGGCCGAAGACGTGACGGAACTTACTCGCACGCACGACTCGCCTGAACATGTCTGCCATCAGAGAGAGAGAAGAAAGGAAAAGAAAAAGAGAGAGAGGGATGGAATCGGGGAGGAAGGAGGAGAGAGAAGAGAGAAAGGTGTCATAATTACAACTAAGTTCAGCGTTATTCAGGGCTGGCGTTTGTGGTTCTGCCTGCCCGTCCACTTCATCACTCAGATGACTACAGCACACACTGAGACACTTACGCAGGACTAAGTGAATGTCCCTGTTAAGTCTCACAAAACCAGATTTACTCCCCAGTCCAGCTGGCCCTGACCAGGGGATAAAGTCGCCTCACCATCACACCCCCACCCCGTTCCACCACCACCACAAGCCTACACCCCCCCACCCCGTTCCACCACCACCACCACAAGCCTACACTCCATTCTTTGGAGGCTGGTATCTGATATCCCAGCGTGTTCACAGCACATCTCTCCTCCTTGCTAGACTGGTTTACGGCTTGACGCTCCCGACACCCCGCTTGGAACGGCACTTCCTCTCGTTGGCCAGGCCCGGCGTTTTCGTCGGCAAGCCCCGTGTCCGAGCAAGCCAGTGTCCGAGCAAGCGAACCCGAACCGGGGCTGGACCGGGAGAGTCTGGGCTGAGATGGGGGGGGTCGGGGGGTGTTGATAGAACAGGAGAGGCTTGGCTCATGTTCATGATCTTCGTCCACTCAGACTCTCAACCCAAATGACACCGATACCACTTAACAGGTTCACATCACAATAGCAGCTAACCACTGCACAGTCCAACATAGCGTGGTCATCTTTTGCTGACTCCGTTTCCTGTCCAAGCAGAAGAGGACCATCTGCAGGAAGTGGAGACCAAACTCCGATCTGCCCGTCACATGGCAACAAGCACCCTACCCCCCAGCCCGGTGGTAGACTGTTGACTGCAGATCACAAGTTTGCAGGTTCAAAACACCCCTTCCTACCCCCCCCACCCCCCCCACTCATACATCGATTTAGATAAAAGCATCTGCTAAATAAATTACATGACTTATTACAAATTGCCGTTCAGCAAAGAATGTGAGAATGTCCTGACTACAGTGGGCTGACGGATGGGTTTCAATCAGGGGCGTTTCCAGGGAGCTGGGACATATCACCGTGCTGTTCCGTCGTTCCATCGAAGGTGTGTGAACGAGAAGTGGAGGTTCTGTGTGACATTCTAGTGGCAGTGCCGAAGCACGCCCACCACCCACCTCCTGCCATGACTGCAGGCCTCCAGACTGATTACTGGAGCTCAGATATGCTCAGATACATTCAGAGAGCCTTTAGTGCTCATTGCTGCTTTCCTCTCCTGCTCCCTTCTCTTCTCCTCCCTCCTCCTCTCCTCTTCTCTCTCTTCTCCTCCTCCTCCCTCTCCTTCCTTCCTTCCTTCTCCTCTCCTTCCTTCCTTCCTTCCTTCTCCTCTCCTACTCCCTCTCCTCTCCTCTCCTCTCCTCAGTAGAGGCCAGGGTGTTGTTTCTGTACCAGGCCCCTCTCCTCTCCTCCCTTCTCCTCTCCTCTTCTCCTCTCCTCTTCTCTGTCCCCTCCCCTCTCCTCTCCTCTTCTCCTCTCCTCTTCTCTTCCCCTCCCTTCTCCTCTCCTCTCCTCTCCTCAGTAGAGGCCAGGGTGTTGTTTCTGTACCAGGCCCCTCTCCTCTTCTCCTCTCCTCTCCTATTCCCTTCTCCTCTACTCCCCTCCTCCTCTCCTCTCCATCTCCTCCCTTCTCCTCCTCCTCTCCTCTCCTCTCCTCTGTAGAGGCCAGGGTGTTGTTTCTGTACCAGGCCCCTCTCACCACTCAGATATCCCCCAGGGTGAGGTCTTTCGGCAGAGGGCACACAGGCTATTCTGATCCATCAGAAACGCTCACTGAGTCAAGGCTGCATTACCAGCTCAGGATGGAGCTTCTTCTGACTGGGGTTGGCATGCTTAAATAGTTTTCATAATAATGTAGCAGAGGCTTTTATCCAAAGCAACACAGGGTGGGAGGGTTCAAACGACCTGCAGTCAAACACTCTATATACCCCTGAGCTACACCCAGTGACAACGGGTGTTAAAGTGTAGAAGATCTGGTCCGAGGATCAGATTGCACCATCCATGGTGATGGACGATAGAGGATGTAGCTTGGTGGGTACTGTTTGACCGCAAATCAAGAAGTTTCAGGTTCAAGCCCCCACCCCCCCTGTGTTGCTTCGGGTCAAAGCGTCTGCTAAACGAACACACTGTGTTAGTTGTACATGATCCAGTGGGCTGAACAGGTCCCAGGTCCGGTCTCCAGCGCTGACAGACTCTGTGAAGGCCGGGCCGGAACAGTTTGTTCTTTTGATGGTTTTTGCGGCTCGTGGCTGATTTGGGCCACTGACGAGGCCTTCGCACAGAGCACCTCCTGGTCTGTGATGTTCTCCTGCTCTGTGCAGCGCATGGGTTATTAGTTTCCACATGCTGACCTACTTTCCCCCTCAACATGGCATATGACATGATGGGGGCTCTCCAGCCAGGCTGACTTGACATCAACCACAAACGTTAAGGAGAATAAGTCAAACAGTCTTTGGTTTGAGCCGTTTTATGTTGTCTAAAAAAATTGGCTTCAGTGGACACTTGCCGAGGTTGACACAGATTTGTTGTGTCCGCCTGAACATATGCCATTGATTAGGTCACAGAGAGATGCTGAGAGATATCTATACTGTGTAGGAACACAGCTGGGATTCCAGATTTGGGTATTATTGTTTCAGTTCCGCTGCATCTTACAAACTCATAAATCGCAGAATGACGGTACAATGGGGCATATCTAACAGATCTAATGCACGAGATCTATCTAATCTCTGAACAGCTGGTTAATATTACCGGCCTCGAGCACCAGTGAGCTCTGCTCCTCCAGAAGACACAAACTAATCATTTCATGACCTTTGTGAGACAGCATCATTAAGTGCACGTCATTAGAAGCATCATTGATAGCCAAAGAGCAATTACAAAAGCAGTTAAATGAATGGCCATTGAAAGTGACGTGTATATGCCATAGATTCCTAGAATTCTACCATTGATACACATGAAGTTATGAATGGCGATAGATTGGGACGCAATAATGTGCCATGTGTAGACAAACAATCAATGGGCTCGGTCACAAAAGCAATTGTGTGGTGTTTCTTGCTGGTTAGCCTCCCTTGCTAGCTAGCGCTGTGCTAATGATAGCTAGATAGCCACTTCCTTAGCTATCTTTGTGCTTTCCCATTTTTTGGAAAATACTTCACCAGCCAATGAGCATACATGAACCTAGGCTAGAAGTCAAAATCCAGATTTCTGCACGAAATTTTCCATTTAAACACACAGCAAGATTGATGGATAGTATGCAAGCCAGCTAACACGCTAGCTGCGCTCATTTGGAGAATAGACCACCGCCAGCGAGCTATTATGACGCAAGTGCAGATTGTATCCATGGTCCTTCTGGTTTCTCCCATTCATATCAGCTAGCTAAATGGTGCGCAGCCCTACACGCAAGATGTACACGCAAGATGTTCAATGCAAAATCGAGACCGGTGAATTTTACTTACCTCCTAAATCTATGCAAGGTTTTCACTCGAACGCGAGGTAATCAATCTGAAAACATGAATATAGGTGATCCCTTATCCGTTTGGATGTCCCTTCTCTCAACAATCGTTTGTCCGTTCTTTCCCTCCTGACTGCAAGTCTATGAACCGGAAGCAACGCCCAGTTTCATCCCCACCTATTTCATTTAAGGCGTGAGGATGTGAGCATCCCCAGTATCCTAAAATCATATAATGAGTACTTACATAAAATGCTGATAATACATATTGTACAAATAATAATAATAATAATCAACTTCACAACAATTATCTCATTTCAAATGAAAACATATGGAAATATCCATACATAGCATATCATGATCATGACACTTAATCATTCATTATTATAACAACCGCAACCCAGGGTTTTAAATGTGCTATTCGTGTTAAGGTTTCTGCACCTGCAATGGGCAAATGAATGAGTGTTAAAGGATAAATTATAGTGTGAAAATTGAAGTAACCTTCATTTTAAAAAAAAATCTACACATTACAATAATACAACTAAACCGAATAAAAACAACAGTGCATCAAGCCATCCACTACTCCAGACTGCTTGCCATCATTACAGATTTTTTGTAACCGTTTTTTTGCTGAGCTCAAGCGACCTCAAGTGGTGATTACTAAGTATCTCATCTTTACCGTATGCGCTTGTATGACGGACAGACACTCAGCCTACTGTAATAAAGTTCCGATCACATCAACTGCACAGAGGACCACATTAGTAGACTTAGCTAAAAAATGTACACTTATTTTGATTTCCCCCAAAGTGCGTATAAGTCTATTTTCAAATGTATTCCATGTACGTTTTCAGTTCCAAACCATCGAGCAGTTGTGCTTAGGTAAATGCGAAATGTGACAAAAATAGCTCCTTTACAACACAGGGTTCTCAGGTGTCAGTGGGTATCTGTAATGCAGTGACAGATACAGTGAAGGATATATCTATATCTATGTGTATATTTAGAGAGAGACAGACAGAGTGAGAGCAAATGCGAGAGAAAGACAAAGAGAAAAACAGAGATAGAAGGGAGGAAGAGAGAATAAGAAAGATAACTCTCTAAGAGAGTTTGAGAGAGATAGAAAGAGAGAGATAGATAGATAGAGAGAGAGATAAATATAGAGAGTGAGGGAGAGAGAGAGATAGATAGAGAGAGATAGAGAGATAGAGATAGAGAGTGAGGGAGATAGAGAGAGTGAGTGAGAGAGAGAGAGCGAGACGAGAGAGAGAGTGAGAGAGCGAGAGCAGCAGAGAGAGAGAGCGAGAGACGAGTGAGTGAGAGAGAGAGCGAGAGAGCGAGAGAGAGAGAGAGAGAGAGAGAGAGATAGACAGTGGAGAAATAGGAGAGAACGTCAATAAAGCCTCTACCTTTCTTGGGCGGAGGCTGGGACTCTGGTGGCTTCTCCGCGGGCTTCTTCGTGGCGTCGAAAGTCTTCTTCATCTGGGACACCTTGAGGCTGGATCCCTGCTCGCTTGGCCCGCCGTCGGGCCTGGTGTCTGGGCCTCTGAACGAGTCCGTGTGACGTCTGACCTTCTGGTGCATCTGGTTGGTCTCCTTAATGAGGATAGACACAGGCTTGTAGCGAGACACAGCCTCGCTTTCCTCCACAGCCTCGTCATCGCTACCCTCCTCTTCCTCGCTCGCTTCTCGGTGGTTGCCGTAGTCACAGGAGTCCCTCCGGTTGTCCTCCGCCATGTTCCTCCACACGACGGGTTCCACTTCCTGGTTGTCATCGTCTGTAGGGCCAGCTGTGACCTCTGACCCTGGAAATGGACCTGAAGACGCATATGGGTTTTTGGGTTTCTTAGGTACGGGAGGAGGTGGACCCTTGGTTTTGGCCTGCCTTTCAATGTAAGGTCTCACTTGCAACATGTCTAGGTTTCTCAGCTCCTCATCCCTGGAGCGTTTCACCATGCGCGCCCAGGCGTCGAAATCGATCATATTTCTGTACTGATCCTCTCTGTGAACTCTCTGGGAGAAATCATCCACAGGATCTGGAACTTCTCTTCTTCTCTGGGAGAAATCATCCACAGGATCTGGAACTTCTCTTCTTCTCTGGGAGAAATCATCCACAGGATCTGGAACTTCTCTTCTTCTCTGGGAGAAATCATCCACAGGATCTGGAACTTCTCTTCTTCTCTGGGAGAAATCATCCACAGGATCTGGAACTTCTCTTCTTCTCTGGGAGAAATCATCCACAGGATCTGGAACTTCTCTTCTTCTCTGGGAGAAATCATCCACAGGATCTGGAACTTCTCTTCTTCTCTGGGAGAAATCATCCACAGGATCTGGAACTTCTCTTCTTCTCTGGGAGAAATCATCCACAGGATCTGGAACTTCTCTTCTTCTATGGGAGAAATCATCCACAGGATCTGGGGACACGTTGCCCTCGGATGACACGGGGCACGTCCCCTCCTCGTCCCAGGGCGTGTCCTGGGAGGGGAGGAGGAGGTCTCTGGTGTTCTCTCTGCTCAGCTGACCGCGCCTCCTCTTCTCCTTCTCCCTGTGAGGGTGAACGCCTCCTCTGCTCTTCTTCTCTTCCGAAAGCTTCGCCCACATCTTACTGAAGGCGTTCGAGGGTTTCTTGGGTACGGGCGGCGGAGGTCCCTTCTTCCTGGTCCTCCCCTCCGGGTTGGACTCCGTCTCCGCCCGCACGTCGGCCAAGTCCCCGCCGGGCTGTGCCTCTCTCTCGGGCAACAGGTGACTGACGGGCGGCAGGGTGGTGACGGCGCTGAAACAAACAAGCTCTCTCTCTCTCCGCAGGGCGGCAACCTGTCGCCCTCTGTCAAGGTCCTCGGGGAGGTCCAGGGGGAGGGGAGGGGAGGGAGCCAGGCTGCTTTGCTCCATGGAGCAGAAGGCCGTTTGGAGGTGTGGCAGCTTGGAGGCGGGAGAGAGAGCAGACGGGTGGCGTTCTGAGGGGCGTCTCTTCTTGTCTGGGATGCTGCGACTCGGAACCTTCGGTGGGGAAGAGGCGGCCGCCATCTTGAACCCGGGCTCCTCCTCTGCCTTCGCACGCGGGCCGACGTCGCCCCCGACTCCCTCGGTGACACACTCGGCAGGGTCGCCAGGGAGTCTACGAGTTTCACCGTCCGTGTTCAGTTGGACCAAATGATCGTTCGCGCTGTCGTGATGAGTGTTTCCGTCGCTGACTTGATGATTGTCCAATGAACGCCCGTCCCTCGTCTTCATCGATGAGTCACCTGTCAGATGTGAGGACGAGGATCTCTTATCTCGATGATCCCGAACCCCCATTCCATCACAAGTGTCTCCAACCTCATCAGCGCGTGTCCAACGTTCATCCTGCCGAGTGGGAACTCCATTCTGCCTCGGATTTCTTCCGACACGCCCGAGGTTCTCCTCCACGGAGGGTTCCCCGGGGGAAACGGAACGATACTGACCAGACATCTCCTGAGGCGCTCTCTTCCCAGGGTGCCCTCTCGTCTCACACCCCCTCTCCCTGCCGCCTGGGTCCTGGCCGACCCCCTCAGACACGAGCCAGGGCGCGTCCTCCTCAGAATTGACCCAGGGTGCATCCTCCTCAGACGTGACCCAGGGCGCGTCCTCCTCAACCTGCACAAACTCCTCCTCCTCGGAGGGACTGGCCACGAGCATCCGTCCGGTGCGACTCTCTGCCATGGTCTCACTCTCTGCGTCTTCCTCTTCCTGTGTGCTGGGCTCCGAGCTCTGTCTCCTCTCCTCTGAGCTTGGGGTTGTTTCTGGCTCAGCGTTACATGTGACAGCCTTGCCCTCTCCGTCCCCTCCCTCCTCCCCCGCCGGCCCCCCCCTCCTCCCCCAGCGCTGGGCTCATTGGCTCCCCCCGGGGGGTGTCTGCCAGGGGGGCTGGGAGATCATCTAACTGCTCTGTTTGGCTGCTGACGCTGAGCCAGTCTGTGCTCCCGTTGCCCCCAGTGCTCCCAGTGCTGTCAATGCTGCTGGCCTGGTCTTCAGGCTCAGACGAGGGCTGGGATCCTGCCTCCCTCTTCCCCCGCCCGCCTGGGTCTCCCTCCTTCTCCGACGGTTTGTCTTGCTTCTGGCCCATGGTTTATCTCTCCCACTGTG
Source organism: Mallotus villosus (assembly GCA_903064625.1). Lineage (NCBI taxonomy): Eukaryota > Metazoa > Chordata > Actinopteri > Osmeriformes > Salangidae > Mallotus > Mallotus villosus. Next base: position 362,401 of record CAEFZP010005716.1, read on the forward strand.
ACGAGAGAGGAACACAGAAAGACACAAGTAGCGGGTTAGCGCACAAACCCACCAAGCTTTATGTATGTGAGGCGTCATGGTGGTACAGGGTCGATTCAGGGCCTTGTGCCAAACCTATCCCACTCCTCCACCAGGTCTCTATCTCCTCCACCAAACTCTCTCTATTTCCATCGCTCTTTTCCCCTCCCACCCTCTCTCTGACCTCCCTGTCTCACCTCGTTCTGTCTGTGTGGAATGCCGGGCTATAATTAAAGCGGGTCTCACTGCAGCCAGTGAGTCAGAAGACTGGGGAGGAAATGAGACAACTAAGGATAATGAATCAGTTGGTGTCCTCAGTTGCCAAGGTCAAAACCGACCCAATCGGACAGAGTCGATCCGAACGAAACGTGACAATAACGTGGTATCATTCCTGATTTCCTGCATGTCAGTACTCGATCGGAGTGGGTTAGCACAAGTCCGAAACACACCAAGGACGTGTTGACTCGCGGTTGGAAGTCGAACGATTCGTTCTGCACATATCTACACGAGCAGCCGGAACAGGCCTGTCAGCGTCCCAGAACGAGCGGTCATTAACCACGTCTGTCCCGTGTCCTCCCCTCCTAAAGCCATCCCGTGTTTACCTTTGCTTTGACAACAGGGACCACATAAAGGCCGTCTGGAAACATGGATCAGAGTCACAAGGTCTGAGGCCTTTGAACTGGATTGTTGGAGAGTATGTGAGAGACCCAGCTTCAACATGTGACGTGATAGCTCGGAGAGATTACGAAAGAGGCCGCAAGATCAACAGGCTTTGAATTGGAAGGAATTGGCACCCGTGTTATAGGGGAGTCAGGTATGGTGGAGTCAAGTGGCTGAGCGGTTAGGGAATTGGGCTATTACTCTGGTGGCCGGTTCGACTCCCTGCCGTGCAAAAAATGACGTTGTGTCCTTGGGCAAGGCACTTCACCCTATTTGCCTCAGGGGGAATGTCCCTGTACTTACTGTAAGTCCCTCTGGATAAGAGCGTCTGCTAAATGACAAAATGTAAATGTAGTGTGTTCTTGGTAGTCGTGGGAGCTATGTGTGAGGGTGCAGCTCAGTGGTTAGATTACTTGACTGCAGATCAATCACACGTTGAAATCCCCCCTGTACTGGCTGCCCTTCAGATAAAAGTGACTGCTAAATAAACAGTGTTATTATTATTGTCTACCAAACTAACGGCGATGTCCATTACGACCTCACACATCCCATCCACATATCAAAAACCATGAAAGATTTGTTGAAGGATGTTGGAAGATGTTTGTGAATTTGTTAAGAGGAGGGTTAAGGGATGAGTATAGCTCAGGAGAAGCAGAGCATTAGACTGACAAACAAGCTCAAATCCTTCCCTTTGCGTCGCTTCGGATGAAAGAGCCTGCTAAACGAACCCATCACATGATTGTGTTAGTGGACGTTAGCATGTGGATACACTTTAAACATGTTGACAGGAATACTGAAGGTTGAATGGAATATCTGCTGTGAGCGCGGGGCGCCAGGTGATTGAGGACAGACAGGTGACGGAACCTCCTGACCTCGCTCCTCTAATCCCGCTCCGAGCCGCCGACGCTATTTCAGGCTTAAGTGGTGCTGAGAGGCTAGTCAAGGGTTTTTTTTTCTCTCCCCCCCCAAACTCATCTATTTGGTTGTCCTAAGAAGCTTATACATGAACAGATATCTATACAAACCTAGATTAAACCGGATCAATCCGGTCTCGTGGAGGATAATAAGCGCACTTGGCTGACTTGAAAGGCCTATGAACATTTATAAACAAGACTTCATTGTCAGTAAATCTAAAAACTTTACAACGGGAACAAGCCCAACTGAGAACCATCGACACAGACATCGTTGCTGAGCGAACCTCTATATCCCCAATGCTGGGGTGATGTTGGAGCTATAAGATAGTGTTACAGTGGTATGCCTCTGCATGGCTCCACAGTGCTGTATCTGAGGGGTTATTCTGGGATGGATGTGTGCAGGGTCTTATAATGGCAGCAGCTGGCACTGCAGCTGTGAAGAGCCTCAACTAAATATCCCCTCCCATACTCCCTCTCCTTCTGTCTCTCTCTCTCTGTCCCTCCCTCCTTGTCTCTCTCCCTCCCTCTGTCTCCCTCTTCCTCTGTTCCCCTTTCTCTCTACCTCCCTCTCTCTTTGTGATAACTACCCAAATCCCCTCCCACCCTCCCTCCCTCCCTCTCACTGTCTGTCTCTCCCTCTCTCTCTCTCGACATCTATTTTTCTCCCTTTCTCACTCTCCAAATAACATTGACCATTAATGGGAGGCTTGTGACTCACAGAACAGCAAACTATTAGCAGCTCGCAAGGACCTCACACAGGATGCTGTTAAAACGAAAACATCACCAGGATTACACAAGGACACAACTTCCATGACTCACAACTTCCAGAGTTAGAGAACGGCTCAAGACCGGCCATGGATAAAAAGCCTCTGGATCAACCTTCGAGAGTTTGTTCTAGAGAACATGGCACAGGTTGACCTAAGGTCATTAAAAGAGATAACTAAACAAATGCCTTTGCTAACTGTTGTAGATGACATCACCACAGAGGTACAGACAGAGAGGGTTTAATATAGCTCTGAAGCCTCACTGTCATGGGAGGAATGGAATGCTTCAGTGTCTATTTCTTGTCCCTAAAGCTCACATACACAATGGAGGCACATGCAGTTCTCAGACAAACATGTGAGCGCACCTATTGCTTAAACAGACCATCAAATGACAAGCGCCTGTAATTGATTTCCCAAGATTCACCGTATGGCTTCGAATTTAGATTTCCGAATCGAAGCAAAGTAAGATCAGACGGGCTTCCTGGACGGAACCCATTACGGAACAAAACAAAAAAAGTTGACTAACTTTGTCGTTGTCAAACCTCTCGCAATGTACCCTTTTAAAAAAAAACTCCCAACTCGAGAGACACAGGTGAGAGGATCTGCTCGTTGAATCTCTCTTGAGTCATTTGAGGACAGGAAAACCACAGAGGTAGAAAGAGAGACTACCTACCCCAGGCAGAGTCTGTCGTTGCCCCTGGCTGCCTGGCCTGCTTGTTGACCCGCAGAGTCTGTTTGCTGCTCGTCGTCTCTCTGGCCCCAGTACTCTTCCCCCGTGATGTCAGAGTGACTTCATTTGACTAATTCAATAAGACTTCTCACTGCCTTGTGCGTCTGGCCAATAAAGCCTTGGTGATGAGGCCCACAGACAGATACTGCTGCTCTATGAGGCTAAAGCCTCGGTGATGAGGCCCACAGACAGATACTGCTGCTCTATGAGAGGACTGAGAGGCTAAAGCCTTGGTGATGAGGCCCACAGACAGATACTGCTGCTCTATGAGAGGGACTGAGAGGCTAAAGCCTTGGTGATGAGGCCCACAGACAGATACTGCTGCTCTATGAGAGGGCTGAGAGGCTAAAGCCTCGGTGATGAGGCCCACAGACAGATACTGCTGCTCTACGAGAGGGCTGAGAGGCTAAAGCCTCGGTGATGAGGCCCACAGACAGATACTGCTGCTCTATGAGAGGGCTGAGAGGCTAAAGCCTTGGTGATGAGGCCCACAGACAGATACTGCTGCTCTATGAGAGGACTGAGAGGCTAAAGCCTCGGTGATGAGGCCCACAGACAGATACTGCTGCTCTACGAGAGGGCTGAGAGGCTAAAGCCTCGGTGATGAGGCCCACAGACAGATACTGCTGCTCTATGTGAGGGCTGAGAGGCTAAAGCCTTGGTGATGAGGCCCACAGACAGATACTGCTGCTCTATGAGAGGACTGAGAGGCTAAAGCCTTGGTGATGAGGCCCACAGACAGATACTGCTGCTCTATGTGAGGGCTGAACCTTGGTGATGAGGCCCACACACAAGATACTGCTGCTCTATGAGAGGGCTGAGAGGCTAAAGCCTCGGTGATGAGGCCCACAGACAGATACTGCTGCTCTACGAGAGGGCTGAGAGGCTAAAGCCTCGGTGATGAGGCCCACAGACAGATACTGCTGCTCTATGAGAGGACTGAGAGGCTAAAGCCTCGGTGATGAGGCCCACAGACAGATACTGCTGCTCTATGTGAGGGCTGAACCTTGGTGATGAGGCCCACAGACAGATACTGCTGCTCTATGAGAGGACTGAGAGGCTAAAGCCTCGGTGATGAGGCCCACAGACAGATACTGCTGCTCTATGAGAGGACTGAGAGGCTAAAGCCTTGGTGATGAGGCCCACAGACAGATACTGCTGACCAGCCCTTGTATCTGCTGTAAGGCCCCGTGGAACAAAACACACGACTAAAATAGTTTCTGTATTTCACACGCAGATCCCTCCTGTCATTCATAGTGTGCCTGTGTGTTCCTCCCTCCACAGTGTGTTTGTGCACGTTACTAGAACACACTGACGTTGTCCGTCGTTTGGGAACAATACGGTGTGAGACAACAGTCTGAACTCTGTTGTGTTGTTATCCTGTGTCTCCTAACGGGTTTGGATTGAATCCACCTCATGTTGTTCGTCTGGTCAGATAAGCTGTTGACTGCCACACAAACTAGATTAACGGAATAAGGAAACATTTCACGCCACGTAAATACATTATGCAGACAAGTAATGCTTTACTTACATGATACACATCGACTCAACATCATTTTGACAAAATGCAATAAAAAAGAAAAGAAAAGTGCTTTACACATTAACATTGTAAATGTACAGTACAGTGCAAACAATACTTAACCCCCTGCTCCCCAGAAATAAAAGAATGTTATCAAAAACAACCAATGTAACAAAAAATGTCCTCCCTATGTGATTGTGTTGGAGGACCTGCACTCATACACGCCATGTTGGCAAAACACCTCACCAAGCTCGTCACCGCTGGGGACACCAAGCTCGTCACCGCTGGGGACAGTTCATAATGGCAACTGGGACTCCTGAAACGACTGCATGTCTATCCTCTTTCATTGTCTTAATGTCTGTCCTTTTCTCTATTCCTTTCTCTCTCTCTGTCTCTCTCTCTCTCTGAGGAACAATGTCCAGTAGGATTGTCGGTTTGATGTGTGAGAGTTCAAAAACTGGTAGTCCACATGCATCTCTGTTCGATCGAGATAAACATACACTGTTCTAGAAACTAATGGCTATCAATTATGTGTGCGGGTGAGAGCTTATGGTGTTTGAGTGTCTTGTCTATGTATGCATATGTCTACGTGGATGTACTGGGCTTAAGGGCTTCATGGCCATGATCGTGTGTGTGTGTGTGTGATCATGTGTGTGTGTGTGTGTGAGAGATTGTGTGTGTGTGTGTGATCATGTGTGTGTGTGTGTGTGTGTGAACATGTGTGTGTGTGTGATCATGTGTGTGTGATCATGTGTGTGTGTGTGATCATGTGTGTGTGTGTGTGTGTGTGTGTGTGTGTGGCATGTGGTGGTTGTGATTGTGATTGTGTGTAATCATGTGTGTGTGTGTGTGTGTGTGATGCTCTTCAGGGACAGATGTGTTGATGTGTGGCATAAGAGGGGAAGTCCTTGGCTTTCCTTGTGTTCCAGTGTGTCTGTAAAGGACCAGACCCAAGGCCAGGGGAGTTAAGGCACTTATGCAGAAACACAACACAAATCCAAAACATGTTATGCAAACGACTGAAACGTATCGCGTCGGATCGGAGGGTCGGACGACGATGGTCCGTTGGTTTTTTGTCTTCCAGCACGACGTGTCGGCAGACGAGAGACCCAGCCTGCGTTGTCAAGGGAACGCCGAAGGTCGGGTATGGAGGTCGACCCGGTGACGCTTCGGGGTTGGAGACTGTTGTGCTGTAAACCTGTGCGTCCGTGGTTACGCCCTGCCCCTCACAGCCCCGCGAGGGTCACGTGACAGTGGGGGTCACGTGATATCGAAGGTCACGTGACAGTGAGGGGCAAATGAAGGGCTGACACTAAATAAAGCCAATATGGTGACTGATCTAAGGGTCTGGGTTTGGAGGGAGAGAGGGGGTTAAATACCAGTCAAAAAAAATTAAAGAAAAAATCTTTAGAAGCAGTTTTCCACAACCAATACAAAGCCAAAATATGAATTATTACTTAATCAGTCCACAGTCTCACCTACTGTATTATAGAATATGCATCGGTGACATGTTGAGTTTTCTGAATGGCTAAAGATATATCTCAGTCCTTTGCATCCGTACCAGTGTCCACATCATCCCACGTCGCTCACAACCGTTCTAGCTCTGTCATGCGTGTGCCTGCACACACACCAGCCAGCTCCACTTCATCCTCGCACAGTGAACGTGCACAGTGCAGCAAATTAGAACAAAACAAAACGTCTCGAAACAAAACACCCTGGGATCAATCAAACTTTGAGCTGGCACTGAGTGGTTCGACCACCCGACGTGCATCAGGTGCCGTACGGTAGAATAAGAACACGTAAAAATATAAATAATGCAACTGATAAATAAAAAAAGGGACGAGAATGAATTGTGGGAAGCGTGGTTGGAAGGGCGTTGGGGATGGATGGAGGGGTTAGGGTTCACGAGGCTGTCATGGCCGCCTTAAACTCGGGTGTTTGCGTATCTGTAAACATAACATCGAATCTCCGGTCACTCCTGCGGTTTCACCCCCAACCAGACAGCAGCGCTCTCCCACGGAGCGCAACACGCAGGTAAACAAGCGCTGCTTCCGGGAGTTTCCATCCGTGTCTCTGCGTCCTCGTCTGACTCCCTTCTCAGTCCCGCCCACGCCACGAGTCAGAGAGAGAGAGCGCGAGCGAGCTTGGTCTCCTCTCCGCCCCAAACAGCTTGAGCCTTAATCACATTAATCCTCTGTTCCGCTCACAGACAGTGCCGGAACACCACGTTATCCACACACACACGGTGTCAAGAAAAACAGGCTTTGCTCAGATGCAGTACAGGTGGGCAGAGTGGAGACGTTGTACCCGATAAGTAGTGTTAGTTCTTCCTCTTCCTCCTCTCCTTGGTCACTCATGGTGTTAATTTAACACAAATTTAACACTGTGTGCTGAGGTGTGTGCTTTGCTCGAAAGCCGTGTTCTGCGACTCGTGTGACTAAGCAAATAAATCTGGCGAACAACCGCAGGACAAGTTGTTCAAGGCCTCAGGACACCTGGCACTTTGGCAACACATTACAGCAGGAAGTCTGACGTGATTGGCTCATACCCTGGGAGGGGGCGGGTCGTAGTTGAGCTACGCCGTAGGAGTGCACCAATAAAAGAAATCCTAGCGTTCAGCAAAGGCTTCACAGGGAGTCAGGATCTGTCGAATATGGGAGGCGTGAGACCTGGTAGAGGAGTTTGGCTTCGATGAGTAGTTTCCATGAGGCCTAGCAGTGGGCCAGCCTAGAGATACAGCTCAACTCTGAAAGAACCTCGATTATAAACTAGAGACAGAAGCCATTCTCTGTTTTCCCAACACACAGCATTAAGTGCTTGTGAGTCTCAGCTGAGGCTAAAGTAGAGCTAGCGCGCTCCCAAGCTAGCTGTCTGTGCGCATGACCCAAATATCTCAAGGATATGAAAAAATAAAAATAGATTTAATTCGAATGAAGTAAACGAGAGGATGTTGTTTTAGAACATCCCTTCTCTGTCCCTCTTCCAAACATCCATAACATGCGTGATGCGTGTGCGACAAGGGGGCGAGTTGTGTAACACAAAACATGAAGACTAAACTGACCACTTGAAGATGTGATTACGTTAAGTACCTCGATGGAGGAGGTCAGGCAAGGCCAGACACTGAGGGGACATGTCAACAAAACAGGTCTTTGGACTGAAACTGTCAGACGTGCCTGTGGTTGAGGCACACGCACACAGAGAGGCTCAGGGGTCACCCAGGGGTCACCCAGGGGTCACGAGGGGTCACCCCGTGACCTGCAAGCAGTCAGGGACACGATGGATCCAGAGAGGATTTCCTATCCCATAATCGATCAACAGTCTCGAATCACACGGAAGGCCATGTGATCTAACGAATGGGAAACGTGCGCTCATTGGTCCACATTCACTGATCTCCACCAGTCGGCTCCATTCACATACAGGAAACAGGAAGTTGGAGTTATGTCACGTCCTGCTCCATCCTCCCGGCAACCGTCCCATGACCCCCTGGAGTGTTCAGTCCAGGTGTGTCTCTGCTAGGAGGGGGGCCGTCCTGGTAGACCCCCCCCTCCCCCCCCACTCCAGCCCGGTTCTCTCTGGAGGAGACCTGATGGGGGGTCAGTCTTCTGGGGGGCGGGACGGGGAGTGCGAGGGGCAGTTCCAGCATTCAGTCACCTCCAGGGGGCAGCGGCGGGGGGCGGGGAGAGGGAGGGCTCCCCCAGGGTGGAGGGAGGGTCGGCGGGAGTCTGGCTGGGGGCCGGCGGGGGGTCTGGGGGGAAGCTGGAGCTGGCGGAGAGGCTGAGATCCTCCGTGGAGAAGGTGAGGCCTCCCAGCTTGGCCAGGGAGCTGGAGCGTTTGAGGCGGGAGGGCATGGTGAGGCCGGCCAGCCTCATGTGGCTCTCGATCTCCAGGGCCCGCTGGCGGACCAGGCCGGGCTGGCCCCCGCGGAGGCTGTGGAGGCTGTCGCTGCTGGAGCTGCGAGTGAGGCTGGAGGAGCCGTGGGGAGAGGAGAGAGGTGTCCGGGTGAAGGTGGCACCCGGGGGGGAGGTCACCGGGGTGGGGGGGGGCTCCTGGGCCGAGACGGTTGCGGAAGAGGTCCGGGGCTCCTCGGAGGGGAGCTCCAAATCCAGCCCCTCCACCTCCATATCCTCCAACACCACCACTCCCTCCCCCAGCCCCACGTCCATCTGCTCGGGGAGGACTCCAGCCGAGAGCTGCCCTTCCGCGGCCAGGCTGGCCAGCCTCTCCAGCTGCTCTGCTCTCTGCCTCACCACGCCCGCCCCCAGGCGTGTCCTCTGCAGCGCCGCCAGGGCTTCCTGATGTAGCGCCGCCTCCCCACCAGGGGGCGTCTCCTCCAGGGCGAGCCGGAAAGCGAGCCCTTCCCCTGGGGCGGCCGCGGGAGCCCTCTCCCCCTCCAGGCTCAGCTCCAGCAGGGTGAGCTCCGTCACGGCTCCGCACCCGGCCTCGCGACGCGGCTCCTCCTCTTCCTCCTCCTCTTCCTCCTGCAGCTCGTCCATGTCCTCCGTCTCCAGCGAGCAGCGGTCGCGAGGCAGCTCCTCGCAGCTCATGGGCGACACCAGGCGCTGGCGGTACGCCTCCAGGCGCGCCACCGGTGTCGGGAGAGCGCAGGGGGCGCCCGGGCAGCACAGACGCCCGCAGGGCTGCGCCAGGGTGGGGGGCACCGGCGGGGGAGCAGGGGCGGGGGCCGGGGCGGAGAGAGGGGACGGCGTGGGGGCGAAGTGCGTCCCTGGGGGGTCGATGGAGATGGTGGGGATGCTGCAGAGGCGGGCGGGGTTAAGGCGGTGGGGGCGGCCTCCGGCGGGGCGCTCGCAGCGCCGGCTCTGGGGCAGGCGGAGGCAGTCCGTGCACGTCTGGTAGGACGGCTTCACCTTGGAAGGGTTTCCTGTGCTAGCACTGTCCTAAACAGAGGAAACAGACAGACAGGATACGTGGTCAGACACAAGATGACTCTGCACGCCGAGGAGAAGTCCAACCCTTTATATGTTGTTTAGGATAAGAGTTTCTGTTAAATACATAAAAAAATTAGTCAAATATACCACATTTTCACAAAACATACAACATCGCAATCCCTTCAGCATTGCAATGTTTGCTACACAGGATCTGCTTTGTCCTGCGGGGGTTCTAGACTGTTCCACTCACGTCAAAAGTAGCCGGGCAGCTGCGCTTGGCCGCCAGGCGGTTACTGTTGTTGGTGTTGAGGTTGGCCAGGCCTAACCGGCTCTCCTCCTTCCCCTCCCCCTCTCCCCCGGGGGGCCGTGCCAGGGCGGCCATCTCCGCCTCCTCCTTCTGCGCCTCCTCCTCGTCCTCCTCCTCCACCGTGCTGAACTCCAGACGCAGGCGCGTCTCCTCCAGCGGCTCCAGACGCCCGCACGTCTGGGCGCCGGCCGCCTCTCCCGGCAGCGCCAGCTGGGCCATGGGGAAGCCCTCGTCCTCCAGGAGGGCGTCTCGCTCCACGTCCTCGATCTCGATGAACACCCTCTCCATGCCCAGGAGGGGCG
>CAEFZP010005716.1:377500-534034 GCA_903064625.1 Mallotus villosus
CCGATCGAGCAACTTTTACTGAAAAAGAAAAAGTAAGAATGACACACAAAACCCACACGTTACATTTTCAAGCACAAGTTTTACAGAGAGAGATGCCATGGTGTGGGTAAGGTCGGGTCCAGGTGTCTCACACCAACACCTGGACCCACTTCCTGTTTCCGGTGAGGGGAACAGGAAGTTGGAGGTTTGTGTACCTGTCCTTGTCGGTAAAGTCCATCCCCAGCAGCAGGTTCTCTTCCGTATCCTGGCGACCGTTGGTGTAGACCACAACCATGTACCGCACGCGCTCAGACCACCCGCTCTCTAACCGGACAGCCTGGGAGAGGGAGATACAGGGTGTACTTACGACATGTGGAGTGTGTGCGCGTGTGTGATAAAGAGTGAGTGTTAATGTGCGTGACCGTGTGTGTGAGTGAGTATGAGGGAGTGAGTGTGTGTCTGACCGTGTGTGTGTGTCTGTGGTTGTGAGTAATTGAGTGTCTGTCCGAGTGTGAGTCTGCCTGTTTGTGACCGAGTGAGTGTGTGTGTGTGGTTGTGAGTAATTGAGTGTCTGTCTATGTGTGTGTGTGTCTGCCTGTTAGTGACCGAGCGTGTGTGTGTATGTGTGTGTGTAACTGCAGGGTGGTTGAGGTGGCTGTGCTGCTACTGACCAGCTTGATGCGGTCTTCTGAGCGGAGCGTGTTGATCATGATCTGAAGGTGCTGAGGAAGATCTCCTGAGAGAGAGAACACAGAAGGGGTTAGCCAGAGATCTAGAACACAGAAAGGGTCAGCCAGAGATCTAGAACACAGAAGGGGTCAGCCAGAGATCTAGAACACAGAAGGGGTCAGCCAGGGATCTAGAACACAGAAGGGGTCAGCCAGAGATCTAGAACACAGAAGGGGTCAGCCAGAGATCTAGAACACAGCCAGAGATCTAGAACACAGAAGGAGTCAGCCAGAGATCTAGAACACAGAAGGGGTCAGCCAGAGATCTAGAACACAGAAGGGGTCAGCCAGAGATCTAGAACACAGCCAGAGATCTAGAACACAGAAGGGGTCAGCCAGAGATCTAGAACACAGCCAGAGATCTAGAACACAGAAGGGGTTAGCCAGAGATCTAGAACACAGAAGGGGTCAGCCAGAGAACAGAGCTCTGTCTGCACGTCGCTTCGAAGAAAAGTGTCCACTGAATCACCACTTTGCATTCATATTATTATGATGAACGCAAAAACAAGACATTCAAACGTCAACAGGCAGTGCTAACACACGGCTCAGCTGCAGGAGATCAACCCTGAGCTCTCCTCTCCAGCTCTCCTCTCCAGCTCCCCTCGCTGCAGATCGTCTCTTCAGATCAGGACCACCCACCCCCCCCGGATCCTCACATCTCCTTCCCTCACACCCGCACCTCTCATGACTAGAGCTGGACAGCGTTCCCCAAAAGATCTCATCTTATCTGAGGAACACGGTCCATGACAGGAGGAGGATAACGTGCCGGAACACAGAGCTGGAGGATGCACGGTCTGGAGAACACACGGTCTGGACACGGATGTAAACGTGCCGTCTGGAGATGTAGAGGTAGATAGATGCATACCAGGATTATCACTGCTGATCCCCCGGAGGGAAACAACTGAACCACTGAATGTGATCGACTTGTGTGTGTCAACAACATCATTGCCGTGAGACTCTTTGTACCTTTCCGTAAGTACACACATACAGACCTTACACACGCGTGTGCATGCACAAACACAAACAGAAAGAAAAGCACGCCCACGGCTGAGGTAACAGCAGGGCGCTGCTGGGTCCAGCTGGCGACATTACGCAACACTTCCTTGCTGGTACCTGCCCCTCTGAACACAAACGCGTTCTCTGTACACATTCCTCGTGTCGTTTTCCTCAAGACCAAATAAGACCCAAGAAGCGATCTCAGAACCAAAACACAGAACGCCACCGTCCTCTCGCTCATCAGGGATCTGAACCCCGCTGCCGCCGTTCAGACGAGAGCTGCAGAGCGCGGCGACGACTCACACGCGGAGCGAGGACTCACACTACGCAACACTTCCATGGGAAAGTCAAACACAGACGATCTACAAAGCCTTATCTTGTTTAGTCTGCCTTCTCTCTTTTCACCTGTGAAGGACTGAACAGTTCCGTCAGCCCTCACAGAAGCTCCAGGGACAGGCACTCTCCTAACCCCTCCCCTTTAGAACCGCTACTCTCCCAACCCCTCCCCTTTAGAACCACCACTCTCCTAACCCCGCCCCTTTAGAACCAACACTCTCCTAACCCCGCCCCTTTAGAACCACCACTCTCCTAACCCCGCCCTTTTAGAACCACCCAGGCTGCACACAAGTTTGTGGTGTGTGTTGTACCTGCTTGCTGGTGGTGTGTGTGTGTGTGTTGTACCTGTGTGTTGTGTGTGTGTTGTACCTGCGTGCTGGTGGTGGTGTGTGTGCGTGTGTGTGTGTGTGTGTACCTGCGTGCTGGTGGTGTGTGTGTGTTGTACCTGCGTGCTGGTGGTGTGTGTGTGTTGTACCTGTGTGTTGTGTGTGTGTTGTACCTGCGTGCTGGTGGTGTGTGTGTGTGTGTTGTACCTGTGTGTTGTGTGTGTGTTGTACCTGCGTGCTGGTGGTGTGTGTGTGTTGTACCTGCGTGCAGGTGGTGTGTGGGGGTGTTGTACTGGTGGTGTGTGTGTACCTGCGTGCTGGTGGTGTGTGGGGGGTCTTGGGGTCTTGCGGACTGCTGCCCTGCTGCAGGAAGAGAGCTGCTCCTTTGACCATGAAGAAGCTCTCGCTGAGGCTGAAACACAGAGAGGAGGAGGAAGACTTCATCATCATCATCATCATCCCAGTCCCCTTCCTGATGGTGCCACATGGACAATTAGGAGGAAATCTGACTCAGCAGAAAGAAAAGGTTTCACAGCAATCTAACTGAGATCATCAGAACATAATTTGGATGTTGTAGCCAGTTGCCCTCAGCAGCAAAGTGAATGGATGACTAAAATAGTTTCAGTGTTTTGTCCATCCCTTCCATTTGTTATGTTTCCATACACAGCTGTATGCTAGCTGACATGCTATGCTGTCCAGAGATGTCAGGGTACACCTGCTCAGAGATGTCAGGGTACACCTGCTCAGAGATGTCAGGGTACAACTGCATGCTGCTCAGAGATGTCAGGGTACACCTGCTCAGAGATGTCTGGGTACACCTGCTCAGAGATGTCAGGGTACACCTGCTCAGAGATGTCAGGGTACACCTGCATGCTGCTCAGAGATGTCAGGGTACACCTGCTCAGAGATGTCAGGGTACACCTGCATGCTGCTCAGAGATGTCAGGGTACACCTGCTCAGAGATGTCAGGGTACACCTGCATGCTGCTCAGAGATGTCAGGGTACACCTGCTCAGAGATGTCAGGGTACACCTGCTCAGAGATGTCAGGGTACACCTGCTCAGAGATGTCAGGGTACACCTGCTCAGAGATGTCAGGGTACACCTGCTCAGAGATGTCAGGGTACACCTGCTCAGAGATGTCAGGGTACAACTGCATGCTGCTCAGAGATGTCAGGGTACACCTGCATGCTGCTCAGAGATGTCAGGGTACACCTGCGTGGCCGTGCAGCGGCGGGGGACGGCTGCTAATTGCTTTCCAACGGTTCAGCGAGCAGGAAAGGGGCGTGGTTAGATCTTCGGGGAGAGACCGTCTGCAGACGTGCTCTGCTAGCGAGACCTTTCCTAAATGAAATACATCCTTGCAGATAGCGAGCCGACGCTGCTTGATTGGCTTCACTGACCTTTGGCAGAGGATCAGCAATGCAGCTTTCGGTCTGTCCCTCTAGCTTTCCCTCCATATTAATATATCTATATCTTTCCGTCCGTCTCTCTCTCTATCCATCTCGTCTTTCTATCTCTCTGTCTCACTAACCCCGCCTGCCTTTATCGTTTGCCTTGTTCAGCAACACCCCTTTCTTCCCTCTCCCTTTCTCTTCTCCCTTCTGCCTCTCTTCTCTGGCCCAAGTCTGCTGACTGACCCTAGGGTCCACTCCCCTCTCCCTGGCCTCATATAGGAGGTCGGCCTCCCTCTGGCCTCAGTTCTAAAGCTAGCCTCCCTCCGACCTCAGCCCTGAGGTCCAGTAGCCAGCTATGAGGCTTCTGGCTAGGACAGCGCTGGAGAGAAACAGAGTGTGGCTTTGTGTTTGTAGCAGGCTAGCTGCCCTCTCTGCCACCGAACACAAAGCCTCCTGTGACGGGCTGGGGCCAGCGCAGGACCTTGTGTTCCAGCTACTCTGTTACGTGGTTATCATTGTTTCTGGACAGGTTTCTACTGACAAAGTAGAAACGAATGATCAGATGGTCCCAGGTTGACAGACACAGAGAGAGAGGGAGAGAGAGAGAGAGAAGCAGGGTACAATACACACTAATAACTTTGTAGTTGAGTGTCCTTGAAATGACTTGACTGGTGATAAGTCCACCAGAGTGACCAGGAACAATGCGAGTCTGTTCCTACCACAAGTAAAAAGACCTTTAAAAACCAACGGAAGAAAAATTCAGAAAACACATTGTTTTCTTCTATTGAATTCCAGAACGAGAACACTGCCCCACTGAACACAAACACGTTCTCTGTACACATTCCTCGTGTCGTTTTACTCAAGACCAAATAAGACCCAAGAAGCGATCTCAGAACCAAAACACAGAACGCCAACGTCCTCTCGCTCATCAGGGATCTGAACCCGCTGCCGCCGTTCAGACGAGAGCTGCAAAGCGTGGCGACGACTCACATGCGGAGCGAGGACTCACACGCGGAGCGAGGACTCACACGCGGAGCGACGACTCACATGCGGTAGATGTCTCTGGGAGTCAGTGCGGCGTTCTCCACAAAGTGGGGCAGCATGGTGAGCATGGCGTCCTCGCAGGGAGACGCCACCAGATGCATCCTGTGGGCTGACAAGGACCGCAGCTTGCCCCAGACCTCCTCACACGAGACCTCCTCACACCAGACCTCCTCTTCGCTAGGCTCCTCCCTCTGGACGGGTCCTTTGGGCTCCTCAGCTTGTCCGTTCTTCTTCTCTGGTCCTCTCCTCACCCCTGGGCTTCCTCCTCACCCCTCACAGCCGGTCACCGAGGAAACACTCCCCAGCATCGGACATCTCCAGACCAGCTCGTCTGTAAACCCGTCTGTTGTGTTTGGTGTTTTCTTAAAAAGACATTTCCTTTTTCTCTGTGTTCCAGCGAAGAGCACAAGTGAGGTTGACCAGACACGAGGTATGCGTGTCCAGTTATGATTCCTGTCCTGCTCTCTCTCTCTCTCTCTCTCTCTCTCTCTCCTCTCTCTCTCTCTCTGGTTGCCGTGGCAGACGATCGTCCTGTCGACCCCACCGCCGCCCTCATCCGTCTGCCACCCGTCCGCTCGGCCCTGCCTCGCCCACGAGCCGCTGCTTATCTCCTCCTCGCAGTGCGTGCGCTCCACCAATCAGCGCCCCCCCCTCCTCCGCTACACTCCGCCACAAAAGCGGCATTGAGGCGCGGCGGCAGGCGGACGGGGCGGCGGGGAGAACCTGGGGCTCGACTCCCGTCACAAGGCAGACGTCTGTAGACGAGGACGGACATGAGGCGTCCCGCTCCGCGCCGAGTCACCGAGCAGGGAGGAAACGCTCCGCTCGCTGGAGCGCTCGACACAGAAGCATGACGAGACACATTAAACTCTGCGTGACCCGAGATTTTTCAACAAGTTATGCGACGCCCTGCAGGCATAGCTCACACGCACAGAAATACAAACACACACGCATACAAACGCACACACATACCTCCAGTCATGAGGTCAGCCCTTTCAAGGCTGTTGTGTAAGCCTGTCTAGTGCTAGGTTTTTCTCCTGAGAACCAAGGACTGCTGGAGGGTACAGTGTGGATTAGGTTTCCGTCTGACTGCTACAGTAAGGGGCCAGAGAGTCCTGGCCTGGTTGACACCAGACTCGGGCCGCTGGAGGAGGAGAGACCTACATCTGACCGCTGACCACACACCATCTTCTGGTCAGATGGCTGAGTGGTGAGTCGGGCAATAAATCAGAAGGTTGTTGGTTTGATTCCCCGACCGAGCCAAAGCACTTCACCCTACTTGCCTCTGGGAAAATGTCCCTGTACTTACTGTAAGTCGCTGGATAAGAGCGTCTGCTAAATGACTAAATGAAAATCTTCTGTCCTGGCGGAACTATTTCAGCCTGAGGAGATTCTCCATATCGACGAGCACCACATTCCTCACCTGCTCTTCCCGAGTTCTCTCAACCTCCGTGAACTGGCAGGCAGTCTTACATGACGCTGATCTTCATTTAATCATAGAAGTTTCTATCTACGGTTTGATGTACAGAACTGAGTGTGCAGCTAGGACTGGGCTGTATAACAACAGCACAAGCACACACACGCCTTATCACCTTCACCACCACTCTACACAGATAGTCTAATCTACAACACGAACAGTCTAATCTAGAACACTAGAACAGTATCAACAGAATGTCATTCTTTGACCGGACGTTGGTTCTGTGCAGTCCACCACCAGCTCTTTAACAAAGATAGACGAAGCTTGATTGCCGTTAAACAATGTCACATAAGGGCAACATCAATGGAACGGTGAAGTGTATTAGTTGTTTCTTCCTGTACATATGAATGACACCGAACACATACCAGCCCAAAGATGAAGGGAAACTATATTGGTTAAGCTGGTGAACCCCAACTGATCTGAGAGACGTTGTATGTCCTTAGGGAGCTTATCACGATGACAGTACAGTAAAGGATTATGGGAGGCCAGGATGTGAAGTTCAGGACAGCTTCCAAGCCTCTATCTGCATCTCGTCTCTGTTTCCTGTAACTTAGAGCCAGGGCTCCAGCGAGCAAGGAAAGGGGCAGGGGGTCAGAGTTCAGAGGGCTTGGGAAACACACTCAGTGATTTCCCAGCCAAGTAATGTACACCCCCCCCCACCCCCAAGAGAGCACGGCAGATCATTATTTTACATTACCCTCATCTATGTGCATTCTCAGCTATTAAGCGAAACATAAGAGTTGAAACTCTAGACCTCTGACAGGACACTAGTCTTTCACTGCGGCCGTTACACTCCACATTGAGGGGGAACAAGAATGCATTCTAACACAATAACACATTCTAGAAGAAGAAAGCATTCTAGAACAAGAAGGAGTTCTAGATTGAGAACGCATTCACAGAACAAGAACGCATTGTCACAGCATTCTAGAACGAGGAGTCTGTTTCGCACATAGCTCTTTGGCGGTTTACACAACACACTGCATTTGATTCCATCCCATAGCTTTCATTTCAAGTCTTCCTCTTTTAGAGTAGAAGAAGAAGTTCTCACCTTTGATTGGCCTTCCGGTCATCGTCACTCCCCACGTCCTGAAACACAAAGAAAGACAACCAGGCTGTAAATCAGTTGGATCTCAACACGTCTAAAGTCCCACCAGGCTCTCCCAGATTCCTCAGACTGCTAAACCAGCGACACAGTACACCAGCCATATCCTTACACTGACCTTACACAGAGATGTCATCACCCTCATCATCATCCACTCACGGACCTTACAAGACTAAGTCTCTGTAATGGTGGACCTCTATGCTTTGAAGATGTGGGCAGACTGTCACTAACTGGACGACGTAGCTTGGCTATCTCTGGGGATGTGTAACTCTAGACGGAGATGAGCGCGCTGGCAGCGTTACTATAACGCAGAGCGTATTGGTCTCGTAAGTGGTCTACCGATGCTCAAAACCAACGCCAAAGCATCATCTCCATGAAAGATGAAATATGAAGAGGTTTTGGCCACTTATGAAATGTAAGATCACATCTACAGAGCTGTTTTTAATGATGTGATTAGTATGACATCATTCCTGCAGCAGTGTGTGGTGTTTTTTTTTACCCTGTGTGGTTCAAGGTGCTGTGACTTTCCTAACACTATAAAACGTTTTTAAGAAACACCCAAAGACCACCATTTTAAGTGAGAGAGCAAGTGGAATTTAAAGAGACCTACAATGTCTTCACTATGCAGTTCATGTTCTCATACGCCCGAGAAAGGTGTACCACACAAAAGCAGGCGGGTGGTTTCGGTGAGAGTACTATAGGGTACCAGCACCCCCTACTGGTCATACCTTGTAACTATGATCTCATCTATGTTTTGAAACGTTGCACACCTGCCACACACTCAGTCACAGTTTTTGAAACCGTATTTTGACAGTCATGACACAAAAACAAGCCCACCGGCAGTGACTACGCACAATTCCCGCCGGTCTTTTCCAACAGGCTACACTTCGAGCTACCGTGCATACGAAAGAAAGTGTTGAAGAATTTCCATACACAGCTAGCAAGACACGATTTGGGTAAAATCAAACGCACTTTCTAAACTTGCGTTAATGTTTGTTTGATTACAGTCGAAATAATGCTGCGTTCAGACTGGGAACAACACTGACGAAAACGAATGCTGCCCCAAATGAATGCTTTGTTCTATACCTAATCCCTCGCTAAGATTTTGTTTACGAGCTCTTGCGAGCCAGGATCATTTATGTTCAAGTATTCCGTTAGGTAATCACTACATTAATCCTTGACGAGGACTGGCGTAACGATATAATGAATCAGAACACCGCAACTGAAATTCTTTGACAGTTTCAAGTGCCATCTGCAACACCGGGCCTAGCGGATTCGGAGCATCGCTACATCAGTAGCATCCTCGGTTTTTCCTCCAGCGTTTCCTACCGCAACACCCCCGGTACTAGTCGGGTTCCACTTACCTCCCCAGCGTTGGTGGTGGCGGTGCTGGCGGTGGAGGCTGCGCTGGGGGTGGGAGAGCGCTGCAGAGTAACCAAGGCCATGTCTGGATACTGTCGCTATGGAGAAGACAGTCCTTGGAAGGGAAATCTCTCGGACAAGATACGCCGAGATTTTCCCTGTCCACCACCAGGGACAAAATACTCAAGATCGCATTAAATATTTTTAGCATCTGATTTCACACCCCGTAGAAAACCCATTCGTCAGCTTCCCCCTCGCCCATCTTGCACAGTTCATTCTGGAATAGTCACGGATGTATTGTAAATAAGGAAGGAATCTCCCCCGTCTGTGTTATTTGCCATGGTCTCGCGCACACAAACACCAAATTGCAGGTTGCATGCGGGGCAGAAATGAATTGCAGCGTTACTTCTCTCCCGGCTCCTGTGATTGGCTGTTCCATAATGCGTGTGCTCTGTCATTGGGGCAAATGTCGTCAAGGTGACTCTGGCTAGACTGAAAACTCGCATCCTTCCCATAAAACAATAACGTAGTAGTCTAAGTGATGACATACGTGCATTCGCCCTCATGTATCATGCATTGGACGAAATTCGTCACACTGTCTATAGTAATAATAGCAGCATAGTGCATGCCCACTCAATAGTAAACATGCCAAAGATCAAAATGTCTAGTGCCATTAAATAATAATATTTTTTAATAGTATTTTATATTAACACTCTATAGTACAAAATCCTCATGTTGCCGACTGTTCCAAGAAACGCTGTAGTGTAGCTCTGCCATAGCATTCTAGCACGCGAAACCCCAAACATGCTAACATGCCATGAAGCATCCACTGGTCCATTCAAGTCTTTCAGTCTAGAGACCTCTGCAACTGTCCAATTTACTTCTTTACTTCCTCGTTGCTTGTCTGTAGTTCTTTCTTTACTTCCTGTAGTTCTTTCTGGTCATGTGACCCGTAGTCAGTGAGGGCTGTGGCCTGAGCGAGGCTGGTCTCCGGGGCTGTGGTGAGGTGGCTGGTCTCTGGCAGGAACCTTCCGGTGGTCTCTATTGGGAGGGCCAGAGAGGCTGCGGTGGCCAGCAGACAGCACACACAGTACACACTCAGAGTCAGGAACACGGACGTCCGAAGCAACACCTGTAATGTGAAGGATGTGAGGTCATTTTCAGGTCAGTTAAAGTTGCAATGTGAAGGATGTGAGTTCATTTTCAGGTCAGTTCAAGTTGCAATGTGAAGGATGTGAGGTCATTTTCAGGTCAGTTCAAGTCAGTTTATTTGAACAGGAAATGACTGTGTTGGTATTGTTCAGGGAATTCCATATCAGGAAGTGAAATACTAAGAACTTGTAACCAAGGCATTATAAAAAACATTGTATTGTCATTGTAATGCAAGTTCTCATAGGGTAATGTTACACATCCCAGGTACAGCTGGTCACACACCTGTGCTACGAAAGGTGTTAGTAGGGCTCCAATTCTCGCCATTCCACTGCAAGTTCCAATTCCAAGAGCTCTGACTGAGGTTGGATAAACCTCAAGTACAAGGATGGGAAACACATCTTCATTTATACAAATCAAACTAATAAATACATTATAATAACAAAAAAGATCAAACATGACAACATGCTGTACATGACTAAAACGATGACTGCGTGTACGATACCTCTGGAGTGTAAAGATAAGCTACTTGGAATCCTCCACTGATGAAGGCTCTGGCTATGAAGATGAAGATGGTGAGTGCTATCCTGGAGGGAGAAAGAAAGAAAAAGAGAGAGAGTGAGAGAAAGACAGAAAGGAAGTGATCAAAAGAGAGGGACAGAGAAAGAGAAAGAGAGAGGGAGATAAAGACAGAAAGAAAGTGATCAAAAGAGAGGGACAGAGAAAGAGAGACACAGAGAGAAGAAGAGACAGAGAGAAAAAGAGAGAGGGAGATAGACAGAAAGGAAGTGATCAAAAGAGAGGAAGAGAGAAAGAGAGAAACAGGCAGAAAGAGAGAGAAGTAAGACGATCGAGGACTTCACCGTTCTCCACCCGTCCTTGATAGAGCGAGGAGTCTTCCCGGAACACTTACCTCCCGATGCAGGCGTAGAGAGGCAGGACAGACAGAGAGAAGATGAGGAAGGACAAGGCCATCGTCTTCTTCCTGCCTATCCTCTCGATCACACACAGTGTCAACAGGAGCCCTGCAGAGGACACACAACAGTGCTGCAGTCACACACACGTCCCTCTCAGACCCGTACAAACACACAGGTATTTGGGCTTTTTCAACATCTCGTGAGGGGGGAAAGAAATGTCCCAACAGCTTATTTGTTATAGTTAAGCAAACATGCCTTTCCTGAAGTAGTTCACATTGGTGACGTTGGACAGAAAGCTCAGGATGTCCTCTCGGCAGGTCAAAAGTCATAAACGCTAATGCCAGTATGGTTGCAAAGTTACTCACCCCAAACCAATGTCCACTATACTGGATGTGAATGAATAGCTGGGACTCAACAGCAGCACTGGGACACGAGTCACATGGGTTTGGATGGAAACATGTTGCATTCTAGAATCTAGATAGCTGGTTGAGTCTGTTTACCTGGAAACTCTGCTAAGGTGGTCCAGAGGAGGTCTTTGTAGTCGTCTGCTGTTAAGGTTTTACACTCCAGATCACACACAGGCTCAATCTTGGCACCTTGGTCCACTGATGGAATGAAAAAAAAGAAAGAAAAAAAAAGAAAAAAAATTCTCATCACATGCTCACAAACTGGAGGTAAGGATTTTTCGCTTTGGATGAAAGCGTCTGCAAAGTGACTACACGTATTGACATGCACATACTAGACGTGCAATAATAGCCGCTGTTCATGGATGTTGACAAATAAATCAATACTTAAAAAAAAAGTTTCAATCTTTTTACTTACTACCGCACACATCTCCTGCTTGGAACAGCTCAGTGGTCAAGAGCACCAGGCCGTAGTAGGAGAAGGCGGAGGCGAACCTGGGGTTGAGATGACACACGCACAGGTTTCAATCACACCCTCCTAATGCTCTGAACCAATCCTGCGTCAGGCTGGTGACCATGTGACCAAGGGAGAACAGGAAGTGGATGCAGCTGTACGCCTTTACCATATGAACCACAAGAGAAGAGTTGTTTTCCAGTAGTGAGGCGTGAAGAGATCTCTAATCTTCCCTCGGTCTTCCTGACACACAGACAAAGGGAACAAAACACAATCGTTATCATTTCAGACACTGTCGTGAGAGGGAACTCTTAATGTAGACATTGAGTAGATGCTTTAATCCAATGCAATTTAAAGGGGGGATTTGAACCTACAACCACTTGTTTGACAATCTAAGTCCTTAACCGCTGAGCTAAACCACAATGTTCAATATGTTTTCCTGGAGATAGATTTACTTGACATCTGCCCTATCATCTTATACAGCACACACCTTAAACAAACACACACACAGCGGACTAGCTGTACAGCAGTCTGACCTGCTTGTTGGCAATGAGTATTCCCTCAGGCATGGTCTTGCCGTTGTCCGCGGCCATACGACTTAAGGTTGCCAAGGCGTTTTCTGTGTTCCCTGACAGCACGTCAAAACGGGCGCTTTCAGGCAGCCACTGTCACGCAGCAGATAGAAATATACTTCACACACAGGATACTAACTCAATATGTTGTACATACTGCAGTATATTACACAGTAAAGTAATACAGTATATAGAAATACACATACATAGATACTACATAACAATATTATAGTATAGTATACTGTCAGTGCAGGTTATGCTGTATGTAAAAATGTATTATAGTTTAAAGACTCATTATGCTGCAAACTTTATGGAGTATTATATTTATAGTGTTATAGTTATTAGTATCATTCCCATAGGTGTGAACCATTCATTGTGAAGTCTCGTTGTGCATCTCGTTGTTATAATCAGTGACCTATGCACTTTTGTAAAGCTCTCTCTTGGAAGTCGCTTTGGATAAAAGCGTCTGCTAAATGAATAAATGTAAAAGTGAAGTGTTTCAGGCGTTCAGCTCTACGTACGTAACAGAGGGCCACGAAGACAGCCAGGGGGACGGCAGAGAGGGCGAGGAGCCAGCGCCAGCCCTGGGTGGGCATCACCACCATGGCCAGGAGGACCTCAAACACAGCCCCGAGCGCCCAGAAGATCTGACGCGTGGACCACAACACACACACGCACGAACACACGCAAGCACCCAGACACACACACAGATACACACACAAGCACCCAGACACACACATAGATACACACACACACGCACAGACACGCACACAATGTTACACACATGCAGACACACACACACACACAGGAATACACACACACGCACAGACATGCACACAATGTTACAAACATGCAGACACACACACACAGACAAACAAACACACACAGGAATACACACACACACAGATACACACACACATGCAGACACACACACACACACACACACACACACACCAGTGAACAAAGACCAGATGGGATTAGTCTCCACGGGGTGGGGGCAGCAGCTGAAACGTGTGAGTCTTGAGCGAGATGAAAGAAATGTGAGGGATAAACACACAGCAGGTTACCTCAATCAGAAGAATGCAAGTGGCCCTCGATTTCTTCGGGAGGAATTCTGTGTACAGTGTCACCCTGAAAACACAAACACATTTCTACATTTCCAACCAAACTTGGCATGTTGTACAGAATATGGTTTCATAGATTGTGCATTTAATAATAAATAAAACTAGGACTATGTTTTTTTATCATGTGCCAACCCTCTGTGACATTGTTTGGAAAAGGGGGATTTTTATCAAATCAATATTTTTTAATTACTTGTTTGGTTTAATCAAGTTTTTCCCTCAAGGGTTATGTCAAATACACATGTTTTTTTCCAGGTTGGACCATTGCTGTTGTTGACAGGCTCGCACATGTCCTTCTTCACAGGTCTAACCGTCTCAGGAGAGCCGTGTTACAATAACACTGTGTTGTTCATTCAGCCTGACTGCCCCTAAATATCTGACGAGACCTGTAAAAAAAATGAATATACAGTATATAATCTATCTGTACGCAGGTGTCTATCCATGAAACTTTTAATTTATGTTCTACAATAACTATGTATTCATTTAGCACATGCTTTTAGCCAAAGTAGGGGAGATTTGACCTTGTGACCTCTTGATTTGGAGGCAAATGCTCCATCCCTGAGCTCCAGACATCCTTCCTGAGCTGCACCCACAAAACCAGCCAATCAGATGTGCTCATCAGTGAGGTCACCAGGTTCTTCCGAGGTGAACTCACGACTGGGGGACTAGCAGGTTGTGTGTGCCTATGGAGGACACTCACGACTGGGGGACTAGCAGGCTCTGTCTGCCTACGGTGGACACTATCGACTGGGGGACTAGCAGGTTGTGTATGCCTATGGAAGACACTCACGACTGGGGGACTCCTCCGATGCCGAAGCCCACCAGGCCCCGGAGTACCAGGATCCAGCCGTAGAACGGGGCGAAGACGCTCAGGACTCCGTAGTACAGACTCCACAGCATGCACATGGTCAGGGCCTGCGCAACACACACACGCACAAGTAGGCATGCACACACACACAAAGACATGTGCGCACACACACACACACACACACAGACAAACACAGACACACATCCGTTTTATATTGATAACTTATTGTCTGTATTAAGAGCACTGAACAAATAATCTGCGCCTAGGCTGAAAGTAAATATAGGGAGACATACTACTTTTCTGCCGTATTTGTCCGCTACATTGCCCCACAGAGAAGAGCTGACCATCATGCCAATGAACACCGCCTAAGATCAACAGTGAGGAGACACACCTTACAGTTATAATAATAGATACTACTGTGGAGATAAAGGATTCTGTTGCTCCAATATCATATGACAAAGAGAGAGACAGACAGAGAGTGAGGCAGAAAGAGAAAGATATATACAGACACAGAGAGAGAGATACAGAGAGAGAGAGTAGACAGTGGGACAGAAAAAGAGAAAGACAGAGAATGAGAGATATTTACAGACATTGACAGATATTAGACAGAGAAAGAAACAGAGAGAGACAGAGAGAGTGATGAGAGAGAGACAGAGAGAGTGAGTGAGAGAGAGACAGAGAGAGTGATGAGAGAGACAGAGAGAGTGAGTGAGAGAGAGACAGAGAGAGTGAGTGAGAGAGAGACAGAGAGAGTGAGTGAGAGAGAGACAGAGAGAGTGATGAGAGAGAGACAGAGAGAGTGATGAGAGAGAGACAGAGAGAGTGATGAGAGAGAGACAGAGAGAGTAAGTGTGAGAGAGACTGAGTGAGCGAGAGAGAGACTGACCGATGTTATGAATGCCACCTGGTAGCTGGGCAGCCTCCACTCACAGTGCAGCTGAGGAGCCAGGATACTGAGAACCATCATCTCCATGGCATCGGCCATCTGCAGCCAAACAACACACCAGGAAGTCTTACAGTCTACCTTTTACTGGAGCTCACTTGAATGCATACAACCTACCAGGAACCCTTTGGGATCCTATACATCTGAAACTATCTGCTATTTAATTCATATTATTCATCAATTCCCATTAATAGTCAATTTGTATTCTTAATCCCAAAGGAAATTCAAGTCAAATCAACAGACTGGTAAGAACAAAGGCTGTAATTAAAGTAACAAAGTAACAAAGAAACAAAGTAGCCATTACAACTACCTGTTGGACCTGAAACTGACCAGCCTGAAACAACCTGAAACAACCAGCCTGAAACTGTCCACCCACTCACCCATGACAGACCAGTGAGCAAGGAGAGCTTCCACTGGAACCACCCAAAGCCAATGCTCTCCACCACATCCTCCACGGTGAACGTCTCTGGAGGAGAGACAAGACAAAAGGAACAGTCTGACCAGGGAGAACATTCTGAGCAGGTTCAACAGGCTGACCAGGGAGAACAGTCTGAGCAGGTTCAACAGGCTGACCAGGGAGAACACTGAGCAGGTTCAACAGGCTGACCAAGGTAAGCAGTCTGAGCAGGTTCAACAGGCTGACCAGTGTAAGCAGGCTGCCTAGTGTGAGCTTTCAGACACAAACGTACCCGTATAATATAGATGTTTCATGACATCAAAAAAGAGAAAAGGCAGACTTGCTGAATCCTGTACATTTTGATCAAAAACTGTTATCACAAGACATCGAATTATGAGCTGACATGTTGGCACAACACTAGTTGTTCACATGTTGTTCTTCACATGGTGTCCAATTAGGGTTAATTACACGAGAGACTGGGCAGCGTTCAAGATTGCGAGGTGTCCGTGAATGTTACAAAATGTGTGGGTCCGATCATTGTATAGAGCACATGAAAAAAACAGACATAAAAAGCTTGTGTACGTTATTAATGGAAACTTCTATATAATTTGGTACTCACATGACATTTCATTAATGATCTCACCTGTTTATCTCAAATAATACTTTTTTGCACAGTGTTTGGTAAAATACAGACCATCCCTTGACACAAGCCACAATACTGTTAGAACCTGCACTTCTGATCCAGGATTTGACTCTACTCTTTCTATAGGGAGTCAGGTTAGCTGAGCGGTTAGGGAAGCGGGCTAGTAATCAGAAGGTTGCTGGTTCGATTTACTCTGGATAAGAGCGTCTGCTAAATGTAAACACATTATTATTCGCCCGTTGATTTGGATACAATGGAAGGTTCATCTCCAGACCTATAGCCGAACGTTCCGGTTCAGGACCACGAGGTGCAGAGGTGTTGACGTCTTGACCCGCGGCCGGCCCGGCGGAGGAACAGAGCTCGTAGTCCGCACACTGATCCTCATCCGTGTGTCGAAGGCTGTCCCCGTCCCCTCTGAATGTCACCACGCTGCAACCAAAGTCAGGTGTCAGGGCGGTTAGGGAATCGGGCTAGTAATCTGAAGGTTGCCGGTTCGATTCCCGGCCATGAAAAATGACGTTGTGTCCTTGGGCAAGGCACTTCACCCTACTGTCCCTGTACTTACTGTAAGTCGCTCTGGATAAGAGCGTCTGCTAAATGACTAAATGTAAATGTAAACCAAACACGCATCATCAGGAAATACACAAAATACCAATGAAGTGGTCATTCATCAGAGACTTTTTTTTCCAGAACACGGGGTGGATTTGAACCTGTGATCTCTTGGCCGGCTGTCACATGCTCTACCGCTGTGCAACACCAACATGTCTCGTGGATGTCAACGTAATCCAACACACACAAGCGTCTCTCACAGGAATGCTGTTTATTTCCCCCAAGGCTCTTGTCACTGACAGGCAGAGCTCTAAATGAAGAAGTCATTAACCTACAGAAAGAACAATGTATAACTCTGTCTCGCCCATCAATTAGAAATCCCTAAATAAAAACAAATCTGGTGTAGGTATGAGGTATCTTACCTGATTTCAGGGTCTCTCCATTTCCTGTAAGCGACAGTGGTACTTTTCGCCCAGTTGTTCATGTCTCTGCGTCTGTGAACAACTGAAGGTTGGTCAAACCTGCTCCGGCATTGAGATCCAGTTTCACTGCAACTTCTACTCCAAACAGCCCTAAAGTGAAGGAGAGGGTGTGGTTAAAGCCTCTGTAAACAAACACTTAACTGAGTCACTATGTGGAGCTAAAGAAAAGGTAAGGTGTTTGTTGGAATAAAAGAGTGTCCACTTACAGCTTCACACAATCCTCCAGGACCAAAATAAGACGGAATCTCCTCCAAAGTCTTAGCATAAGATAGTCGTGGCAGGAATATGACAGTCATGTTTTAAATATATTTTAAATTATAATTTGCCTTTAGACTGTTAATAATTGACTATTATTAGCTAAATGATGAGTGAGCAAACACAAAATTAAATGATAAGGTTTTCTTGTTTTTTTCCAGTTCCAGTTTAATCGTTTTGTGGCAGATTTGGAATTTCATACAAGATTTTATCCAAACTCCCGTATTTGGGTGTGTGGCTGTAATATCCTGAGCTGTCACTAGGTGGTGCCATTTCGTCAAACTGTTTCCTGCAGACAGTAGGAACATGAAGACTCCAGTTCTCATGACCAACCACATGGTGTGTCTCTACTCAATTTAATCGTGGAATATAACTGTACAACATCGAACAAAGCTAACTAACGTATAAACACATCCTATCAAAATGTTTTAGAGTGGGCAATAAACACATTTAAATGTCCTCAGTTCCGCAAAGTGTTAAAAGATCAGAGCAGGATCATGGACTGTCCAGCGTCCTGTGTGGTGATGTAAGGAGAGGGGACAGCGGTCGCCATGGCGAAGGTGGTGTAGAGGTCCTCCATGTGCCTGTCCTCCTGCTGGGCTAGGGGGACGCTCAGCTCACGCTCAGACACACACAGCGGGGAGCCGCTGAACACGCCCACGGTGTCCAGGTCGTAACCCTCCTCCCTCATCTCCTCCCACAGACAACCTGAGAGAAAGAGAGAGAGAGAGAGAGAGAGGGAGAGAGAGAGAGGGGGAGACAGAGAGAGAGACAGAGAGAGAGAGAGAGAGAGAGAGAGAGAGAGAGAGAGACAGTGAAAATGTGCTTTACCACAAACCCCTATGTAAGATTTACATGTTCATTTACCAGACGCTTTCATCCACTTCAAAGTGCAATTTGACCCTGCGTCCTCTTTACCTGCGGTCTAATGCTCAAGCCCGGGGCCCAACCCATCCTTATGAAACATGTTAACAACACAAGAATCCAAAGTCATTTTCATCCTCCTATCACCTCCCTTTCCTCACCTGCAAAATCTACGAAGCTGGTGTCCACCTCGACCATGTAGTCTGGGTGATGGTTGAGCAGAGCGTGGGGGTTCTGGTAGGGGTTCTGAGCGGCCAGGGGGCTGTGGGAGAAGTCTAGGCCAGGGTGGAGAGGGGTTGTCTGGGCAGGAAGAGGGGAGCCGGACCCTAGGCCTGCGTGAGCCTGGAGGTAGAAGGGGGCCCCAGGCAGGCGCCCTGAGAGCAGACGGGCCGCGGGGCCTGCAGGGGACACAGCTCATCCTGGGGTCCCAGCACGCCCGTCCCTGAGAACCTTCCGGACGCTCTGACATCAGCTTCTCCAGGTCGTCTACGACACAAGAGTTGAGGGTTTTAATTCCTAAAAAGAAAAAGAGATCGTCCATGTTGTGTGTTTGTGTCTTAATCTCTTAAGACCCCGGGGTGAAAAAAGTGAACATAACGGGAACGTTTGTCTTAAATAAGCTTATTTTAAGGGGGGGAAAAGTCAAGACAGTGTTCTTATTTGTTCTAGTTACGCATCTACAACTTGATGAACTGGTCTCACCAGGGTTGGCCATGCTGCGGCGGATGGCCACTGGGTCTTTGCGTTTCCACTTCTGGATCTCCTCCTCCATCTTGTTGACCTTGGCGGGGTTGAGGGACCAGAGGCATCCCTTCCCAGAGCTCCCCTGCTTCACCTCCACCTTCTGGAAACACTTGTTCAGGGACAGGTTGTGCCTGACGGAGTTCTTCCAGCCATCCGGGGCTGTCTGTAGGGAAGGAACGTATCATATATACTATAATACCGCATATTGTATACTGTATATCAACCACATATCAACTGTATATGTGGTTATCAATATACTATATATCAACCACATGTGAGGTACCCCGAAGTTCAGACCATGGTAATAAAAACGACCAATTATTCATTTCAATGAATATCCCAGTCCCAGTTTCTGATACATGGATATGATCAAACAACCAGAGAGCTGTGATTTACATCTGTGGTGGATACGTCATCGTTTGTGGGACACTGAAACTCAAACGCTGGTTACGGGCCTGTGTCTGAGGAAAGGATTGCTGTGCTGTACTCCTCGGTGTGAGGCTAACGTGACCCTCACCTTGAAGTAAGGAAAGTGCTCCCTCATGAATCCGTAGATCTCACTGACTGGCAGGCTGCCTGTCTGGCTGTTCTTCAGAGCCATGCCTATCAAGCAGCTGGACAAACAAACAACAAGTCATCATTAATACGGCAAACTAACCCGAAACACAGTGCTGTTAAAACGATGCACTTTTGATCCTTGATCTTCTGCTGTAGCTTCTACGTGCAGCTATTTTATACGTCGCTTTGGATCAAAGCGTCTGCTAAATGAACAAACATTTGACAGCTCTAGGTTAGCTTTTTGAATGTGTGTAGTGTTGATGACAGCAGACAGGTTTCTTACCTGTATGAGTACATGGGTTTGGGGAAGGGCTTGGTGTGCTGCTGGTCCTGGTTGCTGTAGAGACTGTGGCCATGCTGCCGCTCCCACGGGCCCAGGTCTGAGCCTCCGCTGCAGAGGGGAGAGGGGGACGTCTGGGTAGAAGGATGACAAGAAGCAGATGCTAAAGCCAACATCCAGATGGGAGTCACGGGTGTCTGCGGGATTCTGTATCGGGGGGAATATACCTCTGTGTATTCACACTCACACAAACACACACAAAGAAATACACACAACCTAACACACACACACAGACAGACATACAACACAACTAACACAGCCATTCCCAATATTTTCCACTTGCATAGCTCAAATATTTTTGTTCACCAACAACTCGTTATGTTCTGCCAGGTTGCTTTGCGTTGTCTTGTCCTAAGAATTTCAGTGCCCAGTCTGACCCTGTGTTGTTTCTGTGTATCTGACAATAACCTCTTGAACTTGAATCCGTTCACTTAATTCGCGCTCATCACACATGCATTTACCAGGTTGGGAATCACTGGTCTAGGGTATAAGCATGGTGGCAGTGTTGCCTGTTTGTTAGTTTGTTTGGTGAACTGGAGTACTTGTATACACAGAACAAT
The DNA here is from genome assembly GCA_903064625.1 of Mallotus villosus. NCBI lineage: Eukaryota > Metazoa > Chordata > Actinopteri > Osmeriformes > Salangidae > Mallotus > Mallotus villosus. Next base: position 398,006 of record CAEFZP010005716.1, read on the forward strand.
TTAAATTCTTATTTGCAAGAAGGCTCTAAATGACAGGGTCTGAATAGATCGATCAAAATCAATCAATCGATCAATCGATCTACTATAGATATCCATATTGAGGCTATAAATATGCATTATACAGTATATATACATAAATACATTTAAATACATTCACCTCCTGAGATGGGCTGCAGGCCAGTTGTGGTGATAAGTCATAGAGGTCTGAGGTGTACTGGAATCCTGGATACTCTGTCATCTGAGAGATGGGGACGCTTGTTAACAACATCCTGTAATGATCTTACTGTACACCTCAATTATAAACCTCATTTAACATTTGTAGCCCTCTGCTTATCTATCCGAATAAACCAAACAACGTGGATATACTGAAGATATACTTACATGTCCGTTTTGAGTGTTGTGTGTGTTCATGTCCATGTAGGTGTTCTGTGTGTCGCTGTACGGACACATGATGGTGCCCTGTGCTGTTCTCATACTGCCGCTTGTGTCTACAGAAAAACAAACACAAGGTGCATTTGTACGTGACGGGCGTGTGAATGTGCGAATGAGGGGTGTTACAGTAGAACACTGGGGACTTCCTTCAGGTGGCTGAGTGGTTAGGGAATTAGGCTAGTAATCCGAAGGTTGCTGATTCGATTCCAGGCCGTGCTATATGGCGTTGTGTCCTTGGGCAAGGCACTTCACCCTACTTGCCTCGGGGGAATGTCCCTGTACTTACTGTAAGTCGCTCTGGATAAGAGCGTCTGCTAAATGACAAAATGTGAAATGTATGTGAAAATGTGAATGAGAACACAGGGGTCTTCTCACCGGACTCCTGCATGCAGTCCTGAGGTTCCGTGTTGGAAGTCAGCCTGCTGCAAGCTCTTTGCTGCAGGGAGGGAACATCCACAGTGGTGAGCCAGGACAGAGAGGGCAGGTCCCCCGCCAGCCCCTCACATTGCTGGGATGAATCTGTGGAGAGCAGCCTGACACACGTGGAGGTGGTTAGAATGTACAATGTGCCAGAATGTACTGTGATTCTTATTCACACTCAAACACTGCTGAGTGTCGGTTAGAATGTACTGATTAGAATGTTCCAGAATGTACTGTACTACTTATAATCAGTCAAATAAGAATCACAAGCTCAACTTTGCAGCGCCTGCCAGCTTTTCAGTTAACTTTATTGGTGGCCACATTGTAAACAAACTGTTGCTAGGGGATCCAGAGTGATAATTTCCTTGTTCATAAAACAGAAAGGCATGTATAATGATGACTAAGCAATAACATGGCACTTACATGTAGGGTTAATTGTCTGGATTTAAAGATTTCAGATATATTAGATTAAATATTTGTTTCAGATATAGTATTTTAGTTAAGTAAAAAATGGTATGCACCCTCAACAATCTGACTGAAACAACAGAGATTTCTGAAACATGCTCACATTTCAATTAGGCTACACTGAATTAGATAAAACAGTCTGATTTTAGGATATTATGTCCCAAACGGAATTGGCTGATTGTGGGTTAATTAACCAGAATAATATATTAAACAATGAATGACTAGTTGAGTCAATACATGGTCTGTTTCAGATACAGTAGGTTCCAAACTAATTTGGCAGTAATGTCACTGTATATATTTACTGTAGAAAACATGAGTCTGTATTATTGTTATAAATCTAAATCACCAACCTGTTTGAGGGAAACATCAATAAACCAGGGTCACACAAATGCACTTCAGTTCAAGCCTCTTAGATCTGTTTAAGATTTCCTCTACCTAAGTCCTACCTCCCTGTCAACAATGTCGCTAGGTGAAGAAGCATAAATGCTAATTTGAGCGAATGAAACCTGGTCAATTGAACTGAGCAATAATACCAAGGAGCAGAGCCATAATTTCTTCCCAAAATATGGGCTACAATCTTGCTATTTTTAGGTGTCCGTCTAACCCCTCTGAACAATGAAATCAATCTTGAATTTATTTGTATTACAGTCTGTCCTGGCCCCAATAGAGGGACAGACCGATACTGTTCAGTCTACATTAACACATTTTTCTCTAGGAGAAGTGGGGGCCAAAACCCCATTCAATCGAAAAAAGTAGGACAACTCCACAGCCCAAACTAGTAGAGCTAGGCTACTCTTTGCCCCAAATCTCAGCGGGCCAGGGTTAGGCCGCTTTGTAACTGTAAATTGAGGTGGTCTCAATCTCAACTCGATCTGACCCCTCACAAATCAGTATTAAAGGTTTAATACGATTTTGGCAGAAAGTCACTAATTGGCACAACATCCGTCAAGGCTAGCTCTAGGCAGTAAAGAAGCTGAACCAATGTACCTGAAATCCTGATGATGATTTGAGTGAGAATACCCCGTCATTCCGGATGTTATTAACAACAGTAGCCTAGGCAACTGTCATCTCATAAAATAAAATGTGACGATAAACTCCAATATTTTGGTTATTGATTGCAATACAGAAAACGGTCTCACTCTACATAAATGTCTACTTTCGTGATGTTCAGGTTCCAATAACTAAGCTAGACTAACAATGTGCAAACCAGCCGTTAAGAAAGTAATTCGAAATTTGACGCTTCCATGCCCGCGCCGTTTTACAGGTGCAGCGGGAAAAGTGCTTGCAGAGCGCGAGATGCGTGACAAGCATAATGGAGCATAGTAAACTTGCCACATCATTAGAGCACATTTAGTGTACTATTTCACCGTGATGCTGAGTCAGATGAGAAATAGAACTAAAGAAAGAAGAAATTATCATAAAATACTTTTACGTAAACCATAAAATAGCCTACAATGAATGATGCATTTTGTTTGCTAGCCCAAGCTGTTGACAGGCCAGCGTTCACTAGGCCTAAATGTACTGTTGTTATCTACACAACACCAAATAACAAAGTATTATTATAACTCAGCGATGGAGGCATTATCCATACAGACTTGACCAATTTGCCAGGTAAACTCATCTAGCTAATCTGTTGTCCCTCTTTGCATCATCTCAGTTGGCCTACTGTCTCTGGCAGTACAGTGAAATGTATCAATACCCCAGCTGCTTCATTGTAAAGTTTTGACAGTTTAAATTTAAATTTGATACAATCTTATTTCTCAAAGTCAAGGTTTGAAAGGTGAAATGATTCAGAAACATGCATGGGATTTACACACAATAACATACACTGTACAATACATCTCCTTGAAATCTTACTGTGCCGCAAGTTATCACAGACAATGTGTGTCATACAACTGTTCTCTTTTGAGTGGGCTACATTCTCACATCAGGGATTTCTGCTTGCGATCTGCTAGAGGCACTGTGTCGACTGCGAAGCGCAACAGGGAATGAGGCCAATCCTTAAAAAAAACCTGAGGAAAATTAGGACATCAGGATACTGTTTGCTGCGGCGAAGCTGTTGTATTATGGGATGTCCGTAACTCCAGGTGCTGTAGGTAAGGAGCTGTCCTGATACTGTAACTCATAGCAGAGCTGCTAACTCTCTCATCAGACTCTCGTAGTGAGAGTGTGTAGGATACCTGGCTTCTGTCTGTCCCAACTAGATTCAGTAGGACAAGACTCATCGGAGCGACTGGACTCTCCATAACTATAACAGAACCTCTCAAGAACCAAAATCCACTGTTTTATGCACGTCGAATATCAAGATGTACATGTACTCAAAGGTAGGTGTTTTGTCATTCAGTTGTAGCTTCGTAAGGAGTTTTTCATGTGGATTGTATGGTTTTCTGGTTTCTAGATTCAACGTCCTAGTATACACTTTTGGCCAATGTCTGTTATTGTGGCATAGCAAATTATTTTCATATGATTGTATTGTAATATTGACTGGAGACATCATTCTGTATGTGACCCAGTTTGGCCCAGTTAAACAATACAATATCCTATATCTCACCGATGACTGAAAGAGTTTTATGATATAATTAGATGTAGCTGTGTCTGAGATTGGATCCCAACCAGGAGGTTTAGCTATACTGAATAAGGCATGTCTGAGATATCCCATCCATACTGGTCGTGACCTTCAAAGGTTTGACCTGTCCTAAGCGACTTGTTTCTATAAATAAAGAATCAGTTGAATGTTTTCACTTGTTTGGGGCAAGTCAATTAAGCCAGTGAATATTCATTGGATATCCTGTGATACATAGCCTTCAAAGTAGATAGGGTTGTGAGTGGTCATGTAGCTTACTGCGAGTCCTGAGACTTGTCATCTGCAGGGACTGGCCATTCTGTTGCAGGGTGGTTGTTACGGATACGGGAGAAACGGAGAGACTGGGGAATTTCTATCACCGTTACTAAGATAACACCTTAAGTGGTAAACAACTTACTGTTAATTATATGGGGGAAAGTCTAATTTAAAAAAATCTATTTGGATTATTTAGCGTCTACAGTTTTCCAATGACAGAACGGGACGAGTATCAGAGCATAGATGTTCTGATAATAAAGATGATTACTGAAACTTGAATGCTTGACTAGAGAAGTATCGTCTCACAGATGACTCAGGAAAACCTCTCCTTGTTCCGTTGCCCTCTCGCTACAGGACCATAACGTTTGGGAGGGAGGGAGGGATGGACGAAGGAAGGGAGGGAGAATTTATGTGAGACAGGGAAGCAAAGTGAGGCACCGTTGCAGCCATGAAGTTTATCATATCCTTCACACTCAGCATGAAAACTTTAATGGGAAAATCAAACCCCTGAGTCTAGTGTAATTGGATTCCGCAGGACAGATAAATCTAAAAAACTGTGTGTAGGAGCAGAGCAAGCGAAGGCAGACCGGTCCCGGGACCTGAACACATGACCTGTGGTCTCCAAGCTAAAGAGGACAGTGATGTGAAGTCAAAGTCTTAAGATGAAGTCTTTCATTGATCAAATATACAGAGTGGCAATGTCATCTGGACAATGAACAATGTACAACATGATAAAGCTAAAGACACTTCAAGTGATTGAAATATGAACTTACCGTATATATCACAACTGTCTCACTGACTGTAAGACTGCAACAAGAGGTTTGTGTTGTGGCCGATCCCGTTTAACGTTATTTGACTGTAGGAGATTAAGGCAGGATTTATTGAGTTTGTTTAGATGTTTGATCATCTAAAGATTTACAGTACAATACCGTTTTTTTTGTGTGATCAATTTAGAATTTCTAATTTTCCCTTATTAAGTAAGGTGGTAATGCGAGATGCATTTATCAATGATTACAGGATGCTCAACTTTAAACTTTAAACAGACTATTCTATTTAAACTGTTTTAAAAGACAACAATGGTATACAACTAATAACTACAATAGCTAACTTTGAAGTGAGGTCGCTGACAATTCCAAATCGATTCCAACGACTGCGCTGAATCTATATTACAAACCAGTGTATAAACCACTGACGGATGAAGGACTCACTTCTAAGGTTTTGTCGGTGCAGGACAGTGTGTCCCTCTCATGAAAGGCTTGTGTTGACGGCGACTTTAGGATGCACTGAAAGGGCCGTGCCTTCCTCCGCATCGGACGTGACAGCTCCTACTGTAACCTGACTTTGACGAGTGGTTTGTAATTATTCAGAAATGTATCTGGCTAATCAGTGATCAGTAACAGGACACATGAGCTGTAATTTTAAGCAAGGAGGATGAGGTGGAGGATGAGGAGGAGGGGGATTGAGGGAGATGGAGTTACTACATCCTTGTGTTACATACCTGTACTATACACACTGGCACTTACACACACACCACACACACGTACACACACTCACACACACGCGACTGGTGCAGGTGCATTGGTCACACGGGTGAAGCGCTGAATGAGACTTTCCTGCCGGGTTCTTATGAATGATTTACCACGTACGGGCTCCCAGAGCCAGAGAGGTCATTACTGGATCATTACAGACAGCGCTGGATCGCCTCAGCAGGAAGTATCAGTCGTAGCCGAGTCGCTCCCCTCCACCTCTCCACCCCTCCATCCCTCCACCCCTCCACCCCAGAACCAGGCCTGGTTTGTGGGAGAGCATGTGAGACGGAGTGAGGCCAGAGCAGGAGTGATCTTGGTGGTGATAGAGAGGGGGCCAGCGTAGCTGTGTGTCTGAGCTGAAGACGATCTGGGACGGAAGAGCTGGTTGGTTGCTAGAGACACACCTGGATAAGCACCTGTATCGCTCATCTGGGGACAAGAGGTTGGATTCCATCTGGTCCCGTATAAGACTGATTCCACCATGACTCACTTGGCTTTGGAAATGACGGAGGTATGACAGTGTGTGCATGTGAATATGCGTGTCTTGTTTTGAAACACACCTGCACAATAGTAATGGCAACAGTAACGGCAATGGCAGTAATTTTATCCCGTGGTAGTCATAGAAGTATACAATGAAGTTCATTATTTTATAGAGTAACACTACCCAAAATAATTTTTTTTTGCCAGGCTTTGAAATTGAACCTCCTTTTGGCTGACAGAATACAGTTTTATCAACATTAAACTGAAGTAAAAAAAATAAATTTTTATACATTTACATTGATATAGTGATGTCATAAGGGGCACTTGACATCATATGGAAGATGGATCTATATATAGCAGGTGCTGGACAGTGAGGTATGTCCAGGAGCCTGTGTCCACCATCCTGAACAGAGCCGCTCGGGTTTCTCTAGACACCTGGAGCCCCCTAAACGTGTGTTGCCCTGGGTGACGTGTAGAGAGGAGCGCTATCTCTTTCAGGAGCCTAACGGCCACTTTGTGACCGGGTAACAGGATCCTGGGCCTTAGTGTAGGGACTTGGACAAAGGAGGCCCCTCTCGGGTGAAGGCCTCAGGGTCAGATAGACTTTCCTGTTCCGCTTTAGCCTGCCTGTCAAAATCTGGGTGTCCGGTTGCTCATTTTCCACCTTTGTTGTTGTTTTCGCCGGCCACTTACCGTTTGTCTCACTCTTCCTTCTGTCAGTCCTGTCTCTCTATGTCTGTGTGTGGTTCTCCAGAGTCCTCTCCTATCTCTCCTTTCTCAGTCTCTCTCTCTCTCTTGAGTATCACAAAGCATTTCCCTCGTTCCTCGAGGTCTCTCTCTCCTTCCGACGTAGCATCTTGTGTTTCCTTGATCACACAGTCATCTGCAGTGTCTCTCAGAGTAGAGAGGCGCTGGAGCCAGGTTGCCCATCTCATCATGGGCCGGTGTTGTTTTCCTCCAGTGTCTTCTTCCACTGATTGGATTCTCTCTGTGCCCGTAATCTCTGCCCTGCTCTCTGGGGCGTGGCACCAGCCTACCCACACTGATGCCAGCGGAGTGCCAACTGCCAAAGCGCGGGCACAAGGCCAGGGGCCTGGCTGGCGTATGAGCTGGCGTACAGGCATCCCCCACTCTAAGCAATTGCCTGTTCGTCTCCATAGGCTTTTGCTGCTCTGATCTGATCATCCCCGTTTTTTTTTACATGGGGGCTTCTTCGATGACATCGCTGGCATTGGTTTACTGTGGTGACGGCATGAAGGTGTCCGAATTGTGCTTGTTAAGGGAAAATTCTTCTAATTAGTACAGTTACAAAGTACCAACATGTCTACATTATTGAAGTTGTCAATGCATATGTGAGTAACACAAAATGTGTACTTCCAATTGTATGAAGTGGAGAAAGAGATAAATATATTTGAAGCTGTCATTTAAAACATTTAAGTTTGATTAAGGTATACTCTTTTTCCACTTGGGTTTTCCGATCTGGCTCATCCCACTGTCATGCCTCATGCTCTTGATATCTCATCCTCCCACTACAAGGCTAGTCTAGATTGTAGATCTAGTTACTAGATTGTAGCTTACATTGTGACGCTTCATGTACAGTATGCTCTCTCTCCTTCTCTTTCCCCCTCTACCTACTCTATCTCTCACGCTGTGTACGCTGTGTAAAGGGTGTATGTGTATTAAGTGCAGAGAAAATGTCCTTCATGTAATCTCCTGGGAAAGCAAGATGGCCACAGTGAGAGAAGTGATGAATTGCCCGCGGCGCCCTTGGCCCATCTTCCTCTCTGGAGCTGGCGCAGGAAGTGCTTTCCTGTAACCAAGGCTGAAAATAGTCTCCTTTCCACTAAAACGAAGAGAATAGGGAGGGTAATTGACTGAGTTTTGCTGAGTAGGGCTGGATGAGACTGGTCATTTTGTGGGATTTAAAGAGTGTGGTAGACAACAGTTTGATAAGAGGTTAATTGTCGTCTTGGTTACTGTCATGGTTTGAATAGGTAGAACCCATTCTTTCTTTCTTACTTTTGTTCTCTCTCTCTCTCTCTCTCTCTCTCTCTCTCTCTCTCTAACGTTTACATTTAGTCATTTAGCAGACACTCTTACCCAGAGCGACTTACAGTAAGTACAGGGACATTCCCCCCCGAGGGAAGTAGGGTGAAGTGCCTTGCCCAAGGACACAGCGTAATTTTGCACGGCCAGGGAATCGAACCAGCAACCTTCTGATTACTAGCACCTAACACACACACACACACACTCCTACACACGTTAACTGTCACTTCTACTTCCTTTGTCGCTAACTTTATTGATGGTTTCCTATTAGCGGAAACGTTGGGGGCAATATGTCAATGTTTCCTGTCATACTGCCGGTCCCCTTAAATAAACCCAGATGCTCAGCGCTAAATGGCTTTGGTGCACAAACACTACAGACAGAGGAGAGCATCGTCATTCAAGGTGGCTTTGGTGCACAAACACTACAGACAGAGGAGAGCATCGTCATTCAAGGTGGCTTTGGTGCACAAACACTACAGACAGAGGAGAGCATTGTCATTCAAGGTAGGGAATTACAATTTTTTTCCCCTCAAGAATCGATCGCAAGTATCTGTGGAAACTTTGTGCTAAGCTAATCTTGGGGTTGTTAGTGTCAGTTACAATAACAAGGAATCTTGGCCACAGGCGAGCTTGGCAGAGACCTGAGCTAGATTAGGGAGGCATTGACAGTATGATGCTGTCATAGCACTGTAATTAAAGTGTGCAGCTGTGGCCAGTAATGTCACCCGATATTTCCCACAGGAGCGATAAATCATCATCAGTTTTTTCTGCAAATGAGTTGTTATTATTGTAACTATGGTTCATTTAGGGACTTAAATGTTAATAGTCTGACTAGTCGGTCATTGTAAGATAAGTTTATTTCACTAGCTGTGTGGGCTTTGTCATGTTTTCAGTATTGGTACTGACAGGAGTGGAGGTTTAGGTACACATCCAGGACATGTTTCATGAGGGGGAGAAGAGGAGGGAGGGAGGGAGGGAGGGAGGGAGGGGGAGGGAGGGAGGGAGGAGGGAGGGAGGGAGGGAGGGAGGGGCGGGCGAGCGGTGCCAGATGAGTCCAGTAGTAATTTTAGGGTGACACATTTCCTGTCATCACTGACCTTGCAAAGTGTTCAACTGCTAAATGTGGGTATTTTGTAAAAGCGAAAAGTTTGGAATCTATGTATGTGTGTATGTCTAAGCTTGTGGCCTCCCCTGGCAACGCCCATTGCAACACATGTCTCCGTCTCTGATAAACATGACTGATGGAGGAGACATGGAAGCTGAAGTAGATTAGATAGTAACGGCTCAATTTAGGTCTGTCATGTGCTAAGAGGATGTAATGTAAATGTAATGTAATGTAAAAGGATGTGCCTCAAGGGCACCGGTCACCAACTGGAAGTGTCAGATACTGCCTGAGGACAAATTTAGAGGAAGTTGGCTGTTTTGGGGCAACAATGTTTGTGTGTGTTTGTAGGTGTGTTTGCAAGCGTCTGTGTATACGTGTGTTTAAGTCTGTATGTGCTTGTGCGTAGATGTGTAGGTTTGAGTGTGTGAATATGTGCATGTGTGTGTGTCATTGCGGGTGACATTCCTGTAACTGATAACTCGTGGAAAACAGGAAGCTGAGGAACATTGCATCATTAGCCAGTGAGAGCTTCCATGACTTATCAAAGTCATCAATTCAAAATAGGTACATGTGAGGGAAGACCCAAAATAATGATACTGTCATTAGAAACACTGAGGGCCAGTTTTCCAGACATGGATGAAGCCTAGTCCTAAAGTATTAGAAACCTCCAATGAAGATCTAGGAGTTTTCAGTGAGACTTGACATCTCTCTTTCCAAGGTCAAAAGGTCACTTCACTCAGCTCCATATGTTTGACATGAGGCTTCTAGCTTTCCTCGGGTCACCGACTGAACTTCTTCACAACAACGGGCGTTAGCTGTGTAACTAAGATATAAGATGTAATCGAGCAGTCTTCCGTGGTCAGGAACGTGGTTTCCTTGTCTTGTTTTGTTGTTGTTGTTGTTGTTGTTGACACCGATCTGGGGTGTGCTTGTTTCAGAGCCTGGAGGAGCGCTGTAACCGGATCCTGAGGAACATGGAGGGTTCCCTGACGGCGCGGGACCGCGTGGGCATCCAAGACTTCGTCTTGCTGGACGCTTACACCAGCGAGAGCGCCTTCCTGGACAACCTGAGGAAACGCTTCCACGAAAACCTCATTTACGTGAGTGGTCCTCCACCCTGCTCTCCTCCACCCTGCTTACTGCTCACATAAAGAAGCTAATCTCACGCTCTCTCTCTCTCTGGTCAAACACCTTCTTAAACCTCATTTGTGCGAGCGGTCCACCCTGTCTGTCTCTGCCGTGATGTACATCAATATTACGACAGCTCGTCTCTCTCCTATATTCTTTGACCTGACCTCAACAGAGTTGGAAAGAGGAAAAAACAGGGAGAGACACAAAGAGAGAGTGAGAGAGATAGACTGATAGAGACAGAAAGAGAGAGTGAGAGAGATAGACAGATAGAGACAGAAAGAGAGAGTGAGAGAGATACACTGATAGAGACAGAAAGAGAGAGTGAGAGAGATAGACAGATAGAGACAGAAAGAGAGAGAGAGAGAGATAGACAGATAGAGACAGAAAGAGAGAGTGAGAGAGATAGACAGATAGAGACAGAAAGAGAGAGTGAGAGAGATAGACAGATAGAGACAGAAAGAGAGAGTGAGAGAGATAGACAGATAGAGACAGAAAGAGAGAGTGAGAGAGATAGACAGATAGAGACAGAAAGAGAGAGTGAGAGAGATAGACAGATAGAGACAGAAAGAGAGAGTGAGAGAGATAGACAGATAGAGACAGAAAGAGAGAGTGAGAGAGATAGACAGATAGAGACAGAAAGAGAGAGTGAGAGAGATAGACAGATAGAGACAGAAAGAGAGAGTGAGAGAGATAGACAGATAGAGACAGAAAGAGAGAGAGAGATAGAGCTGGGGGCTGCAGTTTCTCTCTCTACCCCAAACCTGGCAACCAGCTCTGCTGAACCAGCAGCCTTGTGACAGTCTCTGTATCTGTACGTGGTGCCGTGTGGTGAACCCTCTTTTCTGAGGTCGCTGAGGTCGCTGAGGTCATTCGCAGTGATTAAACCTACTCGTTATTATATACAGGATGTTCTGTACGCATCCTCTGAACCCAGCAAAGCGTGAAAGTATATTTTCTCATTGCTCTTCATCAGCTTTAATCTAATCTTACCTTGTGATATATATATATATATATATATATATATTCTGACTGTTAAAAAAACAATGGTCATCATTTCTCTGAATCATCAACCGTCTCTGGAAAAGTGGAGGAGTTTTTCCTTGTCTTCCTCGACAGTTTAGTTTGGATACAAGTGCCGATCTATGAGCACCTGTGAAGTCCTCTGTGACATTGCTTGCTAAAGGGGTCATACAAATAACATTGAATTTGATAAAGTGATATGACCCGGTTTTCCACAGACCTATATCGGGACGCTCCTAGTCTCTGTCAAACCCCTACAAAGAACTGGACATCTACTCAAAGAAGCAGATGGACATATACATGGGGGTCAACTTCTTCGAGCTCCCGCCACACATGTAAGATCCACGTCATCTTTAATAGTATGATAAAGTAAAACATGTTTATGTATACCATTCGATTCTATATTTTTATAGAATCGCACAATTGAAGATATATTCATGTCAGTTGCATCGTATAAATCCTATAATTGACGATAAATGAACATCTCTTCTGTATGATATACAGAGCAGTAAAGTTACTAAATGTGGCCACCTTTCCAGCTACGCCCTGGCGGATAACGTGTACCGCACCATGTTGTCGGAGTTCAATCACCACTTCATCCTCATCTCAGGGGAGAGTGGGGCTGGGAAGACGGAGGCGTCCAAGAAGATCCTCCAGTTCTACGCCGTCAGCTGCCCCAGCACCCGACTCCTGGACAACGTCCGAGACCGCCTGCTTCTCTCCAACCCCGTGCTCGAGGTCAATACCGGTGACCACGTTCGAAAGCTCGCGGGAGTTGTGTGTGTGTTAGAGGGTAGGATGTAACTGTTCCAGGGTGTGTATGTGCTTCATCAGCTCTTCATCACTGCCCGCACGGCACATTTCAAAGTGTTCATTGAACACCATGAGTGTTCATTTTACTTGGTGAGTTTTTTATGCAGGTCCACTCTTATGAGACGGACCTAAGTCAGTTTTAAATTTGCTGTGTGTGTTTCAATCCCTCTCGCAGGCCTTCGGAAATGCCAAAACCCTGAAGAACGACAACTCGAGTCGCTTTGGGAAGTACATGGATATCCAGTTTGACCATCAGGTGAATACTGACCTCTAGTAACATCATGGGGACCTCACACTCCGGAGAAAATGGTTTGAATGTAGAACGTGAGTGTACGTTGTCGCCTTTACATTCTGTGACGATGCTCTCGTCTAAGGGGGCTGCGGTTGGAGGCCACATTCTGAGTTACCTTCTGGAAAAGTCCAGGGTTGTCCACCAAAACCATGGAGAGAGGAACTTTCATATTTTCTACCAGCTGGTGGAGGGAGGGGAGGAGGATCTGCTGCGCTGGCTGGGCCTGCAGAGGAACTGTCAGCAGTACAGTTACCTGGTACAGGTGAGACTGAAACAGTCATTCATGGTTTGTTCTCATCTACTGTAACTACTTGACTTGGACTTGACCCTAACAGACTTGACCCTAAAAGATATGAGTCTTGGATTTGACCCTAAAAGACTTGAGTCTTGGACTTGACCCTAAAAGACTTGAGTCTTGGACTTGACCCTAAAATACTTGAGACTTGACTTGGTCCTGGCCCCAAAAGACTTGTGAGCAAATCATGCTGACTCCCTCTGAAGTTACGCCTCCTGTTTTGCGTCAGGGGGATTGTGCCAAAGTGAGCTCCATCAACGATAAGACTGACTGGAAGACTCTGAGGAAAGCCCTTGATGTCATAGATTTCAGTGAGAGCAGCATGGAGGTGAGGTCTCATCATTCACGACTGAATGTGTCTAAGATGAATACATGCGTGGCTATAAAGCAGAGAATGGATGGATGGCTGAATGGGTAGGTGGATGAATATTACGGCAGTCGATCAAAACAAGTTATACAGAAAAATATCAGAAATGTAGAGATTGGTAGTACAGATGACCGATTTCAAGGATCTGATTTGATCAAGACTCTCTGGTTCCTTGCTTCAGAACTTGTTCGGAATCATCGCTAGTGTTCTCCACCTGGGAAATGTCAAGTTTGAGGCAGACCATAGGGGGTACGCAGTCCTGAACAACAGTCCAGAGATACACTGGCTGTCAAAGGTGAGGCTGGATAGATATCTACTCTGAAATAGAGACTAGCTAAAGAACTATCAACTTACTAACTCACTTACTGAGTGACTATCAACTGACTACGTAGCTGTTAAAGTCACTATCAGCTTAGTAACTCACTAAGACACTATTAGCATACTAACTTGCTAAGTCTATCAACGTACTAACACACTGAGTCATTCAACGTACTAAATAAAGGCTCTGTGTGGCCATGTAGAACATTTAACTTTCCCCTCATGATGCTTCTTTTTCCACCGACGTGCTGCGATGGCGTGTGGTCGGTTGTTGCTATGGTTTCCTGGTCAGTTGCTGGGTATTCCCGCCCAGGTGCTGCAGAAGGGCTTAACCCACCGGAAGATCGAGGCCAGAACAGAGGAGGTGAGAGCTGACACAGGGAGTATCCATCCTTGTCTTCCTTGAGGGTTTAGGTTGGTGAGGGGCAGCTCTATGGGCGTATGTGAAGCCCTCTGTGACATGCTTGCGTGTAAAAAGGGCTGTACAAATACATTTTGATTTGATCCATCAAATTGAAAATCCAAAATCGAAATGTGTTGCCCTTTTTAGAAGCGATGAAGCGAGTTTCATCCATAGGTCCATAGAACTGCACCGAAACCAACTTAATACCTTTATAATCTTTATCAATTGTAGAATCATCAAATTTAGATGAGCTGGAATCATTTCCAGTCTGTATTTTGGTTGTTTATGTTTGTCGGGTGCTTGTCTGCCGGGCTGTCCAGGTGCTGAGCCCCTTCACAGTGGAACATGCCGTGTATGCCAGGGACGCCCTAGCCAAAGCAATCTATGGCCGGACCTTCACCTGGCTGGTGAACAAGATTAACGAATCCCTGGCGAACAAGGTGAGTTGATACAGTGCCACTTACCCACCATCCAAGGAAGTACCTTCGAGAGGACATAAAGTGTCAGCAAAGTCTGGGAGAATGAAAACCACATGAACCGAAATATACTTACGATTAAAACAAAGTGCTTCTTCTTCGACAACTGTAGGACTCGTCAAGGAAAACAGTCATCGGCCTTCTCGACATCTATGGTTTTGAAGTCTTCCACGTGAACAGGTAAGGACATCACAGGCACACTGGTAAGGACATCACAGGCACACTGGTAAGGACATCACAGGCACACTGGTAAGGACATCACAGGCACTGCTGGTTGTTTCTGCGGTCTCGTCTCGCCCCTCTGTGATGTAGATACTACAGCGACTGTATTTGATGTGTTTCAGTTTTGAGCAGTTTTGCATCAACTACTGCAATGAGAAACTTCAGCAGCTCTTCATTGAGCTGACTCTTAAGTCCGAACAGGAGGAGTACGAGATGGAGGGGATTGAAGTAAACAGTTTGTCCATCCTTAATTCTGTTTGATATTTGCCATGCAGTGCTATTGACTATTTGTTTGGGAGTGATAAACAAAATATTTGTAGTCATGTGTAATATTATTGTGTTGGGTAGAATGATATTCAATATTAGAATGGAGTAGAGTTATAGCCAATTACAGTTGGGGAGAGTGGGGTTAAGGGTGAAGGTGACATGCATTACTAACATTCTCAAGCATCAAGAGAAACTGTTTTGTGTGTGTCATTCCAGTGGGAACCAGTGCCATACTTCAATAACAAAATCATCTGTGACTTAGTAGAGGAAAAATACAGAGGCATCATCTCCATACTAGTGAGTAAACAAGACAAGCAGTAGAAACAGTATGTGAGTTGTTATTATCGTCACGTGTTATCGTCACACATGTTATCGTCAGACATGTTATCTATTGTAACACATGTTATCGTCACACGTGTTATCGTCACACGTATTATCGTCAGACATGTTATCTATCGTCACACGTGTTATCTACCGTCACACATGTTATCGTCACACGTGTTATCTATCGTCAGACATGTTATCTATTGTAACACATGTTATCGTCACACGTGTTATCGTCACACGTGTTATCGTCACCTGTTGTTTCTCTCTTCGAGGACGAGGAGTGTTTACGTCCAGGAGAAGCTACAGATCTCACCTTCCTGGAGAAGCTGGAGAGGACCATGGGCGGGCACCCGCATTTTGTCACGTGAGTCTCTCCCCGAGAAAGTCTTGGGCACGTCTGACATGACCTATCAAAACGGGACAAAGTTTAAGGTCAAAGGTCAATGTTCAGCACTGTCACGCCAGAGCAAAGCATCCCTTTCTCTCTTCCTGCTCATCCTGCAGACACAAGCTGGCCGACCAGAAGACCAGGAAGACGCTGGAGCGAGGAGACTTCCGTCTGCTGCACTACGCAGGGGAAGTCACATACTGTGTGGTCGGTGAGAGAGGATTTCCTCTGGGTCACCCTCGGCTTTCTCTTTCTTCCTCTAACGCTCTCTCTCTTTCTCTCTCTCTCTCTCTCTCTCTCTCTCTCTCTCTCTCTCTCTCTCTCTCTCTCTCTAACTCTCTGTCGCTCCCACTCTCCCTCTATCCTTCTCTCTTTCACTCTTCCCATGGTCCTCGTTTGGGTCGTTTTAATACAGTTCAACAGTCCCCTTCATATTCCAACTCCATCTCTCCAGTCTCTCCATCTCTTAACCACTCTCCTCTGCTTTTCCCAGGGTTCCTGGACAAGAATAACGATCTCCTGTACCGGAACATTAAGGAGGTACGTGTGCCCGCTGGCCAGGGCTGCCCAGAGCTCTGTCTCATAATCTGCTTCCTGGCTAGTCGCTCAATAATTCATTATCAAGCACACCTGTGAATTATAGATAGCAGATTGTTAAGCATTGCTTTAGAATAAACCAACAGTGCTGTTAAGGAGGAGAACCATTGTCTGTGATCATGCTGCCAGCGACGGTCCTTTGAGAAGACTCAGGCGTGTCTGAGAGCCAAAGTCTTCCACTCTTAGCTGGGATGTCGTGAGACGTGGTCACAGCCTCGGGAGATGGACCGGCGGCGTCGTAATCCCTGCGTGTTCTTCGTCTGACCCTCAGGTCATGCGTCAGTCTAAGAACGCCATCGTCAAACACTGCTTCCCGTCGTCGGAGCCGGACAGCAAGCGGAGACCTGAGACGGTGAGGACTTTCTCTCTGACGACGTTCTCTCTGACGACGTTCTCTCTGACGACGTGCGACATGACGACGTTCTCTCTGACGACGTTCTCTCTGACGACATGCGACATGACGACGTTCTCTCTGACGAGAGACTGCTGCTTCTGTTCTGATATTTCTTGTATAAAAAAAGGCGATATGAACAAAACTTTGATAAGATTCACATTTTACATCTAGAAAATGCTGTAAAAAAGTTATAAATCAAGGATCATAAGTACAGTTCAGCAGTTCAGGTGCAACACCTCAACTACAAGAATACAGTGCAACAGCATCTGACCTTTAACCCCCTGATCCTGTCGTGGGTGTGTTTGGTGTGTCTCACCAGGTGGCCACCCAGTTCAAGGCCAGTCTGGTGGGCCTGGCTGAGATCCTCATGGCCAAGGAGCCGTGGTATGTACGCTGCCTGAAGCCCAACGACGGCAAGCAGCCAGGTGGGGACCTCACACACACACACACACACCACACACACACACACACACACACACACACTAAAGCACACGGACACACACATCCTGCAGATGACCCCATGCCCTGCGGAGGGCTACTGTATGCTGTATGTGGTGTTAGTGCATCACAACAGTAACATTCATTTAGCAAACACTTTCAATCAAATCCATGTACGGTACGAGGGGGGGGGTATTTGAACCTACAACGTCTTAATCTACAGTCAAATACTGCACCACCGAGCTATACCCCTCCCCCTGACCCCTACCCCCCACAGGGCGCTTTGATGACGTGCTAGTGAGGCACCAGGTGAAGTACCTGGGTCTGATGGAACACCTGAGGGTCAGGCGAGCCGGATTTGCGTACCGACGCAGATATGAGGTCTTCCTCCAGAGGTAGGAGCTGTTAGACCCACACCTTTTACTGCACCTTTTAACTACGCCATTTAACTGAACCTTGTAGCTAGTCCTTTTAACTAAACCTTTCAACGACACCATTTAACTGAACCTTCTAGCTAGTCATTTTAA
This sequence comes from Mallotus villosus, assembly GCA_903064625.1. Taxonomy (NCBI): domain Eukaryota; kingdom Metazoa; phylum Chordata; class Actinopteri; order Osmeriformes; family Salangidae; genus Mallotus; species Mallotus villosus. Next base: position 415,597 of record CAEFZP010005716.1, read on the forward strand.
CTAAACCTTTTAGCTACAACTTTTAACTGAACCTATTAGCTACACCTTTTAACTACACCTTTTCACTGAACCTTCTAGCTACACCTTTTAACTACACCTTTAACTGAACCTTCTAGCTACACCTTTTAACTACACCTTTTCACTGAACCTTCAAGCTACACCATTTAACCACACCTTTAATTGAACCTTCTAGCTACACCTTTTAACTACACGTTTTAACTGAACCTTCTAGCTACACCTTTTAACTACACGTTTTAACTGAACCTTCTAGCTACACCTTTTAACTACACCTTTTAACTGAACCTTCTAGCTACACCTTTTAACTACACGTTTTAACTGAACCTTCTAGCTACACCTTTTAACTACACTTTTTAACTGAACCTTCTAGCTACACCTTTTAACTCCATGTGTGTGTGTGGTCCATCTCAGGTACAAGCCTCTGTGTCCAGACACCTGGCCCAACTGGAAGGGCACGGCAGCAGAGGGGGTGGAGCTCTTGGTCAAACACCTGGGCTATAAACCCAACGAGTACAAGCTGGGCAGGTGAGCTGCCAGTACAAGCTTGGGAGTTGAACTGGAGATACACCCCGGCAGTCTCACACGCCCCCCTGGAAGTAACAGTCTCCCTGTTGTTGTTGATCTTGTGTGTCTCTTAAAGGACCAAAATCTTCATCCGCCACCCCAGGACGCTGTTTGCCACTGAAGACGCCTTTGAGATTTGCAAGCATGAGCTGGGTGGGTTTCTGTATGATATTCAGATGACAGTACGTGTATGTTGAAAACATTTCTCAATCAGAGCTTACTTGATGGAATGGAACCATACACTAAAACATCTTCAGGAACCACTTTTCTCTGGGAGTGACTTTTAGGTGTTTCTGTTACAGCAACAAGGATCCAGGCTAAATACAAAGGGCTACAGGGAGAAGGGAAACTTCCTGAGACAGAAAGAAGCAGGTGAGTGCTCGTCTAGTTGTCCAGTGTTGAGAATGCTAGTGTTACAAAAACAATCAAATCTCTACATCAGCACTACTAACTGGCTTTGTGCTGTTAGCCACTAAGATCGAAAACTGCTGGAGAGGTTTGAAAGCCCGGAAAGAGCGGGAGAAAAGAGCCTGGGCTGTGAAAGTCATTAAGAAGTGAGTTTAAAAAACATGCAGTGAAATTAATAATGTATCGATACAGCAGACACTTTAATCCACAGCTAGTGACTTGGATTTGCAGTCAAATGATCTACACCCATCCATGAATCATCCACACTAAACAAACCAAAGCTGTCTCTACATTGAGACAATGTTTTTTTCTTGGGTAGGTTCATCAAAGGATTCATGACCAGAAACCAGCCAGCATGCCTGGACAACTCTGAATACCTGGCGTTTGTCAGGCAGAACTACCTTACAAGACTCAAGGACAATCTACCCAAGTCCGTTCTGGACAACAACACCTGGCTAACACCGCCCCCTATTATGAAGGAGGTGAGTCTACACACAAAAGTTTTTTCTTTAATGATTTAGCAGACTTTTATCCAAAGTGACGCTCAAAAAGTGCACACTAAAGTAAAGCAGAGATCAGAGCAGAGGGTCAGATGGCTGAGCGGTTATGAAGGGATCGGGCCTTTTCAATCAGAAGGTTGCCGTTCGATTCCCGGCCGTGCAATATGACGTTTTGTCCTTCGGCAAGGCACTTCATCCAACTTGCCTCGGGGGAATTTCCCTTCACATACTGTAAGTCGCTCGGATAAGAGTGTCTGCTAAATGACTAAATGTAAATGTGCACGGTTCCAATATCACTTAGTTTCACTTTCACCGGACATCTTCCTGTTTTAGTATACACATGGTACCATTCAGCTTTGTATGGTTTTGTAACACAAAGCCGTTCTTGCTCTTTGACCCCTGCAGACCTCTCAGCTGCTGAAGGCCCTGTACACTCGTCACATGGTACGGAAGTACGTGCGGGGAGTCACACCACAGAAGAAGATGCAGGTAGGAAGCACTGTCACTTCCTGCTCCGTCCCCCCTCCTCAACACCCCCTCCTGGAAGTGACACGGGTCCTGGCGTATAGTAACAAATCCGAGAAACACTTTTTCTACGTTTCATTAGTATTCATGCAAATAAATACATGGAGGGATGTGTATTATTTAAAACAGTACATTGTGTCATATTTTCTAGCTTCAGTTGAAAGGACTGACCAGTTCCATGTTCAAAGGGAAGGAAAGAGAACTACCCTCACAGTGTGTGCAGACCTTTCCTGGACACCAGGATAAGTAAGACACCGTCTCCGAACGCCTGGACACAATCTAATATCGTCCTACATCTTGGAGGTATGCTGCTGTGATGATTTCACGTGACACTGTTCTGTTCAGGTGAGGAGGACATCCACATTAAAGTCCTGCAGACGATAAGACACGAGCGCATCAAGGTAAACAAACCCCCGAACCCCCCCCCCTCGCCACGAACCTTCAACTGTGACAGCACTGTCGTAGAGGTCTGAGGACACGTGGAGCTGTCTCCGGCCTCACTCAGCCTCAGCCTCACTCAGCCTCACTCAGCCTCACTCAGCCTCACTCAGCCTCACTCAGCCTCACTCGCCTCACTCAGCCTCACCATCCTGATCTCCCTCTCCCCCTCCCCCCAACCCCCCCGTACACAGTACAGCGCTCCAGTGGTCAAGTATGACAGGAACGGTTTCCGGACTCGCTTCAGGCAGCTCGTCTTCACCCAGACAGCTGCCTATCTGGTGGAGGAGGCCAAGGTGAAGCAGAGGGTGGACTACAACGCCCTCAAAGGTTGGTAGGGCCCGCGCTGACGAGGGAGACGGTCTCCTGCATAGGTGGAGTTGATCTGTGGGCATCTGTGAAGCCCTCTGGGACTGGCTTGTAAAAAGGGCCATACAAATAACATTTAATTTGATCAAGTGACGTGAAGCTTTAACAATCAAATATTGATTTGATTTGTAGTCTTTCACATGTGATTGTCTGGTACTTATCTGTGTGATCCGTAGGTGTGTCAGTCAGCAATCTAAGTGACAACTTCTTAATCCTCCATGTCACCTGTGAGGACATCAAGAAAAAGGTTCGATTCTCAACTGGCTGCGTGTAGAGATGGACCGTTTCGTATCCCAGTACTTGGTATAGAACTGAACACCAACAGTCTGACTTCAAAAGCATTTCATCTTCTCAGGGGGACTTGGTTCTGCAGTGTGACTTCCTGTTTGAGGCCTTGACGAAGCTGTGTGTGGTGGCCAATAAGCAGAACTGCATCAATGTAGTTCAGGGGAGGTAATGAAATAATCCTTATATTTCTTAACAAATAACAAATGTAACATTATCTTATTGAATTCTTATGTGAGGTACTGACGTGTTTGTGTTTCACTGTAGTGTCAGGTTTGATATCCAGCCAGGCAGAGAAGGATTTGTCGACTTCAAGAGCGGGCAGGAGTTCATGGTGTACAGAGCTAAAAACGGGCACTTGATGGTGGTAAGACTACTCAGAATTCTCGTGAAATTGGTAACGAGTACAGTATAAAACCACAAATGAACTCACTAAACATCCTTACCTTCAGGAATCAACAAAGACCAAGTCCAGATGATGACCTCACACAGACGGGGCTGTGACCAGCCTGGCCTTTCCCTCACAGGAACAGATTCACAGATTCCTTCCAGTTGAAAACTTTGATCTTTTTCTCTGTGCAGTTTAACTAAACAACTCCAACACGGTCACATACCTACAAGAAGCTGCAATATAATAAGTGAGATTAATGTAGTCTCTATTCATAATGTAGTCTTTTACATCAATAAATAGTACTGATGTCCAACTCTTATGCATATTTTGGTGAGCTGTAAATCAGCTGCATGGACAACTTTGTCAGGCTATTACGGTTTTATTTGTAAATAATGACATACATTTTTGGTATTATTTTCAGTAGATTTCATGATCCCATTTTATATAGATTAGTAATACACAATATGGATGGTCCAAAGGCTGTGATTACAAAAGCCATGTGTCAATTTTTATAGTTTCTCCCAGGGATGCAATACCATATTCACAATAAAAAAATATATAACCACATATGTGTACTCATATATAAATCTTTATTTCTAGAAAAGTTGATAAATACAGTGCAAAAGACAGTTCTACATGTGAAATGATTAACATTCTCTGATAAGAAATGATGATACCTTCCACTTATGTTTGTTCAATGATTTCACCTTCAGTAGTGCCAGCGATCAGCATTTTCACCAAAGAAAAACTGATATTCATTCACCTGAATCTAAAAAGATCATCAAGAAGGCCCTTATGTCACTAGAACACAGTGTTAACACCACTTAGCACTGCATTTAGAACACTCACATTACAGGCATGGTCAACCCTGTTCCTGGAACATCTACTGGTCTCAACTGTTAGTTTTCACTCCAATCCAAATTTACCATAGCTTACTTTCATAATTCACTTGTTGAGAAGCTGAATTGGGTTAGACACAACAGGGTAAGACTACTGGAGAGTAGCTCTGAAGACACAAGGACCAAATTCGTTAAGAAGCTCTTAACGCTAAGAGCTTCTTAGGAGCGTTCTAAGAGCGTTCTAAGAGCGTTTTAAAGCGCTCTTAACGCTAGGAGCGTTCTAAGAGCGTTTTAGAGCGCTCTTAGAACGCTCTTAACGCTAAGAGCTTCTTGGGAGTGTTCTAAGAGCGTTCTAGAGCGCTCTTAGAACGCTCTTAACGCTAAGAGCTTCTTAGGAGCGTTCTAAGAACGTTGTAGAGCGCTCTTAGAACGCTCTTAGCGTTAAGAGCTTCCTAGCGAATCTGGGAAACCCGGCCAAGGTTGGCCAAGACTGACATCAGGAATATATTGTAGTTGTGGCCACAGTACGCCCTCTGGTGGAGTAAAGTAGCACACGCACACAAAACCTTCTTGGTTTCACCCATGATTTGATCTGCTGGTGGCGTTTCTGTAACAAAAGCAATACAGTACATATACTCATATTCATAATATTAATATAATCTCACTATGGAAAAATATGTTTTAAAAAGAACTGGAAGATAAATGATTGGAGTGTAGCATCGTTACACAATATATATAATAACTGGAATACAATCGATAAAATATATGCCTGTGGAACATTTTAAAGCGATGCAAAGTGTCTGGATACTGCGGTTAGATTGTAGATAGCACTTCAATGCAAACACATAAGGCACAACCTCCTGGGTGAAGGCAACATGATGAAGGATCCCTGACTGGGAGACGAGGACGGAGGTGGTTCGTTAAGACCGTTGAGTTTGGTTCATTAGCAGGCCCTGAGAGGGGCTTCAGGAAAGATCAACACTGATGTGGTCTGATGACGCCGTTAAAACGCACCATGGAGTTCTAATCATACAGTACTAGGGAGAGATACGGGTGACCAGTGTTCTAGTGAGGGCACTAGAGGCCCAGTAGTCAAGGGGTTAAGTTTGACTGTGTGTCAATCTTTGGTAACAGTGATAGATATGCCCCCTGGTGGTGGTGGCAGGTATTTAGTGTAGAGGTTAGTGGGTGTGGTCACAGGAGTCGGCTGTGTTTACTGGTCATGTAATTTAGTAGTTACTAGCTGTCATTGTTACTGGTGGTGGGTAGTGCAGTTACTGGCTGTTGCAGTGGTTACTGGTTGTCGTGGTTGCCGGCGGCGACGGGTGCGGTTACTGGCCGTTGTCGTGGTTACAGGTGGGTGCGGTCATCGGGCCGTTGTCGTGGTTACTGGTGGTGGTGGGTGCGGTCATCGGGCCGTTTGATGTGAATTCGCCGGATCCTCTCGATGCGTTCCCGCTCCTCGTCTTCGTCCAGGTGGTGGGAGCGCCCCGCGGCGCCCCCCGTGGCCTCCAGCAGAGCGTTGTCAGGGCCACGCCCATCCTGGGACTCATACAGGAGGATGTTGAGCGTCTCTTCATAGATTCGGGCCTCTGGAAACTCCACCTGAGGGTAGAGGATCGGCCTTACAGCACACCTGGCTCTGGTAGACACTGGGATTCCCCCAAGATCCATGTTTGTTTCCATTCTGACTAACAAGGGTGTCAAGCATTAGGAACACCAGGCAATTATTCCCATGGTCAGGGGCTTCCAAGTGGGGGAAAACATGTGACTGAATACCCAGGGCCCATAAAAGAGAGAAGGGCTCTCGAAAAGTTTGGAATGAGGACAGGAATAACCAAAATAGGGAGGAGGGGGGCCAAATTTGAGGGTTAGTGTCTATTCATGGGGCCCAAAATTAGCGGCGCCCATTGTAACGAACAAGGTCTATATTTATATATGGTTTGTATGTTAAGGCGTGGTCTCGTTCTGGCAGTCACCTTGGTCTGCTTCTTCTCCGTGGCGTAGACGATGGAGGTGCAGCACACCTCGGCGATCTTGCGGCCCTGCCCGTAGAACGACCAGCAGCAGATCTCGTCTCCGATCACGTCCTTGATGAAGAGCACACGGCCGTTGAAGCGAAGGGAGAGCTTGTCAAACAGCTCAATGTTCTTCAGCATGTTGTCATCAGAGTTGCTAGGAGACGGAACGGAACCCATTTGTTATTTCATTCTGTACACACCTGCCCTCAGGCTATGGCATTGTGAATGAGAGAATGTTTAAACTCAAACAAAACTAGTGATTTTCACCTGGTATACGAGTACTTGTTGTTGCTTCGGTTGTACAACAGTTTGACCGTAGGCTACAAAACATTGAACAAATGAGTTATGCATTCTGAATGAATACAAAATGGCATGCGACTTCAACGCTTGTCATAAGCGACATTGCCATGACGGTAGTCCACCTTGTTGGAGGTAGTGATGAGTCTCTGCTCTTCCTTGGAGGACGTCACCAGGGGAACTTTACAGAACGGCTCGTAGGTGTCCTTGTTCTGGAGTCACCGGGAACAGAAATAACAGGGACTGAGATGGTAGTTAAAGTGACACTGACACACACACACACACACACACACACACACACACACACACACACTTTAATTACAGCCCTCGGACATTCCCTAAGCTGAAGGTGGTGTTTGTTGGCGCCACAAGAGAGGCAGTAGCTACATTCTTGTAGATCCCTGTGTCTTATACGTTATAATTCTAATTCTCTTATATTCTAACTATATCTGTAACTATGATGGACACACTGAGTCTCTTGGTTATACAAGGAATTAATTATTATAATAATAAAAAAACATATCTTGAATTTTCTTCAAGATTAATAAAGTAAATGTCATTCAATTGAACACCTGTAAGGCTGCGTGGCACTCGTCTGAGAGGCCCTGCACCAGATAGTACTTGGCTTCAGCCAGAAGCTCCTCCACTTCCCGTCTGATGTCGGGTAGGGGCACCGCGCCATCACGCAGGTAATTCAGGATGGTTCCGAAGTGCTTCCCACATCTGTCAATCAAAATCCAGCCTGTAGGAAAAACGCAGCCCAGAGGTCGATCTATCACCAACTGCCATCAATCCGCGTAAGCTTTGTTATGCGAGTGTACTGCACCCAAATATAGTTAAAAGAAGCACACATTTCTTATTTTCCGCTCTGCTTTTATACACTTTTTGTATCTCGCTTCGGATAAAAACGTCAGATAGATTATTCAAATGGACTGCAACTGGGCAGTTATTAGTAATGTTGTTGAGAAGCACTTTGTCATATTGGCTGAAACAAACATCATATCCTGACTCTGACATGGTTCGGGAGGAGTCACATAGATTCACCAGTACCTTCACTGTCAGTGAGGACTTCCATCCTGCCACTGAACATGGCCTTGAGCATGGTATCCTGTTTTGTCAAGGTCTGCATTGTGGTGTAGTAGAGCGCCCCACCCACATTTAGCTTCACGTATTTGGAACTCGGACAGGAACCCTTGAACGAGGTGGTACGAGTTGTAGCCGCTGGAAGCGGCGAGTTCACCGCACTCACTCCTGACATCTCTTCCTGTGTGAAAACAGTTTTACACATCATCAGTGTCACTGTGGTTAAAGGTTAAATTAACTGGTATTGTCATGTTGGTGTGGGTTGGTAGCTATTTATAACCCATAGTCAATAAAGAAGGAATTACACAAACTGCTGATCTTAAAAGTTGCAGTTCAGTATCGGGTCCCGACAGTAGCCTACTGGCTACTGCAAAGCCTGGGGTTCTTGCTTGTCAGCCTAATAATGCCGTTAGCTAACAAGCTAGACATTGCGAAAGCTAACCTTACTAAGAAGTCTCATTATCTTTCCCAAAAATAAATGTAAACAATGCAGTGGTTTGCTTCTTGTCTATTAAACAGCTAACTGAGATTGTTAGCTACAGTCCAAAACACCTTGGAAAGGAAAAAGCCAGCCTATCTCGCGAGCAACTAGCTAACTTGTACTAATGTGTACTGTAGCCATGATGGTTGGAAAACTGGTGCCTGTATGTCATGACGCCAGACCATCTTTCTGTACAGATCTGAACAGACAAACATAATATACGACACAATAACAATTTGGCTTTATACATGTGAACACAAGCTTGACCTCCGGATACTAGCCAATTATATATTTAACCCAACGTTACGTAGTTAACGGGAAAACGACTTACCATAGAACCCTTGGTCAGTCAGCCTTGAATAACAAAGTTGGCAATCCAGCAAGTTTCCGTTTGAAGCAGCCCAGATGACGTTTTCATAAAGGAATGCTCACGTTTAAGTCAATATAATGTAGAGACTTGAAATTTGACAGAGAAAACAGGTAACACACGTTAAATCCACAGGGTTACCAGTATGGTCACCTTTTAACTAGCTATATTCACCCTTAAAACCTGGTTTAAAATCCAAACATCGATACATTAAAAACGACGAGATGCAGTCCCTCGTCGAAAGCCTTGCATCTAAAAGTAAAATGTGTTGATTTTGTATTTAAATACAGGGTTTATTTCTGTCTTTGTCTGCGGTCTGTAGGTATAGTTGCAGACACATTGGCAGTCAGCCAGTCTTGCGCAATCAAAAACATCCTTCCTGCCTAAACCCAGTTTGCCCTCTCTCTCAGAATGTGGTAGCCTACGTTAAGATATGTAGCTTAATGTCAGAGAATGTCTAATAAGGGAGAGACAGACGGGCTCTGGTAATGTTGTTGAGAATAACTTTGTACAGGGTTGCCAACAAATAAGCGGCAGATTCGGAAATCAGCTCCACCTGCTCCGTAATAATTTTATTAATTTGCCAAATGGCCCTAATATGTCTAGGAACAAGCCTGACACAAGCCCAATATTATTATCAATGATTGAGCCTTTAAGATTATGATCAGGACTATGCACTGAACATTTTTATCGAACCTGGCAACAACAAAAAGAGAGAATAGTGCCAATTTTGTAACTTATTTTCGAGTATAAAACTTTTTTCTAAATTTTGATTTTATGTTTTAGTTTTTTTGAAAGTGTTTTTTGGGGGGTTTCCAAAAATGTTAACAACTTTTCAACCCTTTGAGAAAACACATGGTTTTGAATCCTGGCATGATATTTATCCCATACACACGTTGTTAACTAACTCTAGCTATTGTACTCTTAACCCTAAACTCGGATGTGTAGTGCTAGGGTTCTAGCTTTTTTTCTCGACGGGTCTCCCTCACGGAGATCTCTCCCGTTTCCAGATTAGAAAGTGACAAAGACATGTTACATTACAATATCCATAGAACAAATATGACAGACCAATTATTTATGTGAGTTAACATAAACGTCTAGCTAGCTAGCTCACAGAGTTCATTATAATGTATAAAGCTAGCTAGTCCAGCTAACGTTAATGCTCAAATCCTAGGAGCTAGAGCTAGCCTAGTTTGCTACTTTTACTGTGTGAGTTAGATTAGGCTGGTTCTAACCATATTCATTTGTACAGAGAGTCTGGCCTCGCTCCATTGACAAACGTTGACTTCCTTGTAGGCGGGTACTCTGTTGAAGTTTAAAACTATTGGATCTGCCCAGAGCCACTCTGATCTGCCATAACCAATAGCTAGCGTTCGCCTTAGCCAGAGTACCCGCCTACAAGGAAGTCAACGTTTGTCAATGGAGCGGAGCCAGACCCTCTGTACAAATGTAATATGTACGAGAGTCTGGTTAGGACCAGGCTACTGAAATGCTACCTAATTATGGAGGATTATCGGGGCCATAACTAAATAAATAAATAAATACATAAATAAATGAATAGTTAAATACTTGGATAAATAAATAATTAGATAACAAAATGAGACACTAAATATATAAATGTTACATGTACTCCTGTGTATATATATATCGCATTTATTTATTTATACTTACATTTTGTTATTTATACTTACATTTTGTCATTTATACTTACATTTATCCACAGTGTAACTTGCTTGCGGCCAAATAAATCTGTCGTCACCCGTCACCAAGTCAGGGGGCGGGTTAAAGCCTCTGATTGGTGAATCAACAGTATTACACACGAGGTAGGCTCAACCAGTCGATCGAGCTCTCTTCGATCCAGAGGGATCCTACTCTATCGTCTCATTGTGCGATACTGCAAAATGTGGTATCATCCGATACTAAGTAAATACAGGGCCAGTATTACCAATACCGATTTATTTACTTTCATGTCGGGAAAAGCAATGCCTCATAATTTATGAAGTGAATGCATCATCAATATGAACATTTGAATGATTTTTTTTTAGAATTTTCATGATCATTGAATGATTTTTCCTTTAATTAATTGTTCATGATTATGATCATAATAAAACACAGGACGAAGAGTTTTGTCTAAAATACTGTTATTATAGTGTGCTGCCGAGCAGTATCCTACTGCACGTGCACGCCGGCAACAACTCACAGCATAAAAAGGGAGGGGCAAAGTGAGTTTGAGCGAAGTTACAGGAGTGGTGTTTGCACAACCACTATGATGTAAAGGGAGTTGTGTAGGCTACTGAATGTAGAGAAGATAAATTGAAACTCAAGTAGCCTATCGATCTCATCTCGCCAGTATCAATCAATACTGATACCAACGTTGGTATCGATAGCCTACTTTAGATCGATTTAACCAATCCTATGCTGTACCATCTCGCGGAGGATCGTGAACACATTTTCATCGATGTCTGTACACATTTTCAATGATGTCTATGTCAGCCAGGGCCAATATCATTGCTATAATTTCAGCGAAGCTCTCAATATTATGTAATAAAAAATGTGAATTGGCAGTTGCCTCCATCTCTTCAGCTACATCCAACATTTCGCCTACTGTAGCATGCAATATTTCATTTATTGAATCTGCACCAGGTGCTGCCATCTTGAATTAGTCAAAAGCAGTCGATTCAAGTTGAACCACCAATCAGAGGGTTTAACCCGCCCCCTGACTTGGTGACGGGTGACGACAGATTTATTTTGCAGCAAGGAAGTTACACCGTGGATAAATGTAAGTATAAATGACAAAATGTAAGTATAAATGACAAAATGTAAGTATAAATAACAAAATGTAAGTATAAATAAATAAATGTGATATATATATACACAGGAGTACATGTAACATTTATATATTTAGTGTCTAATTTTGTTATCTAATTATTTATTTATCCAAGTATTTAACCATTCATTTATTTATTTATGTATTTATTTATTGGGTGTGCTTTGCCTTCGGCATGAAGCACAACCTTTGTTATCTCACATATATATTTTTATTATTATTATTATTATTATTATTTTTGCCCCCCTACTCCTCGGTCAATATTTGGACTACATAGAAAACGTCAACGTCCAAAGTTTCGTCTTGGTCCCGATTGCGTTGGCATTACTTTTGTCTACGTTCCATTGCACAGTTTAGGAGGATACAACGTTTTTGTGGCATAAAGTTGATTTTGTCGGCAAAGGGTAGACTACTCAGTTATAATAGTCTACGTCACAGCGTCGGCACATGTTAGCAACGACGCATTAGATAAGACGTGCATAGAAGACTGCAAGAATGATATCGTGCCGCCCCCCTAGCATCCGTCAATATTTTGATTACTTAGAAAACGTCGTGTCAAAAGTTGGTTGAGTTGCTTGTCTTTTTATTTACCTGGCTAACTTGCTAGCCACAGTCACTGACGCTACTAACGTCACGAAACACGCGTGACTACCTCTAGCCTAACATTAGTTTAGCAGCTTGTTAACTTCTGGGAGATAGCTATAGGCTAACTATAGCTTTAACGATACTGCAAGGCAGCTGCAGAAACGCCACAAGCAAAGAGGCCAGGGTGATAACTATTTACTAATGTTACTTTCTGATATGAAACACAATTGTTAAGTGTAACGTACAATATAAGCTAATATTATTGAGGAACTACATCGACTTTCGGAAACGGTAGTCTACTATTTCACTGAAGCATTAGCATCATGACATTAGCCTATGTTGCCCGGGCAACACATACTACAGCGGTCTAGGCTGCATCTGTTTTCAATCGTTAAAATAAACATTACTCACAAATACATTTTCGTTGTACGATTTATTATGACATTAGATTACAAGTAAACGATTTGTTGGTGAAATAATCATTACCTGTGATTTCAAACCAGTAGGCCTACTGCAACGCTGTAGCCTACGCGAGACACTGTGTAGCTAACAAAAACATCCACAGCTGTTTACAGTAGGAAGTCAAACGGCGACAGAACATGTTCGGCACTCCCTTAAATTAAAAGTATTTCAATAGGTGAAACTGTCTGACTACTAACCCGAACTTCATTGACACAGCCTAAACTTGTCAATCTGTTCATGAAAGCAATATTTAATTTCAGCCTAAACCGTACTACAACGGAAAGTTCAACCAACGATCGCCACCAAGACGAACACTGTAGTATACAATTTACCGGGGCAGCTTCTCCACAAAGGGCTATATCGCATTTTGCGTTGTTACTGACAATGATCGCTATTGAGCTTTTTATGCATGAGCGATTTTCCACTAAATAAATGTCAAGCGTATTTACGTTTTTGCGGGCATGTCATAAGTTAGCAGACCTAGAGCTACTGTTTGAATCGCGATTCCATCAGAAATATTTCCAGTGATAACGTTGTTACAGTAGCTTCTTTCCAAGGGTGTTCTTAATGAATTATTATGCAATAGACTATGAGTAGGCTAAATGCTTGAAAATATGCAGGCACACCCTCACAATTTCCCCAGAAATTGTATGCTCTCTAGTTTATTTAGTTATGGCCCCGATAATCCTCCATACCTAATGCCCAGACCTACAGAAGCAAAATCTAAATTGAGCGGAAGTACGTAGGTGGGCAGAGCCAGGCTAGAGTTAGATAGCTTACCTTTGTAATTGTATATGTAGCTCGAAACGTACAATTTGAATCCCTTTTCCCTCTTTCTCATATACCCCTATGTACATTGTTGATTGTCATTTTGGGAATGCAACCCAAACTCCTTGTACAAAAAGGCATTTTGTGTTTGAGAACTGCTCAGTAATAACAATAGGGAGGATCTATAAACTGAAAGTATACGTATCAGAACACACTATAAACACTTGCCAACATTCAGAAATGTTGTAGCTTATGGAGCAATGAACAGACACGAAAAATGTTAGCTTTTCTGATGTACATTTTATTTATCCTATTCTAATTCTGTAATAATTTGAAGGTACCCTTCAACCACAAATCAAAACCCATGACAGTGATGAAGACTTTGAAAAAAACAAAACTGTTGTGCTGCTGCTTCAAAGTATCTTCATCGTCCTCTTGTTCTCTGACGTTGTCTTCGTCTTAGCACTTATATAGTTGATTGATCCTCTTGATATCGATTCTTGAGAATGAGGTTGATCGGCCAAGAGCAACGTTAGAATTGGGGATAGGTACAATGACATCTATATTAGTGTTGATGGCAAAACCTCGTCTTGGATACTGCATAATTGAGGAGTAGTCATAGGGGGTGCCAAGATTGTTGGTGTTTGTTTTGGCAAAGTTATGCTGCTGGCCTGGATCGATGTTGGCAAAGTTGATTCTGACATACTGGTCACGGTCACTCCTGGTGTGCTCGTGCTGGAAGCCCAGGGCATGAAGGGTCTCATGTTGAATGATTTTCCTTTGCAAACACCCGCTCTTGCTTAAAGAGAGCACCTGTGCACCCCGCGTTTTCCCAAGTGTGGAGAAGCAGCCGCTTTGGCTCACAATCCTGATGTAGTCGGTCTCCCTTGTACGGGGCACAAAGCGAATGCAGGAAACAGAGTGAAATGATCTCAGGGCGGACTCAATAATCTGCCTTTCTCGGCCAGAGAACTCCCTGCCGATTGTATAGGCTATCATCACCTTCCCATTTGAGGATTTCTTCCACTTGCATGAATCCCCTTGATAGCACCTCATGGCATTTCTGTTTTTTGGTGCGATCAGGTCTCCCTCCAGAAGAAGCTCAATGGATTGGTTGTTTGTGGCCAGAATGCCGCCGATCTCTAGATCTTCATTGATGTCTATATCTTCATTGGTGTCTTCTCCCTCTTCATCGATAGGATTGGCTTGGGAGAGTCCCAACAGCAGCAGCAGTAGGAGAGACAAAGAGGTGCTGATCTCCATCTTCAGGGTCTGGAGGTTCAATCTGGCTCTGGGTCTGGATGGGAAGTTTTCTTGGTCTGGTCTCCTTGGAGATGCTTTGCTCCTTTAGGCTGGATGTCTGAGTCTGGTGAGTGCTGGTGTTTTATACTCTCCTCTACAGGTGTGTCTGCACGGGGGATTAAGGACTTGGGTTGTGGCTGATTGTCCTAATATTCATTTGAGGACACAGCAAAACCAGCATCGCAACGCCCTGCAACTCCCTGTCCATTAGGGGAAAAGACAGGTTTGCTGGAAGTAAGTTTACTTATCTCAACCTGGATTCCTTGAATGCATGAATTAAGACAGTGTCAAGTAGTTCCTTGTTGTAAATGACTACATCCACTCATTATCAAAGTTTAAAGGTATTGTATCCTTTCAATGTAATTATATTGTAGCTGGTACTGGGTTTGTTGATTTAGGAAATGATTAATCAGTTATCTGTTTGGTCTTGAGTATTTTTTTTAATGAGGGATAAAAAAAAACGTGCATGGCAGTAACATTAAGGCACAGCATGTACCATTGTTCATTCTTTATCTGAATCTTGCTGTTTTATTAGAGAACGAGCATCATAAACGGTATTTTCTGATTTCATAATTTTCAGAAAAAGGCATTGGCTCAATTTGACCATATAATGCACTCAGTGCCCTCTGAACATGATATTGTAATTGTCTTTTCCCTTAATGGCCAGGGATTGCAAGCAATGTTGATTGTGTACTCAAGATGCTTATGTAGATCAGCCACAACCCAAAGCCCTAATCCCCTGATCTGACACACCTGTAGAGGAGAGTGTAAACAAACAGGACTTCAATTAATTCCTGGTCCAGGACTAATATGAATCATTCCTTACTCTTTAAGATGTTTGGACATATGGTCAATAAGTAAAGGTTATACTATTCAGAAAAAGCTTAATATTATTCTATACACAATGCCCTTTGGTTTAGAAGATAGAGCATGCTTTGAAAAATGTTTGTTTTACTGTTTGAATAAACCACGTTATTAGGTACACCAGTTCAACTGCTCTTTACACAAATATCTAATAATCCATTTACATGGCAGCAACTCAATGCATCTGCTGAAGTTCAAACGGAGCATCAGAATGGACAAGACAGGTGATTTATAGGCCAACAGGTCATAAACGCAGTAAATGCTAATTTAAATAAGAGGAGCCTCAGTGAGAGTCATTCTGATGAACGCTGTCAAACCATTAGCCATTTTACATGACAAGTGCTGTAGAATGTAGCAGGCTACAACAAAACTCAACCAGGTCTGTCTTTTAAATAGACATAGGCCTACTTTAAAAACAAAGGACACGTCATAAGTTCGTGTACAGAGTTGTAATTAACTACACCTACACTCAGATTGTGCGGATTGTAGCTTTTTTCATCGACCGATAACAGGTCTCCCTCACGGAGAAACCTTCCCGTTTCCAGATTGTTGTTAGAAACTGAGAAAGACATGCTACAATACAGTATCCATAGAACAATTATGACAGACCAATTCTTTATGTAAGTTAACATTAACGAATAACGAGCAAACTCACAGATAATTGAGTACATTATAATTTAGCAGAATATTGTTAGCTATAGCTAGCCTAGCTAACGTCTCAAATCCTAGATAGCTAGAGCTAGTCTAGATAGCTAGAGCTAGTCTAGCTAGCTACTTTTACTGTGTGAGTTAGATAGCTAAACCTTACATTTGTAATTGTACATGTAGCTCGAAACGTACAATGTTAACCCCTTTTCCATCTTGCTTGAAGGGCAGCAACATAGACACTAATGTCCATCGTTGATTGTCATTTTGGAAAAGCAATCCAAACTCCTCTACAAAAAGGCATTTTTGTGTTTGAGAACTAACAAACTGCTAGCTACCGGAAGTTCTTGCCTTGGCTTATGCAATATGTGGAAGTGATGCGTGCATAGTGGATTGAAGTGGGCGTATGCAAGTTAAAGCGGAAATGTCAGTTGGTCTTTCATCATAGTGCCAAGCGTTACTATTGACATTTTGGTCATGATGAATTAAAGGAAACATTTTATAAAAAAATGGGTAAGAATTGTAATCATTATTTACCAAAGGATATATATAAATATTTTGATATTTATTAATGTTTCAAACTTTAGTTTTCATTGGTTAGGCAGCCCACCTGTATTATCCTAGCGGACTACTGAATCGCTGGGTTAGGCGATTCTCAGTTATGTACATTTTTCATTTGCAACATTTTTCTATTTTTTATATAAAATCAATGTTATTATTGGTCATAATAAACATGACCAATCATTAAGGTTTGAACAAAGTGAATAGCAAACTCAACGAGTAAGCGAGTGGCAGCAATGCAAAAACATTTGTTGCTACACACTAATGCCAAAGAGTAGGCTAGATATAAGTTATTTGCTAATGCTTAGTGTCCTGCGTGACAGTGCTGTGTTGTTGTATCAGGTTGCTAGGAGACACATCGGCGAAGCCACAATAACCACAAGGTAGATTTGGGTTGAAAAACGGAAGGACATCTCCAACCTTATGTATCTCACCTCAACACGTATGGAAAGTACAGTACACTGTATGTATTGGTTTAAATATATTTTTCCAAATGTACGGCTCAATATGTGCACCTATGAAATACACCCAAAATGTTCAGTTTAGGGAAAGTGCAGGTTTCACAGGTTTCGCAGAATTAGAGACGAACTGTGGATTCAGTGAAGTGAATGATGAGTGAATAATAATATCAGGGAGGATTTATAAACTGAAATTAAACATACAGAACACACTGTAAACACTTGCCAACATTCAGAAATGTTGTAGCTTATGGAGCAATGAACAGACATGAAAAATGTTAGCTTTTCTGATGTACATTTTATTTATCCTATTCTAATTCTGTAATAATTTGAAGGTACCCTTCAACCACAAATCAAAACCCATGACAGTGATGAAGACTTTGAAAAAAACAAAACTGTTGTGCTGCTGCTTCAAAGTATCTTCATCGTCCTCTTGTTCTCTGACGTTGTCTTCGTCTTAGCACTTATATAGTTGATTGATCCTCTTGATATCGATTCTTGAGAATGAGGTTGATCGGCCAAGAGCAACGTTAGAATTGGGGATAGGTACAATGACATCTATATTAGTGTTGATGGCAAAACCTCGTCTTGGATACTGCATAATTGAGGAGTAGTCATAGGGGGTGCCAAGATTGTTGGTGTTTGTTTTGGCAAAGTTATGCTGCTGGCCTGGATCGATGTTGGCAAAGTTGATTCTGACATACTGGTCACGGTCACTCCTGGTGTGCTCGTGCTGGAAGCCCAGGGCATGAAGGGTCTCATGTTGAATGATT
Source organism: Mallotus villosus (assembly GCA_903064625.1). NCBI lineage: Eukaryota > Metazoa > Chordata > Actinopteri > Osmeriformes > Salangidae > Mallotus > Mallotus villosus. The sequence goes on from CAEFZP010005716.1 coordinate 433,428, forward strand.
TTCCTTTGCAAACACCCGCTCTTGCTTAAAGAGAGCACCTGTGCACCCCGCGTTTTCCCAAGATGTGGAGAAGCAGCCGCTTTGGCTCACAATCCTGATGTAGTCGGTCTCCCTTGTACGGGGCACAAAGCGAATGCAGGAAACAGAGTGAAATGATCTCAGGGCGGACTCAATAATCTGCCTTTCTCGGCCAGAGAACTCCCTGCCGATTGTATAGGCTATCATCACCTTCCCATTTGAGGATTTCTCCCACTTGCATGAATCCCCTTGATAGCACCTCATGGCATTTCTGTTTTTTGGTGCGATCAGGTCTCCCTCCAGAAGAAGCTCAATGGATTGGTTGTTTGTGGCCAGAATGCCGCCGATCTCTAGATCTTCATTGATGTCTATATCTTCATTGGTGTCTTCTCCCTCTTCATCGATAGGATTGGCTTGGGAGAGTCCCAACAGCAGCAGCAGTAGGAGAGACAAAGAGGTGCTGATCTCCATCTTCAGGGTCTGGAGGTTCAATCTGGCTCTGGGTCTGGATGGGAAGTTTTCTTGGTCTGGTCTCCTTGGAGATGCTTTGCTCCTTTAGGCTGGATGTCTGAGTCTGGTGAGTGCTGGTGTTTTATACTCTCCTCTACAGGTGTGTCTGCACGGGGGATTAAGGACTTGGGTTGTGGCTGATTGTCCTAATAATCATTTGAGGACACAGCAAAACCAGCATCGCAACGCCCTGCAACTCCCTGTCCATTAGGGGAAAAGACAGGTTTGCTGGAAGTAAGTTTACTTATCTCAACCTGGATTCCTTGAATGCATGAATTAAGACAGTGTCAAGTAGTTCCTTGTTGTAAATGACTACATCCACTCATTATCAAAGTTTAAAGGTATTGTGTCCTTTCAATGTAATTATATTGTAGCTGGTACTGGGTTTGTTGATTTAGGAAATGATTAATCAGTTATCTGTTTGGTCTTGAGTATTTTTTTTAATGAGGGATAAAAAAAAACGTGCATGGCAGTAACATTAAGGCACAGCATGTACCATTGTTCATTCTTTATCTGAATCTTGCTGTTTTATTAGAGAACGAGCATCATAAACGGTATTTTCTGATTTCATAATTTTCAGAAAAAGGCATTGGCTCAATTTGACCATATAATGCATTCATGACCCTCTGATAATTATATTGTAATTGTCTTTTCCTTTACTGGCCAGGAAGTGCTAGCAATGTTGATTGCGCTGTGTACTCAAGATGCTTATGTAGATCAGAATCAAATCAAATCAAAATGTATTTGTATAGCCCTTTTCACACGCAAGCCTGTCACAGAGGGCTTCACATACACCCATAGAGCTGCCCCTCAGCCAACCTAAACCCTCAAGGAAGACAAGGAAAAACTCCCAGAAAAACTCAATGCAAGAGAAAAAATTGAAGAAACTTTTGGAGGAGCAATTCAGCCACAACCCAAAGCCCTAATCCCCTGATCTGACACACCTGTAGCGGAGAGTGTAAACAAACAGGACTTCAATTAATTTCTGGTCCAGGACTAATATTAATCATTCCTTACTCTTTGAGATGTTTGGACATATGGTCAAGCGAATCTGCTGAAGTTCAAACAGGGCATCAGATTGGGCAAGAAGGGTGATTTAAAGGCCAACAGGTCATAAACGCATTACATTAAAAAAATACTCAAGACCAAACAGATAACTGATTAATCATTTCCTAAATCAACAAACCCAGTACCAGCTACAATATAATTACATTGAAAGGATACAATACCTTTAAACTTTGATAATGAGTGGATGTAGTCATTTACAACTAGGAACTACTTGACACTGTCTTAATTCATGCATTCAAGGACTCCAGGTTGGGATAAGTAAACTTACTTCCAGCAAACCTGTCTTTTCCCCTAATGGACAGGGAGTTGCAGGGCGTTGCGATGCTGGTTTTGCTGTGTCCTCAAATGATTATTAGGACAATCAGCCACAACCCAAGTCCTTAATCCCCCGTGCAGACACACCTGTAGAGGAGAGTATAAAACACCAGCACTCACCAGACTCAGACATCCAGCCTAAAGGAGCAAAGCATCTCCAAGGAGACCAGACCAAGAAAACTTCCCATCCAGACCCAGAGCCAGATTGAACCTCCAGACCCTGAAGATGGAGATCAGCACCTCTTTGTCTCTCCTACTGCTGCTGCTGTTGGGACTTTCCCAAGCCAATCCTATCGATGAAGAGGGAGAAGACACCAATGAAGATATAGACATCAATGAAGATCTAGAGATCGGCGGCATTCTGGCCACAAACAACCAATCCATTGAGCTTCTTCTGGAGGGAGACCTGATCGCACCAAAAAACAGAAATGCCATGAGGTGCTATCAAGGGGATTCATGCAAGTGGGAGAAATCCTCAAATGGGAAGGTGATGATAGCCTATACAATCGGCAGGGAGTTCTCTGGCCGAGAAAGGCAGATTATTGAGTCCGCCCTGAGATCATTTCACTCTGTTTCCTGCATTCGCTTTGTGCCCCGTACAAGGGAGACCGACTACATCAGGATTGTGAGCCAAAGCGGCTGCTTCTCCACACTTGGGAAAACGCGGGGTGCACAGGTGCTCTCTTTAAGCAAGAGCGGGTGTTTGCAAAGGAAAATCATTCAACATGAGACCCTTCATGCCCTGGGCTTCCAGCACGAGCACACCAGGAGTGACCGTGACCAGTATGTCAGAATCAACTTTGCCAACATCGATCCAGGCCAGCAGCATAACTTTGCCAAAACAAACACCAACAATCTTGGCACCCCCTATGACTACTCCTCAATTATGCAGTATCCAAGACGAGGTTTTGCCATCAACACTAATATAGATGTCATTGTACCTATCCCCAATTCTAACGTTGCTCTTGGCCGATCAACCTCATTCTCAAGAATCGATATCAAGAGGATCAATCAACTATATAAGTGCTAAGACGAAGACAACGTCAGAGAACAAGAGGACGATGAAGATACTTTGAAGCAGCAGCACAACAGTTTTGTTTTTTTCAAAGTCTTCATCACTGTCATGGGTTTTGATTTGTGGTTGAAGGGTACCTTCAAATTATTACAGAATTAGAATAGGATAAATAAAACGTACATCAGAAAAGCTAAAATTGTTCATATCTGTTCATTGCTCCATAAGCTACAACATTTCTGAATGTTGGCAAGTGTTTACAGTGTGTTTGTATGTTTAATTTCAGTTTATAAATCCTCCCTGATATTATTATTCACTCATCATTCAAGGGTTAGAGGTATCTGATGAGTCGTTCATCAGAGTCGTTCATTAGAGTCGTTCATCAGATCGACTGGGACATTTTGACCAGATTTGAATATTTGGGGGGGATGTCCCCCTCCCCAATTAAATAATGATTACGGCCTTGTTACAAGTGCTGTAGAATGTAGCAGGCTACAAAAAAAACTCAACTCGTCTTTCTTTTAAATAGACAAACTTTAAAAACAAAGGACACGTTATATGTACATGTACAGAGTTGTAATTAACAGTATTTAAGCATGAATAACAGTTAAATTAATTTGAACTAATTTAGGGCGAATATAACATATTGTCTACTAATTGATAAATAATTTACTTTGGGTGTTAACATACACAAAAATAAAAGGCATTGTTTTCAACAACATCAAAATGTACAAATTCATACAATTCATAAAATCTACTTATTTACATGGAACGGGCATAAAAATCTTATAAACATAAAAACATCATATATTACTATCAAATACCAATATATTTTAACATAAAACATTATAGGAACTCTACTTATTCAACAGGCTTAAAGTAGAACTACTTCAGAGATTTCACTTGCTGTAATTTGCAGTTCTACATTATGCTATTTCTACGTAGCTTTTGGAGTCTTTAACCCAATTATCTCAGCAGGTGATGTGTGTGTGTGTGTAATGGATATATGTGTATGTACAGTATGTGTGTGTGCATGAGAGAATCCCAGTCTCATCGGTAATGTCTCTGCCTCGACTGCCTCGACTGCCTCGTTACTGTGCCTCCACCTGCTTGGCCGTGCATGACGGAGCGAGGTCCCCAGAGGCTGGCGTGCCTCCTGTAGGCGTCGTCTTCCTGGGCGTTGCCGGTGCCCCCCCCGCCGCGGGCGTTGCTGTGGAAACCAGAGGCGGAGGTGGCGGCGGCGGAGCGCTGAGGGTAGCGGTGGGAGGAGTCCTGTTCAGGTGTCCGCTGTGCGGCGCCGAGGGGCTGAGACGAGGGTACACGGCCCCGCCCAAGGAGGACATGAAGGTGGGCGTGTGGGCCAGGTGACCCTCCATGGGAGAGCCTTGGAGCTGGTGCAGCCTGGCCCTCTCCTCCGCCTGCCGGTGCCTGTCCTGAATGTGGTGCTGGGCCTCTCGTTGCCTGTGGCCCCGCGCGGGGTCAAAGGTCAAGTGAGGCTGATGGCTCTGCAGGTAGAGCCCTCTGTAGGGGTCGCGGAGGGGCTCCCACTGAGCCTGGAGGTGCGAGGGCACCCGCTCTCGGCCCTCCATGAAGGGCTGAACCCGTGCTCTCTCCAGTGCACTTAGACTACTGATCGAGTGCAAGGGACCCATGGAGAGGGGCAGAGAGTGAGGTAGGTGGCTGCCCTGAAACATGCCTGAATTGGGGTAGGAGTTGCGCCTCGAGGGGTGCTGAACCTGGGAGTGGTGATGAGCCATGGAGGGCAGTAAGAGGGTCATGTTAGACGTCCCTGCCATTAGTTCCAACTCTTCTCTACGTTCCTGCTTTATATTTACAGAGCCCCTCAGAGGGGGTGTGGCCTCGCAGGGAGACTGGCGCTTGACTGTGGGGGTCGTGGAGGGGTCAGGAGGCCCTCGACTCTGCACTTCTGGCCCCGGAGAGGAGCTCTGCTTAATCTGGACCTTCCCCAGCGATTTAGTCACTCTGTCCGCCTGAGGGCCTTGGTCCAGGCTGTTCTTCTTCTTGTCCGAGCTGTTTCCACCAATCAGACTACTGATCTGGTAGCTGGTGAAGGACGATTGGTTGGGCTGAGGTTTTCTTTCCTGTGAGGACCTACTGGGTGGAACAGAGAGATGCTGGTGAGATTCAAATCGAGATATAGTGTTTAGATTATAAGATAACAAGCTCCTGAATGCCTTCTTCAGTGAAATCCCTTAAGAACGTCACTGACCTGTCTCCGCCCGACTCCTCTCTGGCAGCGGTGAGATCCCTCTTCTTGGCTTCCCGCTGCTCACTGTTCGTCCCCGCTGGCTTGCGTTCCAAGTCCGCAGGCCTGGACAGCGTTGGGGGCGGAGTGGGGAAGGAGGGCGGTGTGCGGTGCAGTCGGTTCCAGCCATCATGAGGGGGGGGGTTAAAACCTGGCAACCCATGGCCTTGCCTTTCTCCGTAGGGGCTACTCGATGGGGCCCCCAGCCCTCCAAAGGCATTGCCTGCCACGTTCCCAAAGCCTCCATAAGTAGTGGGCCGACTGAAGGGATCTGAGGGGAGGCAGAAGACTGTTGTTTTCTAAAAGCGTGGTTGTTTTACCTACTGTGCCCTGCAGGAAAATACCTGTATCATTTCCTAAATGGGTGCAATGGTAAGTATATGGAAGGACTGATGGATCACATCCTGACTACTTAAAGAGATAGTCTTCAGCCCCCAAAAATTGTTGTCATTATTTTGATGGACCATGAACTTCCTGATTACTTGACCTCAGCACATTTGAGTTCCTTCAGCACTTACCGGGCAGATGGCTCGTAGACAGGTAGTGAGGGTGGTGGTGGTACGGGTTGTTGAACTGGGACATGGGGAAGAGACCTGAGGGGGAGAGGCAGTCAGCAGAGCAGCGTGGGACTCATGTCCTGTAGTTACGCTAAAACATGAACTTTCATCCCTACGCTTCAGTACGAGTTCGATTTTTGCAATGTAGGATTTTATCATATCATATACCATTTGTGATTTTTGATTCTAGCGCCTTCAGATTTACAAAATGCTTGCTAGTGGGCGTGTGGAGGAGGGGGACTGACCTGAGGAGGGGAGCAGGGCTCGGGGGGACTGACCTGAGGAGGGGAGCAGGGCTCGGGGGGACTGACCTGAGGAGGGGAGCAGGGCTCTGGGGGACTGACCTGAGGAGGGGAGCAGGGCTCGGGGGGACTGACCTGAGGAGGGGAGCAGGGCTCGGGGGGGACTGACCTGAGGAGGGGAGCAGGGCTCGGGGGGACTGACCTGAGGAGGGGAGCAGGGCTCGGGTCATCTCCTGGGGATAGGACAGCCCTGGAGGTGGACCTGCAGCCACGGGCCGGCTGAACAGGTCCAGCTTCACACTCATCTTCCCAGGATCGAAGCGCATGTGCTGTCGGTCAACAAGGAAGTGAGGAGTGATTCATTGGAATGATAATGGGACATGGAATAGAGGAAATAGAATCATACAGTAGGTTCTAGAATTCTAGTCAGAGCAGCAGGATTACCCTCATCCGCTGCTGGTGGTGGTGGATCTGCCAGGCCACCTGGCCATGCATTGCACACCACTTCCCAGGCTTCTGCAAGATCAGAAAACACAATGAAGATACAAACTCATACCATGTACTTGATTATTAAATATGCGACAACAATTTCATGTATATTAAGTTCTCTCACCCTGCTTGAGCCTCTGAACGGATCAGATATCTGTGAGAAAGAGAGATAAGAGAGAGAGATAAGAGAGAGATTAGAGAGAGGACATAAACCATTGCATTTTATCTACTGTAATAATAAAACAATAACGCAGGACATTAGGTTCAATATTTGATATAAAATCCGGAGCACAGTAGATAAGACTTTCGCCGCGGCGGAAGAACACGTACTCTAGGAAGTGTTGGTGGCATCTCTCCTGGTCTCAGCACATCCAGAGGGCTAGCCTACACGGAGACACATGGAAGTCACATGTTTATGATGCTGCTGTCGTCGTGGTGATTGTTTGTAAACAGTAGAACGTGGTGGTTCCAAACGCCGGGGAGAGGGGGGTTTGCTCTACCAACTCTGGGGGGGGCGGGAGATAACTACCAAAGATATCTTAATTGGGGAGGGGGTGGCACAAATATTTTTTTTTGCAGTCGAGAGTAGGCCCGACTGCAATAACTACTGCTTCAGACAGTTAAGGCGGACGGGGGTCACAGACAGACAAGGACACGGAAGGAATGAGAGGCTAGGACCTTGGGCTGGAAGGCTCCTTGCAGGGAGCTGAAGGGTGCCGTGTGGGGGAGCAGGGCGGGCATGCCTGCCGTCCCCGTGGGGTAAGGAGGGAAGAGCTAGACAAGACCACACCAAGGTTAGCTAGGATGCACCGCAGGAAGTCGTCATACTGCAGCTAGGATGCACCGCAGGAAGTCGTCATACTGCAGCTAGGATGCACCGCAGGAAGTCATACTGCAGCACGCTAAACACTTCGGATAGTCAGGTCAGAGGTCAGCTGATACTCTAAACCAGGGGTGGGCAATCCTGGTCCTCGAGGGCCGCTCTCCTGCATGTTTTAGATGTTTCCCTGCTCCAGCACACCTGATTCAAATGAATGGGTTGTTATCAAGCTCTGTGGAAGCCGGGTAATGACCATTCATTTGAATCAGGTGTGCTGGAGCTGGGAAACATCTAAAACATGCAGGAGAGCGGCCCTCGAGGACCAGGATTTCCCACCCCTGCTCTAAACCATGTGCAAGTAAATGTTTACGTTTTTTAATTTGTATTTATTTCGAATGCGATTCTTGATTTTCCGGATTCCCCAACAGTGCAGACAAGTAGACTGGATAATACAAGATATAAAACAATTTAACCTATAGTTCAACCTAGAATATGTAAACAAGCTCTATGCTAAAGGGGGCTGCTTAACAAGGAAACGACATGTGCACTCACATTTGAATATGGGCTTTCCAGTTTGTGGGGATACTTTTCCAACTGTCGGACAACAACCACAAAGAGTGCAGTTCTAAGTACTCGACTAGAGCCCTACCAATGCCTGCATAGTCTCGCATGAGCAATTACCCACCAATCAAAAGAATCTTAGCGACCTAGGCCCTTCTCCTGCACCAGATTTGTTTAGTCTGACGGCAGCTTTGAGTGTGTCCAAAGAGTCCTGAGCTCCATTTACACAACCTACGCTCAGCTGTCTGCAGAAGTGTCGTGTCAGAGCCGTTACAGCGCCTCGCTCTCTCTCCTTAGAAAAGCTTTTACAAGTCCCCTGGTGAGTGGAAATAAGCTCTCATAGACCCCCAGACGTGTCTGTGAGGAAGGAGACGTTACGTCTGATATGTTGAAATACAGCACTGGGGAAAAAAACGTGTTGAAACACGACGACATCACTAAATCATTTCTCCTGCGCAGCCCTCAAGTAAAACCTCAACTCTCTAGTTTTACCAAACTAAATCCCATGGAAAACCCGAACGTGAGTTGGGAAGGTGATCTCAAAGGCTACTTACATTGAGAGTGGAGGTACGACCCATGGTTGGGGGGGAGGGCGTGCCCAGAATGCCAGGAGGGGGGCCGCAGGGGGGGTAGGGTGTGAAGGTGTGCTGGTGTTGGTGCTGGTGAGTGTGCTGGTGGTACTCGGCCTTCGCAGGCCCCGGGAGGGGAGCGCCTCCTCGCTCGGCACTCTGCGCCAGGAAACGGTTGTTCAGCTCCTGGCGCAGGAGGTCATGCTCTGCGGGAGGAGGCGAGAGGTCAAAGGTCAAACGCACGATAAATGCCGCAAAATCAGCACTCCCAGAACACGTGACCCCCCTGCCCCGCCCACCCTCCCCCAGCCATGCACACTTCCTACCAGAGTAGCCACTGCCAGTTGGGTTTCCACTGATGCCATTGGTTGGGAGGGACAAAGGACTGGGAAACATGGCCGCCGCCGTCCGCCGTTGCCCCGGGCCAGGCAGGAAGTATTGCGGGGCGGGAAGCTCAGAGATGGCCGGGGCAGGAGAGGGGGAGGAGTGGCGTCCGAGACGAGGGGACCGAGGGTGCGGCCTCTTGCGGGAGCCTTCCAAACTGCTGCCGTTGCTACGGAGACAGGAAAGACATGTCACACACTCCACCATCAAACCCAGTCAAAATTTGTTTGTATGGCCCTTTTCTATAAACGATGTCAGAGTGGCCTTCACATACTCAGACAACAATTATATTACATTACATTTAGTAGACACTCTTATCCAGAGCGACTTACAGTAGTACAGGGAACATTCCCCACGAGGCAAGTAGGGTGAAGTGCCTTGCCCAAGGACACAACGTCAAATCTCACGGCCAGGAATCGAACAGGCAACCTTCTGATTGGTAGCCCGACTCCCTAACCACTAAGCCATTTGACCCCCAGTTTGCAATGCATCTATGACACCTGTCACACCGCAGGCAGCGCCAGTGAGACCCTGCACAAGTTACCTGCTGTGGAGGCCAGAGAACAGGGCCTGCGGATGGGAGAAGGGGAACCTGAGGTTCTCTCTTGATCTGGGCGAGGCCTGGCAGCGTCTGGAGGGGGGTGGGGGGGACATTGGGGGAGGACCGCTCCTTCTTCACGCACACAGGCAGCGGGGGAGGGGTGCAAGGGACGGCGGTGATGCCGGGAGGCCGGGGGCTGGGCGCGGGGCGGGCGAAGGGGAGTGTCGTTGCTCTGCTCCTGGCTGCGCTGTAGGCCGGACACCCTGGAGGGGGTGGTGGTGCTGGACACCTCTGGTGTCTGCTGGAGGTCAGCTGGAGACTCTGAGACAGAGGGGGCGGGGGTGGGGTGGGGTGACAGAGAGAGAGAGAGGAGGAGAAGAGAAGATGGAGAGAAGGACGAATGGGGGTGAGAGAGAGAGACAGAGGGGGGGAGAGAGTGAGAGAGAGAAAGGGGGGGGGGAGAAGGAGAGAGTGAGCGACAGAGAAGACAGAGAGTTACTAACCATTCTCTACCACCATTGAAAATCAATGGTCTATTTTTGAACAAAATAAAATCAATTTAAAACTTAAGTGGTCTTAGTGGTATGGGCAAGGGGTTGTTGGCAAGGGAGAGAGTCATGTGTTCAGCATATTGCCATAATGCTCAAACTGCCTGAATGCCAGTCAGCTTCCAGCTGAATCAATAGAAGACTCCCCAAAACAAATGGCTCTCTCATAAGCCCACCACAAGCAGCTTGAGGACAGGAAGAGTTAAACAGAAACCTTCTAATCGCTTTCACAAGGCACGTTAAACCACTGGCTCAGCTTGAAAAGATTCTCACCGCCATTGGGATTAGCGTGTGTGTGTGTGTGTGGTGTGAGTGTCTGTGGGGGGTGTGTGTGTGTGTGTGTGTGTGTGTGTGTGGTGTGTGTGTGTGTGTGGTGTGGTGTCTGTGTGTGTGTGTGTTCATACGCCCATCAGGGATGGTTATGCAGGTCAAATGAAGTGAAATGTGACCACATAGTCCAAACAGGCTTTGGGTTAAAGATGTGGTGCTTTTGAAGACAGTGGGAATGGTCCGCTGCCCTTACAAGGCAACACACCTCAACCTCATGTGAGAACACCACAGCATGTCACTCTGCCTAGCCCACTCACATCTTATGTTAACATTTCAGCTTCATTTACAATACATCATACATCACACAGTAACATGTCATCAGTAACATCCATCTATCTATGTCTCTAAACGTGCATCCGTGTCCAGACAGAATTACATAGCAGCATATCTTACGTATCCACGGTGACCATTATTAGTATTGTTAGTGATAGTAGTAGGTACTTTTATGTCCTGACGAAGGAAGTTATACCCCCGAATACAAATATAATTCTTACCAAACGTTATCCGTAACGTGAACAGCTTGTCTGCATCAACTCCTGAGACCTGGAGAAGGTGGGGGGGACGAAAAAATAGAAAAACTGTTACTATAAAGTTACTGTCATTTCTTTACCCTGCTCTGATACAATATCTCACTTGCGATCCAAATACTACTTACAGTTTAAGGATTTTCCATCCTGTGATGTCCTCATAATGTGGAATCAGTTGTACCAGCCCCAACGGAAGGTAGAGCGAAGCTGATTTCACTTTAAAGTGGCTTCAATCCCTCAACAGCTGTGACATCAGATGCGCTGAAACACTCTCCACTCACTCAACGGTCTACGTGCCCCTCACTGGGCGTGCTCCAATACCCCACAGAGGCCCAGCGATATCCAATAAGATCATGCGTCAAGCTGAGCTAGCCTGTGACACCAGACGGAAGCCGTTTCTGAACGATCCGATTCAAACTGTCCAAACCGTTCAAAGCCACGGTGTAAAGGTAGGCCTGGCGGAGGCTTCCAGATCCCGTTAGGAACACGTTGTCATGGAGACGCAGAGTTTCCAATCGGACTCAAATGACTGATTGTATCTGGGCTCCAGTACATTCACCGTTCATATCAAACAGGACTTTATAAAGCCTAAAGCATGTACCGGTTCTCTCCCGGGTAAACTGGTTCTGTGTTGAGGTTTTTTTTTCTACAGGGTTGTATCGTTGCACAAATACAAGAAACAACCGACCACATCACACGACAAACAGCCTCAAGACACTCTAATTACAATTATATTATTATTCAACCACATGTTGATATTATTATTTATAGTGTTCCAGGCAAGCTGCTGACTCCTGTATGACCCAGACACTGTCTGTCAGTGGGCCACCAGAGAGACACGATCCCTCAGTGTTTACCCTGTCCTGACCTGGCAATAAGAGAGGTTGACTGCCATCCTTACCTGCCATCTGGGGCCCTCCACCACCCCTCAACACAACCAAGCCAGGCCAGGGGGGATTCCATAGAGCAGGTCATGTGACATACCCGGGTAAGTGAACCCACCAGGCGATTCACAATGTTGCAGAAACCTACTGGCAATGTTGCTACAACGCTGGGTGTCAGCTGGAGGAGTTAACTTACCCGGGTGTCACATGACCTGCTTTCTGGAATACCCCCCCAGGTCAAATGCGCTGAAACGTTTGTTCCTGAACGGTATCGTCTCAAAGACGGGACAGGTAAGTGAGCAGTCTGAATGTCAGGTGGAAACACGCTTACCTTGTCGTCAAGGTCACTTTCGCTGTCGCACTGTGGGAGCAAACAAGAGCAAAACCAACGTTAGAAGAGTCCTCTCTCAAACATCAAAATCATGTTCACACGTCTGGGTAAGATTTCACCTGGTCACCATTCCCCAACATCTTATGTACAAGGGGAAGTAGACAGAAGAGGGGGAGACAGGGAGGGAGAGAGAGACAGAGTTAGAGAGAAAGAGAGAGAAGGGGGTGGGGATTAACTTGCATTCATTCTGTCACCTCATTTATGGTGACAGCTGTTCCTTTAACTGCTGTGGGGACATTAATCAAGTCCGTCGACCCAGGCCAGAGAGCTGTGAGCTGTACATCATCCAGGCAGTTCACACTGAACCTAGTCCCCCCCCTCCCCACCCCCCCCAAATCACACCACCACCCCCACTGAGTACTAATGGATCCAGCTCTGCTCACTGTCAACATGTCAAGATTACACACACCCCACAATCCTAAATTCCAGTGTCTGACATCTGTTATATTTCCGAGCTTAAATGTCATCCAGTGAAATAACTAGCTTGTAAAAGGGTTCATATCCAACACCCAGCCTGACCCCTGTCAGATTAGGGAGGGGTCCGGATAGCAGACAGGGCTGAGGTAACTCACCGAATAACCCCGCCCCGAGAATGAGGTCTGTGGAAAGAAAACAGGAGCCGTATTCAGTTGATGAGACTCTGGGTCTTTTCTATGAAGTTAAATCAGCCTTCACAATCGGGTTAAGACGTGTGTTGTGGGAATGGGTGTCGCGAACGTTAAGAGCATTTGACTGCGGATCAAGAGGTTGCCGGTTCAAATGCCCCTCTATACGTCGCAGTCCTACCTCGCTGTGGTGGTCTTTGGAGCTGCTTCTCTGGGGCGTACCGACCAACCTGGTGACCTCAACTCTGCTCCTGTTCTTCTGAGCTCCCTGGAAAACCAGACAAGATCATATGGAGAACTGATTATACAGGAACGAGCATGGCGCAGTGGTAGAACATTTGACCGGGGCTTTGGGTAAAAGTGAATATTAATATGCAACATTTATCACGGCGAGAATAGTAACTTCACACAATAGGGGTTTTCTTCAAACTGGTGTACCGTGGAACGCTTTTTCTGTTTAACTGTGCTTTCACCAGCAGAGGGCGACCATGAGACGTTCTAGCAGAACAGAATATCAGAAAGGACATCTGTTCCAAAGACACAGTTAACCTGATTGAAACCGAGCTGAGATCCTGTCCAGACTCCGGAAGCCTCTAACAGACTGCACAAGGACCCAGTTCTCTACCGGAGAATGGATGTTTGTTCAGTTAAGTCCACATAAATACATGGCTAATTCGATTGTGTGCCAAATCCCAAAGGTGGACACACACACACGTACGTACAGTACACACACAGTGTGACTGACGGAATAAAAAAATCCATGCAGTAAATGTATGTTATGTCTCAGATATTGACCCCCCAAAGGCACAGCAAATTGCTTCAGGACAAACAGAAAAACAGTACATTGATCGATCGCTCAGCAGCCTATGGTGATGAACCAGGAACCGTCGGATAATGTAGTATCGATCCGGCAGTCTCTGATGATACAAAGCACCTCACAATGACCAGGAGGATGTCACAGGGAAAGAGGAAGCTGTCATGAGGTGCTAGTCCAAGACAGGAAACCCCGTCTGTTTCTCACGGCATCTGTGCGTGTGTGCATGTACGTGTGTGTGTGTGTGTGTGTGTGCATGTGTGTGTGTGTGTGTGCATGTACGTGTGTGTGTCTGTGTGTCAAACGATCGCATGCTTGAATACACGCGTTCATGTCGAGTTTGCAGAGCAAACGCTGGTCACCGAGGACAGCAAACACGAGTGTCTTCATCCGCGAGGTCTTTTGACGTCATGGACTATTAAAGCACAGGAAGAATGTGCAGCTGTAGAGCAAATGCGTCGTCGATAGGCGAGGGAGGGGGAGGCCTGGAAAACACTGTTTTGTGTGACACTTCCTGGAAAACCGGCTTGCTTTTTATGAATCAGCTTTGATGCTGATGACAGTTGCTCTGAACTCCTCTCACTGACAAACAGAAACAACATTCATAACCTTGATTCCACACATCTCTTTACCACACTAGTAAATAGACGTCTCTGGCTTTGATCAGACATGCGTCATTAACGGCGATGTGTCTAATAGCTTAAGAGACGTTACAGTACGTCATTTCACAAAATAATTGAAGAACACCTAGACGGCTTTTTCTCTTAGTAAGATTAACATGTCATGTTTTACGTTTGCTAACCTGGGTCAGGCCATTAAAAGAGCTTCCCAAACTAGCATAGGCCACTGTAAAGCAAAGTTGTTGGCATACAGTATAAGCATCCTTTGGGTATTTCCTGGGTACTGATCTTGCCAAGCTGTTCCAGACTAAAAGCGGACATGTAGGTATTAAGTGTGAGAATCTCTCTCTTATAAAAAAAAGAAAAGAAAAAAAGGGGTATTTCCTGGGTAGTGCTTATCTTGCCAAGCTGTTTCAGACGAAAAAGCATAGGCGTTAGGTAATAACGTGTGTGTGTGTATCTCTCTCTTTCTCCCTCTCTCTCTCTCTCTCTCCCTCTATCTCTCTCTCTCTCTCCCTCTATTTCTCTCTCCCCTCTCTCTCTCTCTCACACAGACACATCCTGCCTCGAGGAGGAAGCTCCTCACAAAGCTTGTCTTCTCTCATCACATCTCAACAGATCTTTATTGGACCTCATTTCCTGTTTGGCTCCCTCTTTACTTCCTGTACGGCAGACGGCCTTGTGTGAAGCCATTACACACAGTGGATGGGAAGCTTTGTAAAAAGTGATAGGAAGACTTGGTTGAGGAAACTGGTTTCTACAATTAAAACCTCAGAGAGAGAGGGAGCGTTGAAAAGGCTTCACAGAAATCTGAAACGGAAGATCAAGAGACCTCGGAACCTTTAGTCATAAGGACGACTCATGACCTGGTCTCCAACGACGACCAAAACACGAGGCACACAGGGTGCCCTGGTAGTTCATGAGTACTATGTAGGCTGAGGCCTTTCAGCCAGGGGTCCAATCTGGCCTTGGCCCTTTGCTGCATCTCTATCTGTTCCTGCTTTTCTTGTCACACTTCACTTAGAAACTGTCCAATACAGCATGAGAGGAAAAATGCCCTAAAACAAACCCCCCCCCTCACACAAGAGACACTTGAGACATCTACACATCTCTCCACATCCTGACCGAGACCAGGCCACGCCCCCACACCCCCGGGCCACGCCCCGCCCCCACGCCTCACCTGCTTCTTCTTCCTCCCGCTGACTTTCATCTTCCCTCGCTCCTTCTCTTCCTCCCGCGGCGTCTCCACGTTGCACGGCGCGTTGCCGTGGAAACCGTTGACGGGGGCCAGGGCCTTCTCCGGCTTCGACCTCTGCTGCCCCGGCCTCTCCCACCTCTCCTGCCCCTGCTGGGGCCGCAGACTCTTGGTCCTCTTCCTCAGAGCCAGCTAAGGGAGAAAGCAGGAACGAGAGAAGAAGAAGAAGAAGTGTCAGGAGGAGGGAAGGAAAAACAGGAGGGGAGGCCAAAGACTTTGTGTGGTGACGAGGCGTCGTCATGGGAGTCATAAAAAGGGAAAGGAGACACAAAGGGAAGAGGTTGTGAAAGGAAAATCAATAAAAAACACAGATCTCAGAGACAAAAGAAGTGAAGAGACACCCACTGCCCTCCAGGGCATGGCCGGGGCGTGTGTATTCAGGTCATATCCTTTGAGGCAGCCTATGAGACAGAATATGGGTGGACAGCTGCTGCCTATTGTCAGGCTGTGGGGTCTGGACTCAGAGCCCCGTGTTCAGCCAGCCTGCCTGGACAACAGCCAAAGCCTGCGGGGGGGAGGGGCGGTAGGGGGGGACTGTGAGGGGGGGCTGGGGTGGGTGTCTTAGGGCTCCTAGTTGCTACACCTGCCATCGAACACAGCAGAAACACAAAACGAACCTCAGCATCAATAATCACAGGTGATCTCAACAGATGCCTCAGCGATGACGGGAGCTGCCTAGAAATGAGTGTCAACAGCAAACAGGCCCCCCCGAGGGCCCTCCCCCCCCTCCTCCCGGAGGCTGTTGGGCTAGTTATCCCGCTGTTCGACGGAAGCGCAGCTAATCCCAGTCAGCTAGCGCGTGTGACCCTCCCTGCTGCGCTCCACCATCCTCCACAGCCTTCCACCCTCGCCGAGGAGAGCGCCGCCGCCGCCGTGTTACCTTGAGCTAATCTCCACAGCCATTGCCATAGTGATATTAATATTCATGGCGCGCCTGAAAGCCCGGGCAGAGTGTGGTGAATAATGTCTCGTTCTGTTTCTCCACCTCTCCACCGCGTCGTTACCGGAGCACGCTGATCAAAAATAATCACCCCCGCTTTCTTCGCTGGGAGAAGGTGGGCCCCGTGCTCGTGACAGGGGCATGCTGGGAAACCAGAGCGGAGGGCGTAGAAACATGCCTCCTGACTACAACAGACCCGTATTGGGGGGGAAATATTGAGTGAATGAATAAATGATATATCAGCTCTCTGTTTCTAACCACGGCGAATACACACACACACAGCCTTCTCCTGTCAGCGTGGTGAACCCCTGGGTGATTCAGGTTCTGTCTGGGTTATGAAGGAGCCTAACTTAGAGTACGAGACAGTGGATCTAATAATCCCTGCTGAATCCCCTGGTCTGACCCAGCAGCCATACACAGGTATAGGAATACCCTGTCCACCAAGCCCAACTGTCAAAACAGCCCAAACTGTCAAACAGCGCTGGAGCAATCTGCAGTGTCAACAGTCAGGGTTTGTCCCCGTCGTCCTCCGTAACGACGTGACGAAGTGTCGGGGACCTCCAGCGAACAAGCCTCCAGCTATCAGCTCTCACCAGTCCGCCCCACACACTCTTCAAAAACCCATTCACAAAGGACAGAAGATACAGGGGGGCTGGAGGAGGGCGGGGGTTATGCTATTCAAATCCTATTTGCGTCGCGCGGGGGGGGGAGTGCAAAGGGCATGCAATCGGCTAATGGCCGCCCCGTAAGTGCTGCTCCGGGCTGCCATAACCGCCATGAATCATTAACGAAGCGGCGCCGCCGTGACAGCTCCCCTCGGATGGACGTAACGCGAGACGCGTTACAAGCGCGGGTCGGGGCACGGAGATCCCCCCCCTCCTCGCTTAACGTGACTTATCGCCACGGCAATCACAGGCGATCCTGGAACGGACCCCATGAAACGGAACATAAAAGCACTCTGTATATAGATTTAAAGACATCCATGGATCAGCGTGTTAAGCGTTAATTCATAGTAGCCCTGGTTTCTGGGCACCGATCCCGCTGATGTTATAAAACATGGCGGTGTTGGGTCCATTAGCTACAGTTCACGCAGCAATCTGTAATCTACATGCTGTAAATCCACAGATAAGACACATGCTGCTTAGCTGGTGAATCAGCTTAGTTAGCATCTCAGCCTACAGCCGTATACTAAACACACACACACACACACCTACCCGTCCACACACACACACACACACACACCACTTCCAGTCGTCATCTGACAGACTGGCACACTGATAATACCAGGTGTGAATTTAGTGAATCTAGTGCCTGGCGGACTGGAAGGCCTTAACTCTGTCAAAATCTCTGAATACGTCTGAATAATGTAGAAGACCACGGGAGACAGCTCCTGAAAAGTTCCGACAGCCCCCAGACATCCAGACTGACTCGTCCCAGCTCGCCCCGCGGAAGCAAACGACAGCTATATGTCCAAACCCTCAAAGGGCTACGGGTGATTTCCCTGTCATTCGTTCCAGTGAGGAACGTCGGTTCCCTCGCCCCCTCTCCCCCTCTCCCCACGCTCCCACCCTCTCCCCACCCTCTACGCCCTCTCCCCCAAAACAGCGCTCACGAGCCCCCTCTGCCCCCAAACCCTCATCCCCCTCGACCCCCCTCCCCCCTCTCCCCACTCTCGCTCTCGTCTCTCATCTCTCTCTCATCTCTCATCTCTCCTCTCACCTCTCGCTCATCTCTCTCTCTCTCGCTCTCTCTCTCTCGTCTCTCACTCTCTCTCTCTCGCTCTCCTCGTCTCATCACCCCCGCCCTCTCTCTCCCCCCCTCTCTCTCCCCCCCCTCTCTCTCCCCCCCTCTCTCTCCCCCCCCTCTCTCTCCCCCCCCTCTCTCTCCCCCCCTCTCTCTCCCCCCCTCTCTCTCGACAGGCTTCTGTGTCACAGGCCTCATCAAGCCTGCACCTCCAGTGCCGACACCGCGAAGCACAGCAGCAGCTCACGTGCTCTCGAGATGCTAGCGAGAAGCCGTCAGGAGATTATGATCCTCCCGTGTGTGGAGGAACCTCCTGACGACACCTGACACACAGCTGAGGGACTTTCGGAGCTTCCTACGATCTAGCGTTCCCTCTTGTCGAGAGCTGGATCCTTTTGTCACGCTGTCACAGTCGGAACCCGCCGTTAACCCTACAGCTTCACCGTCAGCGTTTCGCGACGAAGAAATATGATAACTTCCCAGGTTCCAGACGATCCATCTGCAGTAACTGCTAGTTAGCGTTAGCTTCCTGCCTTTTCAAGCTCTAAAACGATACAATTAGATACATGAGCATCTGACAAGGTTCCTCCCTTGGAGTTGATTTACTGTGACGACCTGGCTTTGCACCTGGGTGATGATTTGTCAGACTTTTTTCCCACTATACCTGTAGAATGAAGTCTGGGCAAGTAAGGGAGGGAAGAGAGAAGGAGAGAGAACGCGGAGGTGGATGGAAAGAGAAAGATGATGGAGAGAAAGACAGAGAGAGAGAGAGAGAGGGGGGGGGGAGTGGAATGGAGAGAGAGGAAGAAAAGACAGACAGAGAGAGAGAGAGAATTTGCCTCACCCTCTAAATTGGAACTCTAAAATTGGAACAGCACCATTCACAGTGGATAGGCCTACTTATCAGGACTAAACGGTATGCCGCAAAACGGGGCCAACAGTCATTATGAAGCCACAGGATTGAGGTCACACACAGTCACTCACACCACATTTTACATCCCTCCACTCCTGAACACAACTGGCTGGATGGGCAGCAGGCTCGGCGGTGACCTGTGTGAGGGAGGCGGAGGGGGGTGACAAGGGAAGGTTTATTTACAGCTCCAGCAGACAAGCTTTGGAAACAAAGAAAAGGAAATCACAGAGGGCTTCATGGAGGCAGAGTCTGAACCAGCCTGCTTCCTGTCTCTCTGCTGCTGGGCCCAAGGCCAGGGGGCTGCAGGACACACACACACATGCATGTATGAAAACACACAAGGGTGCATACACACACGCATACACACAAACAAGTACGTATGCGCACCCACCTCACAGTGCAAGTTTTGCAGTGTGTGGCGCTGAAGTAAGCAGTGGTGAAACCTGACCTTCGCAGTGTTACCTGAGACCTATCCTCATCACCAGCCCTGAGAGAATCCACCATCCTCCTCAGCCCTGAGAGCATCCACCATCCTCCTCATCACCAGCCCTGAGAGAATCCACCATCCTCCTCATCACCAGCCCTGAGAGAATCCACCATCCTCCTCATCATAAGCCCTGATAGAATCCACCATCCTCCTCATCACCAGCCCTGAGAGAATCCACCCTCCTCCTCATCCCCAGCCCTGAGAGAATCCACCATCTTCCTCATCACCAGCCCGAGGTGTCAGAGGAACAGGCACTGGACCAGGAAGTGTCAGAGGAACAAGCAACGAGACTGGACACCAACACAAGACTACACAGTCATCTGAACACAGAGAGAAATCAATGCGTGCCTGGAGCTGGATTCAGGCCCACTAGACCGATACTGTATGTAGGCCCGTACATGGAAGCTGCTCTGGAAATAGAGTTGATGGCGTTGGTGGTACAACAGCACCGTGACACGGGAGGGAACACAGCAGTGAACACCGGCTACCAAGGTGAGTCTACCCCGGCTACAGGAAATCACATCTGTCAAGTGTGTGTACAAGCTATGCCTGCCTTGGACGGGGGAGGGGGGTGGGGTGGGAGTGAGTTAATAGATCAAACGCTGTCCGGTTATTTCTGAAAAAGGTGAGGCGTCGTCACTTCAGCTCGGAGGGCAGGATATCTAACACGGGCGACCGTCTGACAGCTCCGCTCTACAAATGACTAATCCCAGATTTAGTATTAATGAAATTCTATCCGGTGAAATCCGGAGCTCCGTCATCATAAAAGGGGACCGGATCTTTCCCAAGCGGTTCACCGGGGTGAGGCAGATGCTACAGGCGTCGTCGTTGAGATACTGTTATTATTGTTGTACCGTGCGTCGGTATAGCTGCCACTCGGTCCCTGTGCGCTGCAGCTGGTAAACACTGAGACAGTTCCTTGACTCTTAACTGCCGTTGTGAAAGAGAAGAAAACTGAAGAGAGAGAAAAAGGGTGTGTGTGTGACAAATGAGAGTCACTGTTCCCTCTGTAGCGTTTCTTTGATTCTCTAGCTGCCTACTCTATATTTTCTCTCCTCTGTCTCTCTTCCTCCTTTCTCTCTTCACTCTTCTCTCCCCCGCCCCTCCAGAGACACAAGGAACATGGCTTTTGGCACCGAACACTGTGCAAAGAGACAAAGAGTCTCATTCAAGCTCTTATCACATCCACCACACAGACTTTCCCCGAGCAGGGATTCATGCGAGATCCCTGACCAAGGACACACATGGACACGCTCATAATGACATTTTGCCAATGGTGCCGTCTTATGTTGTTATGAAAACAACTTATCAGCAGGCCATATCCTATCTGTTTCGGCCTGTTTTTCCAGATCATTGTCTCTTTGATTCTCACCGACAAAAACAAGGGTCAAAGGAAGTTTAGGGCATTTAAAATTCCGTTTGACAGGCCGTGTTCTTGAAAACGACCACTATTGACGTTTGAAACGTTTAAAATTCAACTTGACAGGCTGTGTTTCAGCTTTTTTATCAGAACACCTGTGGGAAACATGAGACTGAAGCTTATGATCCGAGGGCTGCTACTGCTTCTAAACAACGTTGTTTTCGGAGCACTTGATAAATGGTAGGCTTTGCACGTCTCACAGTACAGCGCCTACTCTGAAACTTTTAAAAGTTGTGGACCTTTTATTTCCACTTTGTGATTCTCTGCATACGTTAAGACAAGTCTTACATATTGAACTAGACTGAGCTGAGAGAGGAATAAAACGATGTTCCTATTCAAACTTAATTCATCCTCTGCTGATATCTGTGAATGGTACTTCTATAAACCACGTTTTACTCTCCTCACATTGGTGTTGATAGGTGTATTGCCGTTAATGAAATATAGATGAAGATCTTTGTACATTTGAGGCCTTGGGGCGCCATCTCATTTACATTTAGTCATTTATCAGACGCTGTTATCCAGAGTGACTTACAGTAAGTACAGGGACATTCTCCCCAAGGCAAGTAGGGTGAAATGCCTTGCCCAAGGACACACCGTCATTTGTCAAGGCCGGGAATCGAACCAACGACCTTCTGATTAATAGCCCGACTCCCTAACCGCTCAGCCATCTGACTTCCCATCTCACAGGGATGATAAGATAAGGATAAACCTCCAGGGGCTCTGAAGTGACAGCTGGAAACAAAACAACGACATCAGAGTATATAGGGTCTCAGTTAACAGAGGGTTACTGGATAAGGACGGTTTGGTTTTGGAAGCTTTTCCCATTACCGACTCATTTACGAGGGTATACTGAAGGAGCTCATTGTGGTAGCTGCTAGGCCAAGCAGGTAAAACATGTTCATTAAAGCGCTAACAAGGTTTCCCTTGTGCAGATAGTTTGTCTTTCAAACCTATTGGGGGGGGGACTTCCCAAACAGACCACAACAGCTCGAAAACATGGCCAGGGTCAACAGGGTTAAAGATGCACACAACACCACTGGAACCCGATTAGAATCATCCCCTTTCTGATTCTGATTCTAGAACCATCAGCTTTCTGATTCCTCATCGTCTTCTATACCGTTTATATATATATGCACTCATTGTATGGTGTTTTGGATCAAATAAATAAGATATTAAAAAGCAACAACAGCACAAGAAAAAGCCCTTCCTGTCTTTGTGTTTGGCAAACCTGACAGGTCGGACGCAGGACCCGAGCCGACACATCATCGTAATCAGATTGTTCTGGGCTTTAAGGCTACCGGGGAAACATAGTGAGCATCTTGTTACGATAACCGATAATGTCTTTCAGGTTTTACAATACCCATTGGAGTCAGATGAAATCTGCTTCCGAACAACAAATCACGTACCCACTGTACATGCCTCTTGCCATTCGCTTCACTTCTGTTAAGTTAACGCAAGAAATACTTGTTTTTTCCCCCACCCTTCATCTGCAGTTCACCCGTTTGTCTAGAAAGCTAGGTTTCTGAAACACCATCTGAATGACTGTATTGATTTTCTGGATAAAGACTCCAGTCAGTCAGACTATGAATCACCTCTTTCTCATTACAGCAGCATATCATTCACTGTCACTAACCATTCATGTCTCTTTGTACTGCTCACCATCTGGTAAGAAGAACTGAGTAACAACCCTGAAATACCCTGGTATTCCATGTACACTATTAATAGTTTGTATAAGTTCCTATTCAATTCACTTTAAGGAAACATCACAGAAAACGGTGCGTCTTTATGAAGTTATTTAGAACTTGTGACTTTCTTCAGAACATTCCCGGTGTCTGTTTATGACAGATAAGGTTGAGGGCTCTAACTCCAGAGTGTGGGGGTTACCATGTCATTCCACTTGAGGGAGCGACAGAGAGAGTGCAAACACAGGTTCTTTGAAAACGGGACAGTATATCTCAACTCGATCACATGGGCTGAAACAGGGCTCCAACTATCTGAAACATCTGCTAATCTCTGTTTTGTTCAATTTCATACAGTCAACACGAACTCAAGAGAACCTGATCAAGTTCCTATGGGTTAATGTCTCTATCACACAGTTCGAGTCAACGTGTAACCATGGCACAACCTATCCATGTAGCCTAACTATACACATAAGACACCTCAATTCTTTAAACCACAAGCAGAAGACAAGATGACTCACCTCGAGATTGTCCAGATTCAAAAAACTGGAGATGGCAAACCCATCAATAATATCCTCCTCGTGACACGCCGAACCTCGTCTCTTCTTCCTAAGAGGACGTGTGGGGCGGTCATGATGTAAATTAGTATGTTTTCCGTCATTCCGTATGGCCTTATTCCCGAAAGGACTTTGTCCACGGTCGGATCCAGACGAGGGGCTCCGGTTTTGGACGTTATCAATAGCGTCTTTTCTCCGCACGCGGTCTCTTTGAGATCTTGACCTCCGACTGCGCTTTATTTTCCCATCCATGTTTTCCATCTTTCAACTGACGTAGATCTGATATATTGAACAATCTTGCAACCTAAGACAATGTGAGAGAGAGGATAACATAAGAACGAAGGTTGTTTACATCAAACACTTTATAAACATTTAAGATAAATTACAATGCATGAACTGTAGCATTTCTGATTCATAACAATGACAATAGCCTACATAATATGACAATGTTACTTTGCTACAGTTCATTATTTGTGAATGATCTTCTTTGCAACTTTGTTTCGATGTTGTCCACCGCAGTAGAACGACTGTCAGACAAAAGATAGATCATGTCGGGCAACGTGTTCGTCATTGCACTACAGCCTTCACGATCAGACGTATACAGTTAAAAAAACGGCTGTATGTGCATTTATGGAGGTTGGCTACTGATCGCCTACACATTTTACAGAAACAGCATTTACATGTGTAGCAACTCCTCACGCTTTAACGTCGCCACATAGCGTAGCCTATAGGACAATAAGAAAAAACTAAGCATGCCTACTTGTGGCAGTGAACGCCGAATTGTTTTACAAATAAATCCACGATGAATACGACCTTACTTTGTGGTTAGCCTTATACGCGAAACCATCCATCAAATTCAGCAAACCCCATCCAGAGAACGAATCGTCTTTTTACTGAGTCGGTGTTTAGTCCATTCTCGAATACTTCACTCCATAACGCGCGACTCGACATCGTTTGTCACGCTTTGATCTAATGAAAACCGTTTTTCTAAACGTGTTTCACGTTACATTTAAAGCCCACTTCCCACTTTGTCCTACATTGCGAAATGTATTGCATTTTCGTTGGTACAGTAAATCCCAATTGCTTGCACAACTGACGTATTTCCGCCAAGCATGCGCGGAAGTGGCTCAAATGATCATCGACTTGACAGCAGCAGGGTGCTGGGTGGACCTTAGTGACCCTGCATGCAAACACAAATGCCGCCAGTGACTACTTGTCGTTTGCCATTGTCATATATAAATAAACCTATTATTATTAAGTATATAATGCCTACTTAGTGCATTGAACTATCTACTGTAACATATCCCTTTAAATCACGTGTATTCTGCATTTAGCAAGAATCCTGCATGGACATAAACTCACCCCATGGGGCCTGATGTGGATAAGATGGAAAATATTGGATAAATAAAATGTTCCATTAACTTTGTTAACAGCGTTGTCCACGTATTTCACATTTAATTTATACACACCCCATTTTAAAAGTTATTTGGGATTCTTGAGTGTCTGAGTCAACTACAATTAAGTAGGCTACTCAGTTTAGGCGTGTCTACCCGAGGCTGTCGAGAACCGACGGCCTGTAACTATGTCGAGCACCTGTTGAACGGTAAAGGCGCTGCCAGACTTCAGGCTCGAGCTTGTAATGATGTGCCTCGTGAGAGACTGCAGACAGCTGCTCGCGGTGTCCAGACTGGCATTGTTCTCTCATCACATTCACACTGAAGAGAGAACAAATTAATTTAGTAAGCTGTTCAGTTTGTTCCAAGGATGTATGAGAAGTCTGGGCTAATGTGTCATGAAAGGCATGCCCTTCCTCATCATGGTTCCTTCTCAATTTCCCCCTGAAGGCAGGGAGGAGAAAATGAACACATCGGATGAGAAGCAGCACGGTAGGTATACAGTGAGCGAGGAACTGAACAATTAGAGCTGCGTGTTATGGTCGCACGTGTCATTGGACTACATAATAGGCCTACGGTTAACGTCACAAGATAGGCTATGATTTATAATTAGTCATGAGGGTCATTAGTCATGCAGAGACCTGAGTTGAATCATGTGACTTAGTTGCATGCTTTTACGATGACAATGATCATGGTGCCTCTAATATTTGTATTTATTCTAAAATAAATTTATTTTTTAAGGCCTAGATAGTTAATAGGCTACATTTTGGTGAGTGACAGGGACCAAATAGACAGCGACCAAATGAACACGCGCACTGTCTTACATTCGTGTGTAACACTGCTCTCTGTTGGTGAACTACGCAACTGGCATATTTTCTGGAGAAGCAAATATTGTACGCTACTATGAAAGACTACACACGCAACTAAATCTTTATAACAATTATTTATGAATCATTTATGTGCATTTAATAGGCTGCAAACACTCCATATTTTGTGTAAGCTATTTTTTTGGGCATATGCAATGTTATCGTATTAAACGTGAGTGTATGACAACCAACCTAATAAAACGGTTGGCTATCAGGCTATACGAAACTGCCATATCTGTAATCTGATCGCGGTAGGTGTTCATTTTAAGCGTCTGAAACAGTTCAAAATTATTCCAGTAGAGGACAGCAAATCTCTGGTGCTGTTTGTTTGCAACTGAATTTATTTATGATAGTTTTTCCAAATTTGCCCCCAAGCGCCTCCATTGCAAGTTGGGCATTTTCACAATCGCGTGTTAAATTGTGCCGTCAACATGAGAAGTAGGGCCTATTAACATATAGTGATTTTCCCCTGTCATACATATTCATCTATCAAGCATTGCACAGCCAGTCGGTGAACAAGTTTAAGAAAGCTGTATTGCTTGCGGCCGCAAGGAGCCAGAACATCACACGCCATTGTGCTAAAAAGTTTGTCTGCTAGCATGTTGTGCTAGCTAACTATTTAAGCAGAACCACTCTTGACTGTTATTGGTTAATACAAAGGCATGCAAATGTCCCATGGCTCTTCTTCATTGGCTCCCTTGCATAGACCTGGCGCGCGTGCGTGTTTGAGTGTGTGCGCGTGTGCGCTCTCTGACCCCTCTAAGTTTGACCATATGATTAACTGTTTTATGGACTCTCCTCTCCAGTAAGATAAGATCGATTGCCTTACCTATTCTTGGTATTCAGGATGTTGCAATCTGTATTTTGTGTGTGTCTGTAAGTTTTCAGTAGCCTAGTATGAATGCGTGTGAAAACGTTTCACAGGTGAATGTAAATGCGTTTTATAGCTATG
This sequence comes from Mallotus villosus, assembly GCA_903064625.1. Lineage (NCBI taxonomy): Eukaryota > Metazoa > Chordata > Actinopteri > Osmeriformes > Salangidae > Mallotus > Mallotus villosus. Next base: position 459,705 of record CAEFZP010005716.1, read on the forward strand.
TGTCTGCATTTCACAAATGTGGATGTGAGTTTTCAGTAGTAGGCCTATAAATGTGTGTTAACGTTTCATATGTGAACGTGTAGGCCTATGTGTTTCATGTGTTTATGGAAGAAATTATTTCTAAACGGCCCCTCATAAGAGACAGCTGTTTCCCCTCCGTTTGGTTGCGATAGGCGAAATCTTTCACTTTATGATTATAGTAGCTAGTCTGTAAAACGCGCTCCCGCGAGGGGGTGCTTTTCAGGGCAGGGGTGCATCTGGGGGGCACAACATCGTCTCTCTCAGCACCGGCCGGCTTCATGAGCGCCGCCCTGGGAAATTACAGTAACCGGAAATAAAATAGGCATCAGCACATTTCCACAGTATTCTTGTATGCCTAGTAGCCTACGTGATGAGCCAACCGTTTTCGTGACCGGACTCTCAGCTTGCCTGACTGACCTTGGCGGCTCGGTGTTTTGAAAATATAATTAGATCGCTCGTCTGAGTTGATATGTTGACTGTGAAGGAATGGATGATTAAGCATACTTCTGTTGAGACGACACACTCTGCTCCCTTCATAATTGACCCAGTTCAAGCAATTAAGGAACGATTAGACCAGGTCAAAATATGCCTATTTAGCTGAGTAGGCTAAATTGTGCTGTAAATAACTATCACTTTGCACCAAATCATCACTGAATTATTGACAGTGAAATTACCAGGTAGGCCTATATCTTAGACATCTGTTTAGTTGTCTTTTAACAATTAGGCAATTACGATTGGAAAGCATCAATTTGTTGTGTGTTGTCCCTTTGTCTATGTGTTCTTGTATGCGTGTGAGTGTTTGTGCGTGTGAGTGTGAAAGAGAGAGATAGAGAGAGGAGGGAAAGAGAGAGAGAGAGAGGGGGGGGGGTGATCTGCTGCTGATGTGGCAGGTAGACAATCCGATGCTGGTGTTTTCTTCCAACATGCTTTTAGATCACTTGAGCGAGGATGCTGTGCAAAGGAGGTGGGGCGTTTGTTACGACTCTGGGGAAAAAATAAGTTTTGTGTCTTAGAGAATCATTGCCTTTGCGATGATGGTGCTGAATGAACAGCTCCAGTTTCACGGGCGCGAGGTGGCTTTGAGCACTCACAGAATGAATCTTCGGTCGAAACTTAGCGAGCGCCTTTCTCTCTACCACCGTTAGATGCTGTCGATTTGAAACTACCTCCTCGGTTTCATGGCTGTGCCACGGCGGATAAAAACTTTGTTGACTGTCAATATTTTTGTGTTCGTGGGGATTGTACTGTTTTCGGTTTACTGCAAAATCCAGGATCGCTCAGTGGAACTGTTGAGGGGCGGAGGAAACATTGAGACAATAACCTACCGGAGATCTAACTTTGTGGAGAAGCAGGCAATTCTGGAGAGACTCGAGCTCCTCGAAAACGTAGTTTTCCATCAACTGAACGGTAATGAATAAAGCCATCATACTATGTGTATTAACCTAGATGCCCGTTAAGCACAGGTGAACGGGAATAGGCTCACATTAATACGCGATTGGCAGATAAATCGATACGTTTGTTTATACTGTTTATTGTTTTCGAATACTTTTTTGGGGAGACAAAGAAAGCATATTGTCTACTGTCTGAACGCTTTGTGGATCGTCTGTAGGGAACTCTTGCCTGCATGTTCACTGTCTCTGTATTCACCGTCACTCTTTTTCCAAGTGTGACAATAACCTTGAGATTTTTAATGGATGTCAGACTGCAAGCTCAGGACTTTGAACACAATCAAGTAATTATATTAAAATACGAAATCAAAAGAAAGCAGCTTCATCGTTATTGTTATTTCAATCTGATTTGTTATCGATAACAAAACAGTTAATTTTCATAATGTTTGACTCCAACAGAGCCTGATGCGTGAGCTTGTGTTCTATCCAGTGTCTTTCACAGGTGTGGTGAAGCCCACTGTCATTAGAGGAGGGTCATGTTAGCTTGAGGCAAGGCAGAGCCTCAGGAACCTCCAGAGAGTCTGGCCAGGACCCAGAGAGGGCTAAGTACCACCAGTTTGGATACAAACGCACAGCTGAGCGACCAAATCTCACTGGATAGATCCATTCCTGACTATCGGCCCAAAAGGTAAATGTTCAACCTTCATCAGGTGATTCTGATTCTTTGTAGCTTCATTTAATTAAGCTCATGTTTTGTAACTACTGTCTACTCGACCTTTAAAAGCAAATACACAGTAGTAAGGTGAAAGAGAAGTGAAGAGTGGTTTGGGTGGTTTGTTCACAGGTGCGAGACCATGAGCTACCCAGACGACCTCCCACAGATCACGGTGGTGTTTCATCTTCGTGAACGAGGCCTTGTCTGTCATCCTGAGATCTGTACACAGCCTGGTGAACCACACTCCTCCCCACCTCCTCAAAGAGATCATTCTGGTGGATGACAACAGTGACAGTGGTGAGACAAAGGGCTGGGTGTCACTGGTGTTTCTATTATATCTCTTGTGTTTGGGTGTGGCTCAGAGGTGGAGCATTTGGACTTCGGATCGACAGGTTGTTGGTTTGAATCCCCTCATTTGCTGTATGTCGCTCTTGGATAAAAATGTCAGCTAAATTAATACAGAATTATGATTATTATTATATTTGAATGAGCAGAATATTTTTAGCTTCGTTTCCCCCCCCTCCTTTACATCTTGTGGTGATCCATCCGATAGTGTTTCTTATCAGTAAAAGAAACTGAGCATTTATACCAATTTACAACGTACAACGAAGAGAGGCAGAGGTGCATAAAAAGAGAGACAGGAAAAAATGTCTTGATAAAGAGACAGAAAGGGAGAGAGAGAGAGAGAGAGAGAGAACAAGAAGGAAAATCTTATCGTCGATGCTCTTTAGTCTCTGCAATCAGGAATCAGTGATGTCATTTCAAGGTGTGATTCCATTGACTTTGTAGTGGAGCTGAAGCGTGACCTGGATCAGCATGTGAATCAGCACTACCCCCGGCCTGGTGAAGATTGTGAGGAACAACAGACGAGAAGGGCTCACAAGGGCGAGAATCCTTGGCTGGAAGGCCTCCTCTGCACCAATTGTCGGCTTCTTTGATGCTCACGTCGAGTTTAACACAGCGTGGTGAGATTTACCTCCAGACAGGCACGGCATGTCATCTACAAAGGCGTAGATGTTGTGCCTAATCTATAAAGACATTAAAAAAAGCACAGCAGTCTTTTTTATTATGTTGGGATATCATGTCTTTTACAGGTTCCACTCTTAACAGGTAACCACCCTATTCACCTGAACCGTTGTGAGGGCCTTGTGGTCGTGTCAAAGGGTTGTGGGGATATCTTTGCGGATCTCTCTCGCTAGCGAGGAGAGAGCGAGCGAGATCGAGTGAGAGAGATGAGGAGAGAGAGAGAGCGAGAGAAAGCGCAAGAGAAAGGACGGATAAGTGAATGCGCACGAGAAAGTGAAAGAGAACGTGAAAGAGATGCGAGAGAAAGAGAGGAAAAGAAAGCATGAATCGCTCCCCAAGCCACCCCAAGAGAGATCAAGCACTTAAGGCCGCGGTCTCCACTCACCACATTCCCGACACACACTTGCTCGCGCCTCCTTATGTATTGGCACTCCAATGTCACGTATCACTCTTGCTCTTGCACCCCTATCACCGCGCTCAGCCCACCAATTCTTCCGATATCAGACCAGGATCGAGCAGACGTGGAAGGGATAGGAGCGCGGATTGTTCTTGCCGATGACAACATCATGCTCAGCAGCTCGCTGTGGAGCGGCAGCGGCGAGCAGTTATGCCAGACGCGTGTTCGTCGGTTCGCTCGGGCGAGGCGACAGTTGAAGCTCTCGGTGGTGAGTCAGGTCAGTCCTCCTCCGCAGTGAGGCGTGCGGGACTGGGAGCGGGCCGGATAAGGGGACGAGGACCCGCCCGTATTTTATTGTTTTCTTCCAGCGATTGAAACATCTGTACAGCTCGCTGGAACGATAGCTGGGTATATCGGCCGATGGAGTGCAGGCGGTAAAGGCAGCGTAAGGAGGCCGGTAGGACAGTGGGGTGTAAGATCGTAAGTATTTTTACAGCAAGTATAGTTTAGCAGTTCCCAGCAGTTAGCAGTTTTCTATGCCAGAGCGATTGCCCACGGCTACAGTTGGGCTCTGTGGTGCTGCATATTGTACAATCATCAAGAAGAGGAGAGGGCGCGTAATCGGACGGGCGAAGGAAGAGGATAATAAAGAAAAGAGAAGAGAGAATACACGAGAAAGGAGAGGACCCGCCCCTCCGAGAACGAGAGACCGCACCCTATTCAGGTGCCGGCGAAAGAGTATCAATAGCAGACTCGCTCCCCTGAGAAGAGAGAAAAAGACAAGAGCAAGAGCAAGCGGGATAAAAGTCGAAAGCGAAAGAGAAAGAGAAGGAGCCAAGAGCACTAGATGAAAGACGAAGACGCAGATACGAGAAAATATAAGATACAGCAAATAGACTTCGCCCGTAGAATACAAGCGCGTCCGCGAGCGAGCTAGAGATCTCCCTCTAACGGCTCTCTCAAACGCCAACTACGCACACTAACACTCCATGTTCTCTATCTATATCGAGCGCTCTAGTCGCGGCTCTTATCTCTATACTCTCTATCGCTATCTATATCTAGGCTCTCGTCTCATATTCTTGGTCTCTCTCTCTCTTCCTTATCTTTGTACCGATGATTGCAGATTTACAACAGAGTAACAGACACACACATAATTATAGGTACTCACAAGCACCTACGTCTGTCACCTCAGGACTCCTGGCAATGATTGGCTGCTCCTTCGTGGCGAACAGAGAGTACTTTGGGGAGATTGGCCTCCTAGACCCAGGAATGGAGGTGTATGGAGGGGGAGAACATTGAGTTAGGCATGCGGGTAAGTTTACCAATAGTTTACCAAGCTCATTATTAACTTCCTAATGTGTTTGTGCCTGTGACTCCAGGACCTGATAAGATCAGCAAGGATTATATGCCCCCCCCCAGAGATTCTAGAAAGGTCTAATGTAGTTTACATACTGATAGATGAGATCCTGGTTGTTGTTGGTGATTTGCCAGTAGGGCTTGTTATTGTAACATATGGTTGCTCTGACTAATTTCTCACACTGAATGTCAAAATAGGTTTGCTGTTGGGATGACTAGGATCAGGAGAGAGGGGGACTGCAGTTGGCGTGACGATGTATATGTAATGCCTGGCAGTATGATTCCTGCTACAGTATGTTCTACCTGGGGCTATTTTTCTGATGTTGATTATTACTAGCTTACATTTATTAGTTTAGCATTCTCCCCGAGACAAGTAGGGCGAAGTGCCTTGCCCAAGGACAGAACGTCATATGGCACAGCCGGGAATCGACCCGGCGACCTTCGGATTAATAGCCCGATTCCCTAACCGCTCAGCCATCTGACGTACAAACAATGACCGCAAACATGTCCGGACACCAGACTGGGATGTTGTTTGAGTATGATGATGAGACGATTACGATGATAAGTCGAGATTTGTCGCAGAGTGACGTGTGTGGTCGTTGTTTCCCGATGTGAGAACTGAACCGGATCCAGGACTCTGCAGTGAGCCCGCAGCTTCCCACTGGCGAGCAGGCTGGCCCGTTTGCATATTTCTCACTCCGTTTCCTCAGATAGTTGTGACGCGACAGCGGTGAGATGAAAGGACACATAAGACACAGCAGGGTGACAGTAGATGCAGCCAGAAGGAATGAGAGAGAGAGAGAGAGAGAGAGAGAGAGATGAGGAGGAGGAGAGAGAGAGAGAAAGGGAGAGAGAGAGGGGAGGAGAGAGAGAGGAGAGAGAGAGAGAGGAGATGAGGAGGGGAGAGAGAGGCGAGAGAGAGAGAGAGAGAGAGAGAGAGAGAGAGAGAGGGAGCGGGAGGAGAGAGGGAGAGAGAGACGAGAGAGAGAGAAAGAGAGAGAGGGAGAGGGAGAGGGGGGAGAGGAGAGAGAGAGAGAGAGAGAGAGGGAGAGGGGGAGAGAGAGAGAGGGAGAGGGGGGAGAGAGAGAAATAACTGAAAGAGATGAGGAGCAGAAAATACAAAGGAAGTCAGATTTTAACAACCCTTGCAAGAATATGCTAAAGTGCGAAACTCTTAACGACACATTTTACCATAGCATCGATATTGTTCTCCTTCTTTTGTCCTGTCTTGTGTGCTTACTTCTCCTGGGGGGAGTGGAGTGCAGATCACAGGGAAGAGAAGCAGAAGGAGGAGGCTATACAAATGGATCTTAGTGAGAGGTAGCTCTCTCTTCTTTAGAGAGAGAAGATGTTTCATGTTGTTAAGCTTGTAGGGTTATGGGAAGCCATTCCGAAAACTATTTTGACGTTTTGTGGAGTTTGTTCTGTGGAAGATTGGTCCCTGGTGACACCACCTACAAGATAATTGTGAGCACCACGAGGGGCCCCTTTGTTCAGAAATACACGAATCTGAAATTGCAGGTTGTTAACTGCTCAGCCAGGAACGAGGGAAAATTAACTCAGCGGGACTTAGTTATCTCAACGTCGCATTTTTACATGCTCGCACGCCCGCACGAGACCACTTGAAAGGAAAGACCACGTGTTCGTTCTGCTCTCTGCTGAAACCCGCTATGTCTCAGGTGTGGCAGTGTGGTGGAAGCATGGAGGTCCTCCCGTGTTCCCGCGTGGCCCACATCGAACGCACCAAGAAGCCCTACAACAACGACATCGACTACTACGCCAAGCGCAACGCCCTGAGGGCTGCAGAGGTCTGGATGGACGACTACAAGAGCCACGTCTACATGGCCTGGAACATCCCCATGAGTGTAAGAGAGAGTGAGAGAGAGAGAGAGAGAGAGGAGAGAGAGAGAGGAGAGAGAGAGAGAGAGAGAGAGAGAGAGAGAGAGAGAGGAGAGAGAGAGAGAGAGAGAGAGGCTGTACGGCTGCTTGTACCTCATCTCAATGTGTTCAGCCTTAATTCAGCCTTCTGTGGTCTTAATATCAGGGCACCTTCTGCACTGTGTGGTCGTTCACGATGCTGTTTCGGGGCTGTGTTTCGTCTCCACAGAACCCCGGAGTTGATTTCGGAGATGTTTCAGACCGAGTTGCCCTGAGGAAGAAACTGCGTTGTCGTAGCTTCCAGTGGTACCTTGACAACGTGTACCCGGAGATGCGTGTGTACAACACCACACGTGCCTATGGCGAGGTGACACACACCTGAACTACGACATACAATAACCACAACCGTCTGCCATCTTCAAAGTCTCCTAAAGAGATTCTTGTATCTCGTTATTGGGTGTGCTCTCAAGCCTTCGGTGAGAGCACAACCTTTGTTATCTCACATATATGTTTGTACTTGTTTTGCAGGTCCGTAACAACAAAGCCAGTGGCTACTGTCTGGACCTGGGGAATGAGCAGGACGACAGGGTAATGCTCTACCCCTGCCATGGCATGCCTTCTCAGGTGAGAACATTGATATCTGCGTCTCCTTTTTCACAACCTTATCCTTTTTTAACCACACAATAAATAATGCATGTTACTTTATTTCTAATATACATGTTCTGTATTAGCTACTGTACTTCCATTAAAACCCAGGGTGCTGAGGGCTTTTGTATTGGTTGGTTGGTTGGGTATGGCTCAGACGTTGGATATATGACAGAAGATAAAAAGGTTGCAGGTTCGATTCCCACCCTGTGCGAGGCTTTGGATAAAAGCGCCTGCTAAACAAACACGTTAAAACTATCAATGAATACATTGTTGGTGTGCGTGTCTGAATGCCGAGAAGTACGACGTGACTCTACAGGACTGTTGGATTATGACGAGAGTGGTGGGAGAACAAAGCCAGCGTGCAGAACAGTGTACAATATCTACTCTATTTAAACTGTACATGCGTTTTCAATTCACTACCTCTGAAGATTTACTGCAAAAGCAGTATAGAGCTGGAGGTGCTGCATACAGGAGTAAGTGAAAGCCACCATTCATGTCGCTAGACATCCAATTTTCTCAAAAAATCTTCTGAAGGATGTTTTCTCCCCTTAAGAAGCTCTTGCTTGGCCTTGTGTATCCATTATATTGTGAATACGCTGCGTTTGTTTGGTGACAAACACACGGTTTCAAGCCCTTTTTCATGCACATAAACACACAGAGAGTTGCTATCCATCCACATCATCCAATTTGTCATCCTTGGCTCGGCTTCTGCCGTTTGCTTGTACAGATGTTTAGGCAGGCTCGTGATTTGGTCTCTCGTTTTAACCTTGTTAATGCAGTCAATGTCATTCAGTGGCCATTCCTTTTTCTCGCATAATGAAATCTTAAGGAGATCAATTCCCTCATCGTATGACTGACCACACTCTTGCCCCAATTGGATCAGTGAGTCGGGAACTTCTATCGTGTGTGCATTCGGTTCAAGCAATCTGGCTTACAAACAAATTACGAGTCAACAACCTTGGACCTTAATATACTGTCTGCCCATTTTCACTGCTGTAAATCCATGTCCATTCAGGCTTTAAAATTCAAGGTTGGCTTCTCTAATAACAAGTATTCACAGAGCAGACTTGTGTCCAAAGCAACGCACACATCGAATTGATCTGCAGTCAACTGCTCTAATTACTAAGCTCTCCCCGTCCCTTTCCTCTTGATGAAGCTGGCCCGGTATTCCTCTGAAGGCCTGCTGCAGCTGGGTCCTCTGGGCTCCACCACCTTCCTTCCCGACACCAAGTGTCTGGTCGACGAGGGCCGAGGACGGACGCCGTGCCTCAGGAAGTGCGAGGACACCCTTCAGCGCTCGCAGCGGCTGTGGGACTTCACTCAGGTACGATCTGTCAGCACGAATGGCCTCGATTAGAGGGATCGGGGGGGTGGACTGGGGCGAAGAGACAAAAAAAGCGGATTTGATTGTTTAGAAAGATGACATCGTAATTAAAGCATTTTTAGCAGACCCTGTTATCCAGAGTGATGTGCAAAGGGGATTTGAACCTGTGACCTTTTGATCTGTGGTAAAAAGCTCCACTACTGAGCTAGACTAATCATAGGTCACAGTCGTCTCCTGGGTCTAGCTCTGTGGGGGAGCAGATCAAGAGATCAAGAGTTCACAGATTAAAATATCCCTGGTGGATTGAAGCGTCTGATAAACAGATGCATTAGAATATTACAAAGGAAGTGAGCAGTAATTGTCAGCGTCTGAGGAGGAGGAGAGGAGGAAGCGGAGGAGGAAGAGGAGGAAGAGGAGGAGAGGAGGAGGAGGCGGAAGAGGAGGAAGCGGAGGAGAGGAGGAGGAGGAGGAGGAGAGGAGGAAGAGGAGGAAGGAGGAGGAGGAGGGAAGAGGAGGAAGAGGAGGAGAGAGGAGGAAGAGGAGGGAGGAGGAGGAGAGGAGGAGAGGAGGAAGAGGAGGAGGAGGAGGAGGAGGAGGAGGAGGAAGAGGAGGAGGAGGAGGAGGAGGAGGAGGAGGAAGAGTAGGAGGAGAGGAGGAGGAGGAGGAGGCGGACGAGGAGGAAGAGGATAGAGGACGCGTAGTCTTCTTCTTCATCTACCCTCATTCTTGCTCATATCTCCTCGTGATTCTTCCTCTCACTCTTCTTCTTCCTCTTCCTCTTCTTCTTCCTCTTCTTCTTCTTCTTTCCAACCTCTCCAGAATGGGCCCATTATCAGCAGAGACACGGGTCGGTGTCTGGAGGTGGAGCTTTCTAAAGAGACCACGTTCGGCTTGAGGCTGGTGGTCCAGAGATGTTCTGGTCAGAGATGGACGATCAGGACCTGGCTCAAACCTCTTCTTCAGTGAGAGCTGGCCGAAACCCAACATATCACCCGATTAAAGACCGGATCTGTGTCCTGATTGGTCACCTCTGTGGGGACATGCTCGGGAGATATTGAAACGGTTTTGAGATTGAATCAACTGAGAGAATATCTGCTGCTAGACATGTTGGTGAGTTTCAGAAGCTTCCCAACCTATGAGTATCCACCTTTAACCATAGAAAAAGAGGAGACAGGAAAAGATGTATTGATAAAGAGACAAAGGGAGAGAGAGAAATAGAAAGAGAGAGAGAGAGATATGTGGACCATAGGACGTCTTTAACTGTAGGAACAGTGTTTATATAAATATATAAACCTGTGTTGCTAAGAAAAAAAAACATATTTTCATATAGCGTCACTAAACTGACTGTAATTATGAATGAAAGCATTGCAGAGGGTGTAATGTATTCATGTTGATGAAAGCATGATATTTCATCTTATCGTCCAAGTCATTTCCTACTGCTGAACACTACCGCAGTAGTGTGTACACACTTAAGTGTAGATATGTTTACACAGAGACACAGTTGTACTGCTTGAGATGGACTAAGAACAAAGGTTAAAAAAAAAGATCACCCTAAAACTGATAAGAAATGACAGACTTTAGAATCCTGAATGTGCTGTATGTTTGCTTGCCACGTGTCAGCCTTTTACAGTGCTGCGTGCACTGAGAGCTGTGATTGGCCTTTGCCGGTGACAGGCGGGTTGTGAGCGAGGACAAGTGGGGGTGAAAATAGAAAGTGTGAGTGTGAATGGCAGGCCATTGACAGAGAGCTCAATCAAGCAGAGTGCTGTTGTAATTGCTTTAAGCACTTGAGTTTGATGGAGAGGTGCTGAGATTGAGGGAAAGCTCCCTATGGTTGCTGTATAGGGCATGCCCTTCCACACGCAACACTGGCAGTCAGCCTTGTACACACATACAGAGATGAAGACATCCATGTTTCGCAAACAGACCAAAACAAACACTGACACCTACACTAACACACCATCTCAAGGGGGTCGTGATTATATGTTGTTTAGAAAGACTGTGGACGGATTATGTGATTACTTGTTTCTGGGATGGTTATGTATCTATGAAAGAGTCCAAATATTGGTCACTGTTACAGTATTGCAATTTTACTCAAGATTGAAAGATCGTTACACACCTGGTTGTGTGTCTTTGGCCTATGATGCCTGAATGGTGTTGAAAGCTGGAGTACTGTACATACACGCAAGAGAAATACAGAAATGTAATGAACAATGAGTTGCAGAGGGTGTGTCTACGTCATCCCATACACTGATGAACAGAAGCTGCCTGAGATCAGAAACGAATCAAATCTATACGTCCCCAACTGATGGATTAGTCGTTAAAATAAGCAATCCCTCATCTCGCTGTCTCTCCGGGATGGTAACTGTGCTTCACCACAGCCAGTCTCATTACTGTGGAGGTGTGGCTTGCATGTAGAAGTCCTTTCTATGACTCTCACCGGGAGACCTGGAATATGAAACACCTAGCATGGAGGACTGGAAACCCCCCCTGACATTATGAAGAGGGTGGAGGAACTCAGCTGGAATCCTAATTTGTCATTCCCGTCAGGCCGTCACCATGGGCGTATCTAGCCCTATTTTGGAATTTCTGTTCCTAAAACCCACTAGCGGACACTATTGAAAAGGATATTTTCCCAAATTTCTTCTGGGGGAACATGCCCCCAGACCCCCCTAATTTTGCTGGGTCACAGGAAAAATAATAGGTTTTATCTAGGGGCTTAGCCCCCCCCAAAAGTGGGAACCTAGATTCGTCCCTGGCCGTCACACAGAGGGCCTCACACAGAGACCCTCACACATAGAGAAGGGTACAGGGTGAAGGTTTTACTGAAACAGCGGCCAAAATTGATTATTGTTGTTGACAAACTGCATCTCCTTCAAGAATAGAGAACGTCTCCATTCTAACGTTCTAATGTTTTTAAAATCCGAAAAGTGATCTCAGTCGTTGATCTAACTCTAGAAATGATGGAGTTTACAAGGCCTACGTGTTTGGCCCAGGTAATCCGGTAAGCAGGTGGGGGCCTAACACCGCAGGCCGAGCTAGCAGGAGGAGAGGATTTACTGACCTGATACCAAGAGCCAGTGGCACACCGCCACTCTCCATCATCCAGCACAGCCTGGAGTCACATCTCCAAACCCCTCCAGCTTTAGCAGCCCAGACCCGCTGTATGTGCGTGTCAATTCATGTGTGATGTGAGAAAGAGAGAGGGAGAGGGAGAGGGAGAGAGAGAGAGAGAGAGAGAGGCGAGAGAGAGGAGAGAGAGAGAGAGAGAGCGAGAGAGAGCGAGAGAGAGAGAGAGAGAGAGGAGAGAGAGGGGGGAGCGAGGGGGAGAGAGAGAGAGGGAGCTCGAGAGAGAGAGTAGAGAGATCGAGGGTCGAGATGAGAGAGGGAGAGAGAGAGAGAGGGAGAGGGGGAGAGTGAGAGCAGAGGGAGAGAGAGGAGGGAGGGAGGGAGAGAGAGAAACGGGGACAGAGGCAGATGGGCAGGCGAGCACATGCGTGCACAAGCATCTGGGTCACATTTAGCCTCACAGAAATCCCCCCGCCCCTTACCCCCCACCCCTCACCATATCCTTGCACTGTGTGTATCACCTGTTAAAACAACCCCCAACTCAATTGATCTTATGCCTCCTTGTCAACAAGTTCGTAGAGTGCTCTCCAGGGACATGAAAGGCAAACTCACGTCACTGTTCCATCTTAGGCACTCATCCATAATCTACATGGTTGAGGAACATTGTGTCTTTTGATGTTTTGTCTGGTCTTTGTTTAGTTTTTTGTTGTGATGTCTGACACTAGTTTTAATCATGGGTAGAAGCTTGTCATCAAGCCATCGAAGGGCTTGAGTTAAATTCGGTTGAATACGATACTTCTCCCTGACATTGCCTATTGATGTACACTGTGGTTACCAATTAAATATGACAGTATATTGGCAATGTAAGTGAATATTCGTTGTGCCTCACTGTATCAAGTGTTGATATGAGTTAATGTAGGCGTCTTACATTCAACTTGCATTGTATGTTGGAATGAAATGTTCAGTTACAGTAAAGTATATTTCCACATGAAACCGTGTAGAGTTTGTGTTGTGACACACAGTATTAGTCTGTGTGTGGGTTTGGTTTGAACAGTGTTGGGGGAAAACCTTTGATCACCCCATATGCACGTCATTTCCTTATTGTCTGTCCCTGAACCCAACAAAATGACGCTTGTGTCCTTGGGCAAGGCACTTCACCCTACTTGCCTCGGGGGGAATGTCCCTGTACTCACAGTAAGTCGCTCTAGATAAGAGCGTCTGCTAAATGACAACGCAAACACCGGGCACGTTCTCAGCACACGATCACGGAAAGGTTATCGTTGTCGGTTTAAACCAGAGCTCGTTGTCAGTAAAATAAACTACGATTTTAGATTGAATCTCTGCTTGAAGTTTACATGCATTTGTGTTCCTATTGGGAGCGAGATTCCTCTGTCATGGACGACTGTGTCCCTGTTAGTTGAGTTTACAGTTTCCAAAGTTTGAAGTCTGAGATGAGCAGTAAGACCACGTTGATGGAGATCTCCCACCAGAGATAATGTGATTTGGAATAAAATGAATGTAGATAATATGAGTTTTGCTCCTTGATCTCTCTCAATTTCTCCTGGGTAACATATTGAATAGATTGCACATTCACATGCTAATCCTGTGCAAATCTGATCCTAATTGAATGCATTATCATATTTTTTCTGCTCCATCTCGAACGCCCATGAAGACAATCATTGATGTTCTTGCTTATTTTCACCGGTAGAAGATAATCTTTATAATGAGCACTTTTCTGTTTCATCTGATAAGTGTGTGTTTGTGTGTGCATCTGTAGTGTCTTCTGCATGAGACAAAAACAATTTAAATACTAATTAAAGCTGTAGGATACTTATCATACAAACTAAACTCAAAGCTCATTCTTACTTCAACAGAATGAATACCAACCCTGTCATTTAAGCTTCCGAGTCTCATTTCATAAAAGAAAACAAAAACAAAAAAAGCATTTTCGATAAACATGTAGGTAGATAACAAGCATACGCTCATCATGAATTTGATCATATACAGTACTGAGGACCTCCAGTATTGAACCTTGATGCTATAACGCACCTATCAACCGAAGAGATGTGCACTCCAAAAACTGAAGAAAACCAGCACTGCTTGGATACTCTTCACCTCCAGAGGTTTCCAAGGCAACCACCAGGACTCCTGCTCGAAGCCGGTAAAATCGATAATGGATGATAGATACGTAAATCTAGGAGATGAACCCGATTTGAACTACTGGGCCTTGTTATATCTAGATGCATAATTGTATTTGTCGTAGTTTCGGTGGGTTTATATTCCAGCAAGGGAAAGTAGCTGAGCATTCTTGTCTCATGACAGAATTTGTGTCTTTTAGGATTGTACAGGATCGGCCTACGATATCTATTTAGTATTTGAGCTGAAGTAGGCTAGGGGAAAGAGGTACAGCAAAATACATACTTTCACAAAGTGTTTTCTTAGGAACAGATTGAACATAGACTTGGATCGCAGCTCTCTCCTCACTGACCAAGATGGCCATGTCATCATACATACAAAATGTGAATAACGTAAAAAAATTAAAAAAAAACATTTAGATTTTTGGTAACTCTGGGAAAAGTCATAGATATTCCCCATCCAGGGGCGCCGAAAAGGGGGGGGTAAAGGAGACGGATTCTAGGGGCCCATGATGGAGGGGGGCCCAGAGAGGGCCCAGATTGTATGTAAAATAGCATCAAAAAATGTTGCCGCTGTGTTGGGGGCCCTGTAAAGATTCTTCCCATCTAGTGGTAACTGACATTCAATCTAGGGCAGTGGGAGCCACCTGCAGGCTCAACTCCCACACAACACGGTACACGTCCGAGAGCACCAAACTAATACTAAGTGGTTGGTCAGCCGAGGGCATGATCACATGACTGACTACACTATCACAATGACCTTTGCTACCATCACCCAGCCGAGGTTTGGGAATGCTGATTTCGAAAAGGGCTGACAGACTCATTAACAGAGTGCTAAACATGACTCCCTAACTTTATTTTGTAAAATGCAATTGTGTGTAGTTGGAAACATCTAAGAGCGATCAGACTGTTTACAGATCAGAATCAGAATGGGAACTTTTCACTTGGCTGTAATTTTCATCCTTTTCGCTTCGAATGTTTACATGACATCAGGTAAGTGAAGTTTAGCATCGCACATCAAACTTAAGGGATCGTATGAAGTATTTCACAGTGTATACCCTGTAATATAAACAACTATAATCTAACAGTTTGTAACATGATCACATGTGTATGTTACCTTTAACAGGACAGACTTGTGTGGGACAATGTGGCAACAAGTTTGACTCATGTTCATGTCATACCACATGCTCGTCGCTCAGTAACTGCTGCGATGACTATAGGGAGTTCTGTGTGGAGATTGCTCCGTATTCCGGAACCTTTTTCGGCGGAACGGATTTCATGGTTCTTCACGCGACTTTTAATCAGACTTTAATCAATCAGATCGTCTGTAGGTGAGTCTGTGTGGCCCAGACACCTGGGTCAGAGTTCAAGACTGTCAAGAGTGTTCTGATTGTAACTCATAAGAAAAATACATCATACATCCACAGGATTTTAAATGCACTTTAAACTTGAAAATAGCTTCTTTGTGAATCAATTATGTTTAAAATAAACGTTTTGATCGAAATCAAATGAATAAAAAATATAAAATGAAATTAAAATGACGATGAATACGATATGTATACAATCTGATCAGCTAATACCATGTTTATGATGTCAGGTTCAATGGTGACATCCAGACGGTTGGGTATGTAGACGATGACGGCAGAGGCCACTGCATCTCCCCTCTGCTGTACGAGACAGGCTGGATTCCATTCCAGATCTCCACCGACAACGGAACGACTTTCAGCAAACATGGAACCTGGTTATCAGGCATGGGGAGCTTACTTCATGAGACGTTTTTACCATTCCATTGAACATTTTCATTGATTTGACTCTTTAACCCAAAGCGATATACAAACACGGGATAAACATTTAAATGATGATCCAACACAAAGCAACTGCCAAAACGATAAAGACGGTGCTATTTTCTTGTGTGTTTCCTGACAGTCCACACAGGCAAGTCTGACCCCAACCTGAAGGTAACCTTGGTGAACTCCACCCAGTGGCAGTACTATGGCACCCCAAACGTGGGAGGGGCTTTGCGTATGACGTGGAACACCTCATTGGTCCAGGCAGACAGGGTCAACATGGAGCTGTGGGGCTACATGGAGACAGGTACTATACAGCTACGTTTACATTTAGTCATTCAGCAGATGCTCTTCTCCAGAACGACTTACAGTAAGTACAGGGATATTCCCCCCGAGGCAAGTAAGGTAAAGTGCCTTGCCCAAGGACCTCTGTGGAGATTCCTGAATGTCAAACGGAATTTCTGTTTACGTGTTAAAATTGTATTTGCCTGAGTATCCATCAATCATCACTTGGCCTGACCCTGTTCCGTCTGTCACGTAACGTAATCCTCTCTCTATCTAGCTATCTCTCATCTCTCTCTCTCTATGCTCTAGAGCGATGATAGTAGGGCGAGAGGTAGTAGTCGAGCAGAGAGCGGAGAGCAGAGAGAGAGCTGTGGGGGGGAGATGCGATGGGAGAGCATCGAACAGAGAGACGAGAGAGAGAGAGAGAGAGAGAGACGAGAGACAGAGCGAGAAGAGAGAGAGAGAGAGAGCAGAGAGAGAGAGAGAGAGAGCGAGAGAGAGAGAGAGCGCTAGAGAGAGAGCAGAGAAAGAGCGAGCGAGAAGAGAGAGATACGACCCTATCTCTCCTCGCTATCTCTCTCTCTCTCTAGCTCTCTCTCTCTCTCTCTCTCTCTCTCTCCCTCTCTCTCTCTCTCTCCCTCTCTCTCTCTCTCTCTCCTCTCCAGGAGAGCCGTACTCAGAGTCCTGGCGGTCCGAGTGGAGGTTCCTCTACACCCTGGCCACGGACCAGCCTAACAACGGCGCGTTCAGCTTTGTGCCCAAACCGGCCGAGAGACCTTTCTCAGACTGGGAGCTGGGCTGTGTGAGAGTCAGCTCCAGCTCGCACCCAGAAGGCACATGGTAGGCCAGGACAAGGTCAACGAACTCACACGTGAAAACAATCCAGTAGCGATGTTGTCACTTGACCTCCGTGACCTGCCTCATCACTTCAGAGCGTTCAAGCCGAACGGAGTCAAACTCAACACTCTCTCTAAGTGCTTTTACAGACAATGTGTGTGCGTTTCTGTGTGTGCATGTGTGTTTATGTGTGTGTGTCGTGTGTTTGATATGTATGTTGATGTGTGTGTCTGTCTGTTTATGTGTGTGTGTCGTGTGTTTGATGTTTGTGTGTGTGTGTGCATGCTTGCGCATGTGTGTCCCCCAGGAATGTCCACGCGGTGTGGAGTGAGGACCATGCTCTGGCCTGGCACCTGGAGGACAAGTTCAGGCAGAACTCTGCATCCTGGGCGCTGGAGAAGTGCCTTGCGTGGGACCAGCTGGAGAAGAAACGACTTCCAGACTTCCTCAGCGAGACCATAGACTGCCCTTGCACGCTGGCCCAGGCCAGAGCGGACACGGGCAGGTTCCACGTGAGTCGGCCCCCGCCCAGAGTCCTCTAAGATGACAGGATGTCACCTTAGAGGACGTAGGTCGTAAAATCAACCTAAGTACCTAATAATGTCTTACGTGAAAACCCCTTAAAAGACACTTTGAACTCATTGAATAACGTGTAAACATGACAAACATCTGTACTGATGAACTTGTACTCTTAGACGGATTATGGCTGTGACATGGAGAAGGGAAGTGTGTGTACTTATCACCCTGGGAGTGTTCACTGCGTCAGGGCCATTCAAGCTAGGTGAGCCCCATGACTTCTCCTTTGTGTCATTACTGTGACATACTTTTTACATCACTGTGACATCACTATCTCATCACTGTGACATCACTATGACACAATCATCACATTCACTGTGACATCACTATCGCATCACTTTGACATCACTATGACACAATTATCACTTTCACTGTGTCATCACTGTTACATCACTATGACACAATTATCACTTTCACTATGTCATCACTGTTACATCACTATCGCATCACTGTGACATCACAGACGGATCTCTGGGTTTGTTCCCACAGCCCTAAGTATGCAGCGGGGCAGCAGTGTTGCTACGACAGCACGGGTACCCAGATCCTGACGGCAGACTCCATAGGAGGGAGCACCCCAGACCGAGGCCACGACTGGGGCTCCCCTCCCTACAAGAGGCCCCCTAAGGTCCCTGGAGCCTCTCACTGGGTCTACGATGTCCTGAGCTTCTACTATTGTTGCCTGTGGTCAGACAACTGCGTGTATTACTTCACACACCGGCCATCCAGCGACTGCAGGACCTACCGTGCGCCAAAGGCTGGTGAGAGATCCTGACCACCCCCCCCCTGACCCCATGCCTTTCATATACTGCAGTGGTTCTGTTTGACCATGTTGTTGACACTGACGATGACCTTCGACAATGCCAATTGATTTGTGCCTGGAGGTGTTGTGTTTGGAGATCCACACTTCTTTACCTTCGATGGCCTCGGCTACTCCTTCAACGGCAAAGGGGAATACACCCTGGTGATGTCAGAGAGCAGGCGGCTCACCGTGCAGGGCAGAACCGAACCTGTGATCCTGAGCAATGGTGAGTTCGAATCAAGTTTAGCTAGCACCAGTAAGAAAGTAGCTAAGCACGATATGTCCACCCTCCTCAACGGAGACGCTTTGAAACCTTTGTTTCATATGAAATCACATTGAACGACAAATTGATCGATTGCTTGATCCTTCACACTGGTATTTGCAGGCACTGTTGTAAAGGCGACAAAGCTGTCGGCTGTTGCCATGGCGGAGGGCGGCTCTGATGTCATAGAGGTGAGACTGAGGGGTGCAGAGGACGGTCTGGAGGTTCTCCAAAACCAGCGCTCTCTCTCCTTCACAGAGCAGAGCTGGCTGGATCTGAAAGGTAAGAATTTCAGTCACCTGGGGTGCCCCCGGTGGCTCACCGGAGAAGTGCACGTATCACATAGGTTGAGTGGTCTGGTCTTCCCCTCTCCCTCAATCTCCCTGCCTTTCCTGTCACGCTATACTTAAAAAATGTACAATAAAGCATAAAACATTCAAAGAAATATGTTAAAGAAACTACTTCTGTCAATTGTCAAAGCTTTCGAAAACTCACAAGGAATCCCAACTAGCTTGAGTTATAGCGCTTCAGTTGGACTTGTTAAGCTGCTTTTAAGCACTGCCTCATTTGATTGGATGGAGCGATGATGCCTTTTAAAGGGACACGTGAATGTTTAATAGACCTTTGGAGTCTGAGAGCTTCTTCCTTGTAGGGCTGTTGTTTCCATAAAACTGCCTATAAAATCTGTAGAGATAAAATTCTACAAATAGATCTGTTGATTGTACAGCTGATAAAATATGTACAGTTGATAAGAGGATAATGTGGAGATAAAGGCTTTGGTTTGTTTGGCTTGTCAGCAGCCTGTCAGTAGATTGTCTTGTCTCTGTAAAATACTTAATAATAATAATACTTAATAAACTGTATATACAAACACGGGATATACATTTAAAGGACGATCCAACACAAAGCATCCACATAACCATCCACTGTAAATGATCTGTCTGAACTCTTCCAGGTGTTTTTGTGTTTTCTCCCGTCCGACACAACGTGACGGTCATGTTTCCCAGTGGAGCTGGGGTGGAGCTTAGACTGAGAGAGGGAACCATGACAACCACTGTACTCCTGCCAGAAGACTTTCAAAACGCCACCCTCGGCCTTCTGGGAAATATGAACAATGACTCCAAAGATGACCTTGAAGCAAGCGATGGTCAACTTGTTTCCGATCAAAGTATTCCAGAGGAGGTGTTTAAATTTGGGAGAAGCTGTGAGTAAAGATTCTGGCAACAAGTAAAATCAAGAACAACATGTTCCCTGATTTTGTGCTGTTTCATTCTGCCTTATCTCACTTTCCATTACAGGGGCGATATTGAACGCATCCTCTTTATTCACGTACGACTCAGAGCACTTGTTGAACACATATTTCCGTGCTCCCAAGCACGACCCTGATTTCAATCCGGCGTTTTCTGCCCCTGAGGATCCAGGAGATGCTCTGTTGGTCCAGGCATCTAAACTGTGCTCTGGAGAAGGTTCTACGTACTGCAGGTACCATTACCACCTCAAAAACAATCATTCTTACTTTGCTGCACTGTAACATAGTTTTATTTTGATCAAATAATAAAAATGATTTCAAATAGCAGACGCTTTTATCCAAAGCAACTGACATCGAAAGGTGGATTCGAACCCACAACCTCTTTGTCTGGAGTGAAAGGATCTAGGCTATCACTGAGCTATACCCACAATTTATTTTATTTTCATAAACCTGCGTTCTCATCTGTGCTGCAGGTATGACACACTGATGGCTCGTAGTCTGAGCATGGGCAATGCTACAAGGGTATCGTTTAACAGCCACATGTCCGCAGTGGAGGATCTCAAATCAGGTAGGGCAGCTGGATGACTGTATCTGTTTTCCCAACTGTCACATTCAAAATCAATGAACTTAAACATTTTTTAAGCCTCATCAAATGTTAATTCAATGGACACTAAACAGAAGAGCCTGTGTTCTTATTGGTCCTGATGGTGTCCTGTGTTCTTATTGGTCCTGAGTGGTGTCCTGTGTTCTTATTGGTCCTGAGTGGTGTCCTGTGTTCTTATTGGTCCTGAGTGGTGTCCTGTGGTTGGCTCGCTCCGCCCAACAATGGGAAGAAGGAGGGGACCAGATATCTGGAGGGAGCTGTGGTGAAGATGTCCTGCGATGACAGCTTTGTCCTGGATGGTCCAGTAGAACACACCTGCCAGAGTAACGGACAGTGGTCCGGGGAAACCACTTACTGCGTGACTGGTAACGGAAAAGTCATTTTTACATTTACACTTAGTCATTTAGCAGATGCTCTTATCCAGTGCGACTTACATTAGTACAGAGACATTCCCCCGAGACAAGTAGGGTGAAGTGCCTTGCCCAAGGACACAACGTAATTTAGCATGGCCTGGGAATCGAACCGGCAACCTTCTGATTACTAGCCCGATTCCCTAACCGCTCAGCCACCTGACTCCTTTACTCTACATAGTCACACGTAGAACTCGTTACTGAAATCCAACTGTGAGGCTCTGCCGTTTTATGTTTTAATCTTGTATGCATCAAAAAGGCTTAGGGTCTTGGGTTCCACTGTGAACCTCATTGTCTGTAGGTATCTGGTTTAATTAGAGTTCATACAGTATACTGGTGTCATCTGATCATTGTGGCTTTCTTTTTTTAACCTTTGCTCTTTGTTTAAAAAAATTATCAAAGTTCCTTACCTGTACTGATTGAAGCACATTCTCTAAATGTTGTCCTCCCTTTTGACAAATATACTTTTGGCACAATTATGTGTTGTACAAAGCTTGCAAGCGATTCTATTTCATAATGAGACTTCAAGACCTCTTTAGCAAACAAGAGACAATGAAACACCTGATAAAAACAGAGTTGTTTTTTCACTAAAGGCTTAACAAATACGCTCTATGTTGTGTCACAGACAATCTCACGGGAATCATAGTTGGTTCAGTCATCGGAACCCTAGCATTAATCATGATGATCGCATCAATCGTCCTCCACAGCAGGAAGAAAAAGAGGTAAAGTAAAAAGAGAGCAACAGTATTCTCAGGATAGCCTTGTTGGTTTAAATCCATAGTTGTGACTGAACATCTCAACCTTTCCTTAGTTTCATAATATGATTGAAAATCTAAGCACGGAGGGTTTCTACTGTAGAAGTCCAAGGTAGACTGCTGTCTGTTCACTCTCACCTTTCTGTCTCACGCAGGGAAACATCGGTTGTGGAAAGCAGCTCTCTCTGAAAAGCTTCTTTTTTTTTAAAGGATCAATAACCGACTTTTCGGCAGCGGTCTAAAACACTCCTTGTTTGTTTTTGTATACACTAGTTTAGAATCGAAAGGAATTCATGGATCAATTTGAACTCACTCCAGGGCTATTTACTGTTGTTCTTACACACAAATGTTTCCAGCTCTACTTGACAGCCTAATAACTATATTCAGTTAAGCAGCCCGCTGTGTGTACAAATGTTTTTACTGTAATATAAGAGAATATTAAAAGTAATTTAACATATGAATGATTTGCCTCACTGACAGTTTATTTTTGTGTAAACAGTTAAATGTTCTACAACAGCCTAGTTAGCTTTCCTGATGACAACAGACTGTGGATGTGAGTTTACATGCCATCGCTGTGTGGTTATTATGCTGTTTCCTTTTCTGCTACACTGATGACCCTACAATGACCCTTAGCAACACTGATCAGTTACTGCGTGTGCTATGGATCCCATTGGGACTAGAAGTGTCCGTATACAGGTAATCATGGCCGCACTGACAAAAGCTCAGAGAGTACCTAGTTAGCTTAGCATAGATGTAATCTATGTTCTGTGTACGTATATGTTATGTTATGCCAGGTTGCTTTGCTTTGTCTTGTCCTAAGAATGTCAGTGCCCAGTCTGACCCTGTGTTGTTCTGTGCATCTGACAATAAAAGACTTGAACTTGAACTAAACAGTTGACACTGTCGAAGTCACTGACATTGACGAATGGAGTATGAGATCGCGTTAGGTCATCCAATAGGCACCCTGATGACATGCTCCCATGACATTCCTTCACCCAACATTCAGTGGTAAACTTTGATGATTTATGCTCAGACTGGACAGCTTCGTCTGCAGTGGAACAGAGCAGGGCAGGCATGACGACACAGACCTTTCGTATCAACATTCCTCACCAACTCTCTAAAGTGTCAGACTATTAGACCTATCGCTTACCTCAGGGTCCAGATCCAGAGGGCAAGAAGTCACAATGTATGCGGCTAATTACATGCTCTCATTAATCGCAATCAAATAATAGCATCATAAATACGTAACGGTAAACAAACGCAATTTGAAATCAATTCAATCGAAAATAAACAGGTTCAACAAACAACTTATGTAAGCCTAAATGTGTTTGGGTTTGTCTTGTAAAAAGGAATCTAGGGAAAAGTAAAGTCACAACATAGTTTATCTCATTTGTTATAGTTACGCAACTATAACTTCATTAAGCAACTAGAATTCGATGACTATTCCGGAATCATTAGGAACACAGGACGTCCTCTCATTGGACAACAACAAATACAAAAGAAACAAACACAAAGAACAGCAGTGATGCAAAGCTACAAGCCCTAAACCAATGTTCCCTTCAGGGGCGACATCCATTAATTGCTGAGTCTCAGGAGAGCCCGAGGTACTCTAAGGTTATGCAAACCTTAGGTCATGTATTTACTGCATTCGAGGCAGAGCTGAAAGTGCCCATGTTGTCTGGAGCCTGACGCCAAGTCTCTGATAAACGTACATGTTGTTCCCTCAAATAGCAGAGGTCTGAGATTACTATGGAGGAGACAAAGAGCACCAGTATGTGACAAGACTGCAGAGGGCATGTCTGAATGAACCCCATAGTTGCTGTGGCTGGAGTCATCCGCCAGCTACTTGGCATATACGCCCCAAAGCTATAAATATAAATGATTAGCATTATCCTCTCCAAGACCCAGAGCAACGGTGGAGTGACACCCCTGCTCGATACTTCATCCCATGGATAGCGTTTGCTGTGTTTGATAAGTGCTAAAGGGGAAGAGCTGGGTATATAAAGGGTGTGAGTGATGCTTCACTGCTCAACAAAGCAGCTTGTCTAGAGAACTCCTTCTAACTATGAGGCAGTCTTTCTGATCTGTTTGGGAAAAGAATAGTTACCCCCTCTGTATGTTGTGTCAGTCAACTTAACAGAGTCACTGGAATAAGACAGATAAAATCGTATTTGCTTCCCGGGGGAAAGGAAAAGGGAACTTTTGTCTCTGAATTTCGGTTCGCTGGTAATACTTTCCATCCACTTCTGCGAAACGAAGCCATGACCGACGACAGTAAAATGACGGACGACAGTAAAATTCTTCCCCGTCCGCTCTTCCAGCGAGAGGTCGACTGGGATCCTTGCCGTGAGTGGACGGAGACCGGCCGCATGTTCGACCAGGACTTCAGCATCCCTCTCTTCCTGGAAGCTGGTGATCTGAGCTGGATAGACTGGGCCAAGAGGAGGATGGCGTCCACCACCTGGCTTGGGTACATGCGCTCGCCTCACTTCAGCCCCTCCTTAGCTCAACCTGCTGCTGTTGGGGTCCACAGACCCCACGTACCTCTGATCGCGGGAACGTCTGAGATCAAGGCCAGCCAGGATGGCTGGAAGGTCAACCTGGACGCCAATCAATTCTCTCCAGAGGAAATAACAATCGTCGTCAAGGGGGACTTCCTGGAGATAGCAGGTACTCGTACTTGGTTTTATAAAGGAAAAAATGAAGAATGCTAGTTAAACATAAAGTTTCCAAATGGTTTATCAACTTCTATGTTGACTTACTATAACAGTTCTGCACAAGTTTGCAAGTACTGCAGTTTTCCATGTGGTTTATCAACTGCTATGTTGACTTACTATAACAGTTCTGCACAAGTTTGCAAGTACTGCAAGTTTTCCATGTAAAGTATGGCATGTAATATCTGTGTTTTTAGCGATTTAGTGACAGTTTAAACCAAAGCATTCAGTAGAGGGAAGGTTTGAACCTGAGCCCTCTTGATCTACAGCCAAGTGATTTAACCACTGAGCTCTACCCTTCCTGCAATGTTTTTACACAATTTCTCTCAAATGAAGGGAAAACATATGGAGAGACAGGATGAACACGGAACCATCTCAAGGTGCTTCACCAGGAAATATAAGTAAGACTTCACTGTGGATTTGATCCAATTTTAGGTGATCGAAAAATGTTTCTTGTGTAATTGCAATTGGTTTGGTAGAATGTTAAACTAAACATCCTTGAAGGACTTTGTCAGAAATGTCTTCTTACAGTATGTGGCAATATTTCAATGTATTTATATAATTTAGATATCATAATTTATATAATTATTCTTATGAATTCTGAATCGTGCATCATTTCCCAGGCTTCCACAGGGTCTGAACCTGCAGCACATCAGCTCCTCTCTGAGCAGCGAGGGGATTCTGTGTGTGGAGGCTCCTACCCCAGGGACCACCAGCCTCAGCCTCACCAGCACTGACATCATCATCCCCATTCAGATCAAACAGGAACCGGAGAGTGATAAGTGAGGCCGGTGGGTCAGGCAGAGCACAGCTCGGATGATGCTTCCCAGACACATAACTGTTGTTCCTCGTGTGAATGTTTAGCGGGCTTTGGCAGCATGAACGCCACGCATAGGGAAATGGCTGAGCGGTTAAGGAACCGGGGCTATTAGTCAGAAGATTGCCGGTTCGAATCCTGGCCATGCTGGTTGACGATGTAACCTTGGGCAAGGTACTTCACCCTACTTGCCTCAGGGAATTATCCCTGTAGTTACTGGAAGTTGCTCTGGATAAGAGCGTATGCTAAATGACTAAATGTAAATGCACAGTGATCACAAGCTTGTCTTACCTTTAAGGGGGACGGTGTGTGCTGTTTTGTAAGCCTTCTATTGGACAAGAATAGAGTTCTGGTAGTTTTGTTTTTTTAAATATGGGCCACAACTGTAGCTAAAGTAAGATGAACACAATAAGCTAGACAAATTGTTCATTCCAAAAACTGTTGTGCTCTAGTATCTCCTCATTTTGTTTCTTTGGGATTTACAATGAACATGCTACAAAATGTATTTGCATAACATCTCTGTCTAATAAAAATAATAATAAGTATGAATCATCCCAAGTGCCATTCTTTGGATTTGAGGATTTTGTTTCGTTGGGAAAAATCGAACTTCAGATCAACACTCATACCTTGCAAATTCACATTGTTTCATGATATGATATATTATAAATGATAATACTATTATATGTTATTCATTATCATTCATTAGATTATATATTATTCATTTAGCAGACGACGTATAAATAGGGCATATGGAAAGTAAAGCAGAAAATCATGCGTGAAAGGATCATGTGTTCTATCAGTGTCGTGGTCAGAGTTAAGGTAACGGTCTGTATTTTCCCAAACACGCGGCCACGCTGAAAGTGCCATACTATTGCCCACTAAACCACACATGATTTCAGGGGCAGTCTTGGCTGATGTCCTCAAGGTGGAGCTATAACAGTTGCAGAGAACCCCTCCACTTGGTGTTCTGCAGCCAATCATGTTATCTGGTGACTTCCATTAGAAGAAAAAAAGTCCCATGTTCTGTCTCTAGTAACCACAGTATACAACAAAGATGGATATCACTTTCTTCATTAAAACATCAAATGGTTCTGTAGACTATATCCTCTGTTGTATTGATACCGTAACTCCTTTATTTGTATTTTTTTCCTGATAAACCAGGGAAAACAGTGGCACCAAGTGTTTTAGTTGAGGATGAACACATCCTCAAAATAAACAAAAACAAAAAGAGGGTACTAGTAATCACATGCGATTAATCAACACAATACAGTAACATTACTGCAAAATGTGAGTATTTTGGGGAGGATCTATGGATGAGGCTGATCTATTGACAATCATCAACATTTAGATTGTGACGCTTGTTATGATAGCTGGTGTTTATTAACTCTACTGTAATTGATTGTGTCTCAGGTGATTCGCCATGTTGGCTAGCAGTTGACCCATCCAGTGGATCGTCATCAGTCAATATACGATTGCACCACACAGGAAACAATTAGTCCGAAAAATGCTTATTTATTAGTTTTTCTGTATTGTTCTTCACCTTATTGTTTTCTATAAGCAACATTCAGAATACGCTGTCTGTCTGTCCAGTTACAGTTCTATTTTTCATAAATGTTTGTGTTTGTTGCAAAGGTCAGAGTTTAATGTTATTGCTTCTTCAGACATACAAAACTCTAGTCTAGACTTATAATTTTTATAAATCAAATGCAAATCGTTAATTTGCTGTTTTGGATTATGCCGGTTGGATTTTTGTTGTTGTCATATATTAGATTTTTTTGGTCAAATTGTGTCGTTTAATTTACCATTATTATAAATGTGAAATCATGCAGTGTCTCTTTAAATGAAAGGGGAATGAGAGACAGAGAGAATGAATAGAAAGAACTAGAAACTACTACCTTGAGAAACTGAGGATAAAATCTCATATTAAAAATGCTTTGGATTTTAGATGGAAAATCATTCGAATTACAATTAACAGAAGATAAATATATTTAGGATTTATCTGCATTTGAATGACTTTTATTCATAGAGTATGCCACATATTATCATGGGAACACAATAAACACATTTCACTCATAATATTTTTAATAATCTTTTTTTTTCTAAAGGAGATGAACCAGAACATTTTGTCTCAATCTCCATCTTCAAATTGTCTTTTTCCTCCCCCTGTGTTCCCTTGATTGTCTCCGATAGGCGTTGCATAATTCACCCTTTCCCACCGGATCCATTTGGGCCCTCCTCCTCAGGAAGACTGTCGTCCGACAGTCAAGCACTGCCTTCAGCAGCTGCCTCTCTCTCTCTCTCGCCCGTGCCTGCCGCCGCTCTCTGCGATGCCCCGTTCATTTTTAGCGAGGAGCTGCAGGCAGTAGCGTGGGACCAAGCAGGGGAAGGATGCATTTAAAGCAGGATGCGCGCCGGATGCAGGGAGAAACGCTTGTGTTAGCAGCAGCAGCGGCAGCGGCAGCGGCGAGTGCAGAGGGCCAGGGAAGCGACCACCCCCTCTCTCTCCTTCTTTTCCTCCCCCCCTGCAGGACCATGCTGGCGTGAGGGATGAGGCTGTGCACAGAGACACCAGGCCAGAGCTGCGGCCTACTTCTTCTCACAAGAGCCGGGCTCTCGACTGCAAGATCTGTGAACGAGTCGCCACCATCAAATCAGCATCTTTGGTATGCGGGCTCCCTCTCTCTCTCTCTCTCTCTTACTCTCTCACTCCCTCTCTCTCTCTTCCCCCGTCGCTTGCATGAGAAACAGAGAAGGGGGCCTCTCAGCTGCACATCTGTAGTCATGGCAACCGGATCCCGTTTAACGGGTGTCATTTTTCCATCCTCCGCTTCGCTTCTCTGTCTCTCTTCTCTTTTTCTTCTCTCAGCTGTTTGCGTTTCGCAGACGTTTTGTTCTTTGACATCTGTATCACGAGGGGGAGATGACATATGTTTTTGTTATCTGTATCAATTAGTACCTTGCCATGTTTTCACCATCTCTGTCTTAGAATAGCAGGCCTGCAAACAAGCGTCATAACCAAGCTTTTCATTTGTGGCTAGTGGCTACAAATGTCTACATACTGTATGTATGTATTCTATTCTACCATAGATATTCATAGCTTCAGGTAAAACTGGGGTGACTTGTTATCATTTAAGGCCAGCTCCTATCGTTTGGTTGAATATGATTTGTTGGTGTGTTGGCTATGCTACAGTATGTAATCAGAGTCAGATTAGCTATGATTAATCACATCTTTTTACTGCCCCTATGAAGACTATTGAGACTATTTTAAAATCTTCAAGAAGCTATCCAATGTTATGTTTGCATGTGTACTGAGGATTTATAGACCCGCAAGTAATCCATGAATTGCTTGAGTGAATTAATTCATTACACTTGACTGCATTTTTGTGACTAAGAGTCTATAGAACAAAATATTATTATTTAAATTCCAAACATTATTTAGTTTTAAATTAGAAGTATGTTATTCAGGCTTAGAATAACTGAACAAAAGACTAACTTGCTCTGATGTACTGCAAGAACTACACCACCAAGTCAGTCTAACAACTAAGAACACGAAAAGAATGAATCGAAGCAAACGATGTAAACCTGTTCCACGTGGCCTGACCCCTCTGTAACCCCTGACCCCTGTGTAACCCCTGACCCCTGTGTCCAGGTCACCAGGTAGATCCAGGAGCATGAGCAGGATTCTGAGCCGCGGGAGCAGATGTCTGGGTACAAGCGCATGCGACGGCAGCATCAGAAGCAGCTGATCGCCCTGGAGAACAGGCTGAAGGCAGAGATGGACGAGCATAAGCTCCGCTTGCAGAAGGAGGTGGAGACCCACGCCAACAACACTTACATTGAACTGGAGAGGTTGGCCAAGCGACACACGGCCCAAACAGACAAAGAGGTGAGTGAGACATATCGGACTTACTAACTAGATAGATAGATAGATAGATAGATAGATATATACTTTATTAATCCCGTGGGGGAAATTCAGGAAAACTATACTCAGGAGAAACTATACTAAAACTAGAGAGGGGAAGAGGGGGGGGGGCAATGATACTGGACTGGTGACATCTCTCGGTTAGATAAACAAACTCGCCCCATCAGCCCTTTGGCCGATTCAGTCAGAAATTTGAGAGGAGACGAGAACCGCTCTTGATTCACAGATCAAAGCAGCTTTGGCGGAGGAGAAGAGGACGCAGCAGCAGATCTTGGTGCAGCAGAAGAAGGAGCTGACCACCTTCTTGGAGAACCAGAAAAAGGAGTACAGGCTCTGCAAAGACAAGATCAAAGAAGTGAGCATGGTTATCGCTTATCGCTATGGTTATCGCTTATCGCTATGTTTATCGCTTATCGCTATGGTTATCGCTTATCGCTATGGTTATCGCTTATCGTTGTGTCATTAGACGGGGTCAGACGCACTACCTGGATAGGTTGAATTAGTGACGGGGAGATTCTCACATGAGTCAGTTCACAGGGAACCTCTTTAGCTCACAAGCTCCACCTACAGACAGTTCATGTGTATGGTATATTTTTAAAGATACATTTTTGGGGCATTGTAATGCTTTATCGGACAATTTTTAAGTGAAGTACGATAGGAAAGGCAGGGGGAGAGAGGGGAAGACATTGGCACAGTGTTTTCAATATTCCAGAAGGGTTAGGTGAGGTGTCCTTGACTTAAAAACCTGGAAGTTTGTGTGCGATTACATCCGTGTGTCTCGACTTCTCATACTCCGATGCCTGCGAGTACGTGTGTCTGTGTTTTACATTTACATGAACATTTAGTAATTTAGCAGACGCTCTTATCCAGAGCGACTTACAGTAAGCACGGGGACATTCCCCCCCGATGCAAGCAGGGTAAAGTGCCAGGGACACAATGTCATTCAGCACATCCAGGAATCGAACCAACAACCTTCAGATCGGTAGCCCGATTCCCTCACCGCTCAGCCATCTGACCCCCCATGTTCTTTCCGTGCACCTGTGCGTGTCAGGAGATGAGCGAGGACGCCAGCACCCCCAAGGAGGAGAAGCAGGAGCGTCTGTCCAGGCACAAGGAGACGGTGCAGCGCTCCCAGGCAGAGGAGGAGGCGCACCTCCTGAACCAGCAGAGGCTGGTCTACGACAAGAGCTGCCGGTCTCTCAAACGCAGGACTCTGGTCAGGAGGCACGACTTTGAACAGGAGCAAATGAGAGAGGTGAAGGAATAACGTGAATGAGTTGTAAAATGTGTCTCGGAGACCGTCTAGATACACATCTAGCAAATATGTCTCACAGACAGCATGTGTGTCCCTTCAGACAGCATATATGTCTCACAGACAGCATATATGTCCCACAGACAGCATACATGTCTCACAGACAGCATATATCTCTCACAGACAGCATATATCTCTTACAGACAGCATACATGTCTCACAGACAGCATATATCTCTTACAGACAGCATACATGTCTCACAGACAGCATATATCTCTTACAGACAGCATACATGTCTCACAGACAGCATATATCTCTTACAGACAGCATACATGTCTCACAGACAGCATATATCTCTCACAGACATGTGTGTCTAACAGACAGCATGTGTGCCCCACCAGGAGCTGAACAAGAAGAAGACCCAGAAGGAGATGGAGCAGGCCCTGATGATCCGGCAGGACGAGTCCACCCAGGAGCTGGAGAGCCGGCAGCTGCTGATGCTGCAGAGGCTGAGGCTGGAGCTGATTGGCCTGCAGCACCAGACCGAGCTGGAGAACCAGGAAGAGTACAACGGCCGGCGCCAGAGGGAGCTGCACCGCAAGCACGCCCTGGAGCAGAGGCAGCAGCCGCGGAACCTCAAGGTGAGGGGAGAGCGCCGGACGAGCCGGCGTGACAGGCGGGGGGCCGGAGACGGTCTGCTGGGTTATTTGTTGGATGGAGAATTTTATATTTTTCAGGAAATGTGTATATTCTTACCTTACCCAGATACGTGTTCCGAAGTCATGGCATGTGTGTTGTGTGGAGTGTCTAGATGCAGATAATGAAAAATGCCATCACGGTATACTATCGGTTTACGTGTGTACCATGTACCAACAAACAATCATATAATGTATGTACGTGTATGTATGATAGGAATGGTTTTTGGTACGCGTTCATACAATGAATGTTCCCCAGAATGCATTGGGATTTTGTTGCATACGGTCGGCTAATTCCCGGTTGGTTGATGCCCGCCTGTCTCCCCTATGAAGATGCTGGAGATGCAGATCAAGAAGCAGTTCCAGGACACCTGCAAGGTGCAGAACAAGCAGTACAAGGCCCTGAGGAACCATCAGCTGGAGGTCGCTCCCAAGAGCGAGCACAAGGGCATCCTGAGGAGCCTGAAGGAGGAACAGACACGCAAGCTGGCCGTGCTGGCGGAGCAGTACGAGCACAGCATCAACGAGATGATGGCGTCCCAAGCGGTACAGCACCCCTCTTCTGCCAGCACGCACGCAATACCACCCCACCCCCCACACACACACACACACACACTCTGGACCCGTCACAGTGTGTGGGAACACCCTCTCAAATCTGTTCCCTTTGCTTTTCCGCAGATGCGCTTGAACGAGGAACAGGAAGCAGAGATCCAGGCCCTCACACAGCAGCTGCAGCAGGAAGTGGAGCTGCTGGACGCCTACCAGAACAAGACCAAGGCCCAGACGGAGGCTCTGCACGAGAGGGAGCAGCTCAAGCTGCAGCAGAAGGTCTCCATACGCAGGGCCCACCTGGAGCAGAAGGTGCACTGTCTAATACTGGAATGTTTCTGTTCCAATATTGTACTGTTCCAATATTGTACTGTTCTAATATTGTACTGTTCTAATATTCCACTCTTCTAATATTGTACAGTTCCAAAATTGCACTGTTCCAATATTGTAGTGTTCTAATATTCCACTGTTCTAATATTGTACAGTTCCAAAATGTACTTTTCTAATATTGTACTGTTCTGGCATATTGTAATATGGAATTGTACCTTAGTTAGTTGTGTAAAACACTCATCTCTTAGCTTGTTTAGATTGATCGTTGATCTGCTGACCTCACATTACTGTACATCCTGACTTGTTGCTCTGGTGTGCAGATTGAAGAGGAGCTGGACTCACTTCAGAAGGAACGCACGGAACGTATCAAGCAGCTGTTCGAGCGCCAGGAGAGAGAAATGGAGATGTTCGAGGTGGAGAGCGCTCGGCTGGGCTTCGGCAGCCTGGGGTCTCTGGACTTTCCCAAGGAGGAGGACAGATGAAAGCGGACGCTGGCGCGGGGGACGGGACTCTTCATGGCAGGACGCCGGGCGCGGACACGCGCGTCCAGGCCGTTCTCACCGTCGGCTCAACCGCCAGGTCTCCGACACGGCGGCAACTCTCTGACAACTCTCTCGTCTCGCTTTCTGCACTCTTTAGGTATCACATCGCAGCTTCGAAGTGTTACTGGACGTGTAACGACAAATTATTTTGTGAAACTTCAAAGGGGATGCAGCGAAAAGCTAAAAAATATCCTACGACACAAATCAAACCAAGTGGATGTAAACTCAGAAAGTGACGCAGCGGAGATTACAACAAACTAGAAGAAATGACGTCATACGAACTGACCAACCCTTTTCTCCATACCATTGGTCCTCCTTTTTTGGTATGAATTGAGTCAATTCAGGAAATTTTTGTACGAACAAAAAATAAATAAAAAATCGAGCACTTTGATATGTTTAAGTATGAACCCATCGTGTTCATATGATGCTAAACACATATATCACGTAAAAGGACTGTGCGGAATGTGAGCAGCTGACTAGCGAGCCCTGTGATTGGCTGCTTGATCTGTTTTTCTCAGAATGTGAACAGTTATGGATGACGGTCTTTGAATGAAATCAGAGCTTGTATGTAGACAGTTTTATTGAGAGTTTTTACATACTTACATATTGTGCTAAATCATTCAGTATAGTCCTTTGCTTATTTTTTTTTAAGGATTACGGTACTTTATTTTTCATTGTTCAGTATGTAGGATTAATTGGCATCCGTTTGATCAACCTGTGTACTTTTATCACAATGATTCAACTTGGTAAAACTGCTTATTATTGCATGCACTTTAAAGACAAATTCAGGTTGTGAAGTGAAGCATGAATCTGTCAGAGATTTTAGCTGTTTGTAAATAAAAGTGGTCATAGCCTTTTGTTTTAAAGCCTATTAGTACTGGACAAAAGCTCCATGTTTAAAATGACAATTTCACAAATGCCTTTATTTAAGTTGTGCCTACAAAGCTGTTTTTATTTATTGTTATTTCCTTTCGGTTAGCACGGCCACCACCATTGTTTCATCCATCCAGAATTGTGAATCATCTAATGTTCTCTAATCAAAGGTCTTGTAAAGGAAAATGGTGAGAATTGTGCTGTATAACTTTTGATATGAATATTTGTATATGAGAATATAGATAGAACATACAAAGGCATTGGTCCACTACTAATGAAAGAACTTTACATTCTAAGATTTTTTGTTTCTTTACACATAGAACATACATTATCATACTGTAGTTTAACGTACTTATAATTCAAACCAATGAAGACTTTTATCCGATTGTATACCTTAAATGCAGTTCAATGGTATCACAGTACAACTGTTCGTACATTGATCTTTTTAATATGTCTGGTTATAGTTAACTAGCAGGTGGTTGCTATGATCTGGGTTGTATTCAAGTTATTGGTGTTTAGTCATCAGATTTACAATGTTTTGCAATGTTTTCATAGATATTGAACAGGTTGCACAATGTGTCCATTAGTGGTACCAGTAAAGGAAAGGGGGTTTATTTGGTGCTTGATTTCTAATACCACCATTAGCCTTTGTAGGTTTGGACTCCGATGGTAGGACTGAATTCATTGCCTGTCTATTGGTTTTGCCTACTGCTCCAACAAAGTGTGAGCAGGAACCAGACTCGATTTGAAATACATTTGGATGTGACATGTTCAGATCCTTGACTAATGCTTTATTTAGCTTACCACATGCAATGAAATGAAAGGGATTGTTCCCAAAAAGTATGTCAACTTTTTAAAGCTAAATAACAGCACATTTCAAGCATTTGATATGAGAAAATACTTTCAAATGTATCTGTAGTGTACTTTGAACCAAGGTCTGTTTCACACATGTTGATACACCTGTTGAATATTGAGGTCTTGAATGCAACCCTGGTATTTTGACCATGGCTCTACTCCCACTACTTAACCAGTGTTTGTTTCTATCAAAGTGCCAGAGCTCTAAGATCACTGTCATGCACCCCATGGTGGTAGATTAAAGAAATGGTGTAAAACACTAACCCACAAATACAAAAGAGATTCATTAAATTCTAAATGCAGTTTCATGTGTGTTTCAATGTACATGGTGTATGGCTGGGAGACATCCTGTGTATCATTGCTTATGACCTACTCATAGGGCATATTGAGTGTTTGAGGCTATGGCTTATGACCTACTCAAAGGGCATATTGAGTGCTTGAGGGTATGACAGGAGGTGCACTCTGGGACAGGAGTTAACTAGCCTTATGCTTTGACTAATTTACTTTTTTGGACGAAGCACGATATGAAGTCAGTCCTGTGTTTTTTGAATCTTTCACAACTTCTTGAACAAGCTTCATGACATACAGTGTGGCGGTTTCTCTCTTTCTCGCAGTGAAGCCCTTTGTTTGCAGACAAACAACTGGACCTTTGTTGTTGACTGTTGTGACGTTGGCTTCGATCCATTATAACACTCTTTGCTTCAGTCTTTGGGAAATGATGTGGTTCTATTTGAGACTGGTTCACACATGCAGTGAACTGTTTCTGTGGACTTACATCCAGGGGTGAATATAGGTTCCCACTTTTGGGGGGGCTGAGCCCATCTATAAAACCTATTTACCTACCTTTTTTAAAATATTATTTTAAATAGTATCCTCTAGTGGGATTTAATAAGAGAAAAAAATGTTTTAGATAAAAAATTAAAATACTGGAGGGGGGGGGGCTAATGAAACTTTTGGGGGGGCTCCAGCCCCCCAAAATATGGCTAGATACGCCCATGCTTACATCATTAGAAGGTGTATTTAGCTAGAATAAAAAGGGGACTTTCCTCAACAACCTCACTCACCGTTTCCTGTGTGATACGGCGAAGAAATAAAAGAGATTCTCTCGAAATAAGATGTGTTCATCAGCATCCTGCAACCCCTGTGAGCCCCACCTCCCCACCAACACAAGGAATAAAGATACATTTCCCTCAGTGTCTTCAACTCCATACTGTAGCTTTCATTACATTTATTCATTCTGGATGTTTTAATCCGACTTCAGCAGCAGCACATTTTGGTACAGTAATCAGTCATATCCCTCAGATTTTTTTGCCATAGGTAATTTGGTCACAAAGAGACACATGACTTAGCCAATCAAAACCTTCGAAGGGTAACCGTCTAGTCCCCAGTTGCTGTGAACTGGTACTCAGGGAAATCACCTATTTCCTGGATGCCTTGTGGTCTCACCTACATTGTAAAACGTTGTTGGGAGGGTTTGTTTTCTTCTTTTCTCTGTCTGTCTACACTGGCAAGAATTCAGCTGTAACTTTCTTGAAACGTCGATGCTCTGCAGCTGCAGCATTAGAAACTTCTGGAAGCTTGGAAAGTACCAACTCAGGGATGGCGAGGTGGTGAGGCCTGTGGTCTGCTCTTACCTGAGATATGCTGACAAGGTTGTGGTCATACAAGTTCCCCCAAATGTTTTCTGTGCTCTGGTGTCTCAGCCGATGCACAGAATCCTCGTTTTAACCCAACACACTGTTTTAGCCTCCTTAATAACAACGTGTCAATTTAGTAGATGCTTTTGTCCAAGGCAACGTTTAGACATTTAGGGCCAGATTTTGACCTGCAATCTTGTAATCCAGCAGTCAAATGCTTCAACCACCAAGCAATACCCACCAAACTGCCAAACTTGCTTATAGCTCTTGAATCTTGTGACGCTGCTGTCAAACTCCATTTGGCATGAAAGCGGGGTTTGACAAATAACTTTTTTCCCACTACACAGTATTGATGTCATTTCAGCATTATCCTCTGAATGCTTAGATAATGCTCTGCCTTTGTTATTCATTTGTTGTTTGGGTATCAAATTCCCCTGCAGGTTTTTTTGGCTGCATCGTGTGACATAGTCAGCATGAATTCTTTTATCTGGCGATTTAATCACCAGGGGCCTCTCTGACGCTTTTTAACAAAGAACTGGGGATTCTGACAGCACATGTCTCAAGGTCCTCGGGGTGTGTCTCGTTGCTGACTAAGGAACCCAATTCTGGTGTAATGACGTTTTTAGCAACACTGACCCAACTGTTTTACGTGCTGCAGAAAGTCAGTGATTGGGAAACCTCCTTCCTGTGTGACATGACAACTTCCTGTAGGGTCACATGGAAAGGGTTTCTATCGAAACTGTGTGAAGGGTGTTGACCTGGCACAACCATCCAGTTTTCCACCATAATATGAATTTCCTCTTTTCGCTGTACTGTAGACTTCAGTGTTCACACGATCCCATGACTGACGTAAACAACTGTTGACACGGTAGCGTCTATATGTGCAAATGTCAAAGTATCAGCAATTGGAGTGCGATAATGGTGTGCTGATAGCTAGAATACGATGCTGACTTATTTAGAAAGGTATGGTCGCAACTGCTAGTAAACCCTTGTGACGTATTTTACTACAAAACAAACATGTCTTACACGTCTTACACATCTAGGGGGCGCCAGCAACACAGGATGTGTAATGAAGGGGTGAAAGAGTGGTTGAGTTCTGGAATGGCAATCCTATAGAATTACTTGATTTCTGACGTTACTACAGTCAGATAAAACCCCAAAATATGATCCACTGTTGGGTAATGAGTGTCAATGTGTAAGTTTGATTCAGCCATCCAATGTACAGTAGATGCCTCCTGTATACACAGTCACTGTTGATGAGTCGACACACCTGACTGTGCAGTGAACTGTCAGAGCCGTGGGTGTTTTCTATAGGCTCCTACTCATGAAGTAAGATGAGATCTGAAAAGAGAGAGAGTGAGAGAGTGAGAGAGAGAGAGAGAGAGAGAGAGAAAGAGAGACAGAGAGAGAGAGAGAGAGAGAGAGAGAGAGAGATAGAGAGAGAGTGAGAAACAAAAAGGTCTGAAAAAAAAATATTCTGGGAAGTTTAGTTGCTTCACAAAGAGCTGAGCACGTCACTTCCGCCAGTGACAAAACTTTGTGGTTTCAGTCTTTAAAAAAAGTTTTATAGGGGAGTGATCATGACAAGTCAGTGCACTTGGCCTAGACACAGTGTGAGGAGTAAGTGGTCATGTCATGAATATGTATCCTCAGCTGCAAATATCTCAATTGGCAACAAGTAAGTGATTTGACATTTACATTTTTAACTATATTAATTATATTTATATCATATACTATATTTCAAGTGACAAAATATAGAACTGTTACACAAAATTAAGAGTTTGGAAGAAAAAAAAATCACTGTCATAGCTTTTTGTCTTGTGTAAGATCACAGTGGCAGGTAGTACTCTGTGCAACTGTCAAAGTAAAATAAAATGGCAGCACTCAGTCACTGTTGTAAAACTGCTGGTTTTTAGTCCTGTATTTAACACAATATACTCTGTCCAGTGTTATTAATGACCATGTCCTGTGCATCTCTTTCCAGCCCTGTTTTCCTTTCTCCTGGTTATGGTGGTCGATGGCAGCAGAGCCGGCAGATCATGTAGGAGCCAGTCCTGTGGAAGTTCCCTGCAGAGGAGCTGGAAGTTCACCAGACTCTTACACAAGGAATCTGCTGACCTCCTAACAATATATGTAAGTTGACCAAAATGACCCAAATGCAGGTCATCCATTCTGTTCCCACTGACGTTAGACACACTCCACATCCTGTTGTAGAGCTGCAACTACTATGCAGACCATAATGAGTAGGTGTACAATGTTTTCTTTTAAATAACTAGTAAATAACTAAATAACTTTTTAAATAATTTGTGTTTTAAATGTTTGAATGTCCCCCTCCCTCCATGGTGGATAATATTGACTTGATTCATTTCAGCGCTGATTTGTGTCAGATTTTTCTTTTCCCTTCAATGTTTTCCTGTTTCTTGACCCGTAGAAGACCAATCAAGGAGAAATGTCCGAGCTCTTCTGCAAGATGTCCATGGACAACGTCCCTGACTCAGACATATCGGGCCTCGATCCGTCGGCGCGGTTACAGAGCACGTATTCCCACATCAAGACCTTCCTCCCCCACCTCCAGAGAGTGACAGAGCAACAGGCAGACCTGCAGATCTCCTCCAGTCCTCTGCTGAGTGGACTGTCACGCACCTACAGCCTTACCAGTAGACTCGGCAAACAGATCAGTTGCATTTTTCAAACGCTCTTCCCTAACAGTCCACTACTGGAGCCTGCGGGGGAGCCCACGCCGCTGCCCCCGTCGCAGAACATCTTCCAACAGAAGGTCTACGGCTGTGTGGTCTTACAGAGACTCGAGGAGTTCCTGGAAAACGCGACCCGTGAAATAAAAGTGCTCAGACACCAAACATGCCCAAAGGGGACTCAACCAAACGTCCCATCCTGACCGAGAAGGACCTCAGACTAAATTAAATACCAGACTTAGTATATATCTATTTATTTATTTTGTATTATTTATTATGTGTATGTTTGTAATGAATTGAGGTCTTAACTAGCACTTTTGTGTGTGTTTGTGTGACCGCATGTGTGTGCATATTCTTGTGTTAATTTATCTAATGGCTCAGCACTTTTCAATACTGTATCGTGATAGTTGTTGATATTTGCAGTATTGCGGCACTTGTCAATAACAAGACTTGAAGACGGTTATTAAAAATGATATATCTTTCTACATCTTGTCTTTCATCATTGATGCATAAGTAATGTACTTTGTCAATGTTACCTCCCCTATGTTCCTGAATGCAGAAGCAGCACACTACAGCAATGCGGCCTAGTTTGAGAGATACTTGCATTTACATTTAGTAATTTAGCAGACGCTCTTATCCAGAGCGACTTACAGTAGTACATGGGACATTTCCCCCGAGGCAAGTAGGGTGAAGTTCCTTACCCAAAGACACAACGTCATTAGTCACGGCCGGGCATCGAACCAGCAACCTTCGGATTACTAGCCCAATTCCGCTCAGCCACCTGACTCCACATTCCATTACAGGAAGCTTTTTAGACGCTGAGTCTGTGATCTCACCGTTACCATGACGCACGTCTTGAAGACAGCACCTCATCAGATAGGAAACTTTTTGTGAAACTGGCGGGATGTCTGGCCAGTCACAAGGCGTGGGTGTGTTGGTGTGTGTGGTGTGGGTGTGTTGGTGTGTGTGGGGGTCAGATCACCCTAATGTGTCTGCGTGTTACTGTGAACGTGTGTTTATGTATTTATATTGTATGTGTGCATATGTGTGTTTATGGGTGTCTGTGTGTGTATGAGTTCAGGTCATCTTAGATCATCAACAAGTAATGCATCCGGTGTTATCACCGTGAATAATAAATACAATTAGTCATAACTGATGCTCATCTCTCCAGGAAATAATCTTCCTGCACATCAGACAAAGACGCGTTCCAACACCTCCAGCCAACCAGAAGTATTCTCCAGATCACAAGCTTGTGCAAAACTGGAAGTCAGGACTGCCTTCA
Organism: Mallotus villosus; assembly: GCA_903064625.1. Taxonomy (NCBI): domain Eukaryota; kingdom Metazoa; phylum Chordata; class Actinopteri; order Osmeriformes; family Salangidae; genus Mallotus; species Mallotus villosus. The sequence goes on from CAEFZP010005716.1 coordinate 499,387, forward strand.
CTGTAGGTCATGAATCAACTTCCTTATTTTGACATTATAGGGCTTATTTAGAATCTTGAGTCAGGTGCTTAGTCTGTGCCACGTCTTTCTGTACTGGCAGCTATGGAACAGAATGCACCAGTAGAACTGACGGCATTGTTGTGTAATGTACTTGTTGTCAATATATACTTTGATGTCCAGCTGCCTTGATACTACACATTTAAGCATTGCTTGAAAGGTGGCACTTTCTAACCATGGTTTCCATTTCGTGTCGGCAAAAAAGTTATTTACTTTAATTATATAGTGATACAAAACTTATTTGGTACACAGGATAAAGGCATAGGGATTGTTTCAAAGGTGACATTAATCGTTGGTTTTTATTATGTTTTTAGTGTAATATTATGTTTTTTAGTGTAATGATAAAACTCAAAGACGTCACTCTAAACGATCCTAAGCAGATCCTAACCCTAACCCTCCACACTTCAGGTCCAGCAGAGGAGAGAAGAAGAGGCTCTACCTACTCAGGATGGCAGACAGGAAGAATGAGAGAAATGTGATGTCCAGAAAGTAGAGGTCCATGTCTTTCACAACAGCAGGGAGGACAGTTCTCCAGTTATAAAAAAAACCCAACGCATGGTGTTTGTGACCCGCGTGGTCACATGTCAAAGGGTGGTTCCGGTGGTTTAGGTCCGTTAAAAATAAAGATCTATTCTCTGGAACACAGATAAGAAGATTTTTCTTTCTCAGAAGCTCATTCATGGCTTCACAGAATACAATGAGGTCACACATTAGGTAGCCTGTGAGAGTGTCACATGTGAGGAAGTGTTTAGTTGTGGTGTCTTTGATGTGGAAGAGAAGGCAGTCTGTGGATCGTAACCGTAGACTACTGCACTGAGTTGACAGCGATGATGATGTTTGATGTTATGTGGGTCAGTGGGGAACGTATGTCTGCGACCTTTAAAAAAATCATCAAATTTAATTAGTTAATTAAAGGTAATTTCCGTTTTGAAGTAAGGACTATCATAATTCACAGGCTTACTCTATTGAAATTTCAATTTTTTTATAATTTTTATTTCACAGCGTGATTTCAGTACCGTGCACATATGAGATTTAGACAAAATAAATTAAAAAACATCACAAACATTTGCACTGTGAAAATGTTGTTTAGCATGTAATGTGAATCAAAGGACGTAAACAGAGTTATTCACATCTTTGGTCACTAGAGGGCAGCAAACACCAAACATCAGTAGATGCTTCTGTTCTCCTCGACATCCATATCGTCAGTGTTTCTTCATATCTCTTTGGTCATCTCAGATAACAAAAACGCAATGACGCAAAACTTGCTCAAGGATATTCCGTTTCCATCCACTGCAAATTCATCTTTAAAAAATGTACACAAATTTACCCCCCTTACGACAAAATATGTTTTACTTTTTGAAAAATCCAACGTGTTCCGTACGGTCCTAAAGCCAGCTATGTTTGGTTTCTAGTGTTTTTACAATAGACAGAACTGTACTGTAAACTATAGAATAATATAATTTCACATTCACTGTCAACACATTAACAGGCTGTGCAAAAGCCTTAACAACTAAACAAACCCGTTTTTTATTTGTTAGATATTCAGTATGAGATAATTATTACATATTGTGAAGATTCTGCATGCTGGATAACATATATATCCAAATACAACCATTTGTAACAGTCTGAGTTTGGATATAGTATATCATATATATTGCATATTGGTGGTGACCATACTCCCATAATTAATTGAGATTCAGCATCCTCAACCTACCCTGGCAACTTTTACATGAACGATTATTGCTTTATGAGATTGACTGTAATCTATGGTCGAATAGTATGCATAATATTGTTATTATCCAATATATGGGTATATATCCCTGCATAACACAGCATGATTAGCTACATGCTTGTATAGATATCCATACGTTAAATGTACCAAACATCAGCCTGTTCTTAATGCTTTTAACAACAATAAAAGGTGTTAGTATCAAGGCAGCTGGACAGGAAGACTTGTCAAAACCCATTAACCAAAGCGTTGACACAATCAGTGCTGTTCAACAGAACTAAAAGTGTGACCTCCTAGTTTATAGAATACAGGTGCTCGTCATATAATTAGAATATTCTCAATTTATAATGCAGATTTCAATTTCCAACAGGACTTGGCACCTGCACACAGTGCCAACCTGGTTTAGGGACCATGGTGTCCCTGTTCTTAATTGGCCCGCAAACTCGCCTGACCTTAAAACCATCGAAAATCTATGGGGTATTGTGAAGAGGAAGATGGGGGGGGTGGGATTTTCCTTAGTTTTCAGTTATAATAATAAAACATTTTTTTTTATTGAAATATATCAGTCTGTGTGTAAATGAATGAATATAATATACACGTTTCACTTTTTGAATGGAATTAGTGAAATAAATAAACTTTTTGATGATATTCTAATAATATGAGCAGCACCTGTAGAAGAGGGTTTCAGGAAGAGAGGAAGGATGAGAGCATCATAGACGTTTTCACTTGCAAAGTGAGGGTGTGTCCATGTTCAGAAAGCGAATATTCATCCTTGTTTCTATCTCAATGTCCTTCAGTATCTACAAAATCAATGTCAAAAAAGTTACTTCTTTCCCATAGCATGGGACCATCTTAAGCATAATATTTTTTTAAATAAAAATAATTATTGTATTACAAAGCATGTTTTCGTACAGAGATTGCAGCTCAATGTGCTGTACACAACAAAAAACAAATCAATAATGATAACTGATTTAAATAAGCTTTTTGAAGGTGGATACTGCTTTGTAGGGCATTCCTATGGGGACATAGAAGCTAAAAGCCTACTCACTCAATAAATCAATAAATCAATCAATATAAATCAAAGCCAATACAAAAAAAGAAGAGACAATTTAACCAAAAAGATGTCAACACCGTCCTTTCTTGGAGACTCAGCAAATAATCACAATAAATAAATAAAAACACCTTGACGTGACACAAAAGTAATCATAATCAAAAATCAATGTACATACCTTTAGGAAATGCTCGAAAGTGATGCCCTCATAAAATTCGTCCGGCTCCTGGAAATGCAAAACTATAATTCACTACAGATATAAACGCTATGCTACACTCGATCCAGTTCACCACTAAAATCATATAGACAGCAGGAAGAAACAGGAGTGGGTCTTTGAGACGATAAACAAGTCAACCAACAGCGAACAATGGAAAAGATACAAAGAGCTAAAAAAAGAGAAGACAACAGAGAGTCATACAAATACAATTTAATTTAATTTGAAGATGGCATATATAAAAAGGCTACAGTACCATGTGGCCCATAGATATGCAAGCCACCTCCAACATGGCTGCGTCTGCGATGCCTTTGGCTGTCTCCTTCTCCAGGGTGCCACTACGAGAGAGCAGCTCCTCCACCACCTCCACCCATTCAGGCGCCATGGAAACAACAGACACAGAGCTCCGCTAACGCAATTAGCTTCCCCACGTCATCACATTGATTACCTCACTGCCAAGTCATGGTGTATCTCATTAAAGCTAGTTAAACAAACAAGGTTTATTTCACAGCTATTGTTACAGCACTGTAGCCATGTTGGTCTACCGTTATGCTTTAAAAAGCATACAGTACCTCAAAAAACACCTTTGTGCATCGATAGAGTTAGGGTTGTGGTGGTCATTTGAATTGTTGTTCCTAGGCTTCTAATAAACCCGATCTTCTCACATAAAATTGTGTATTTTGTTTCGAATTTACATTTAGCAGACGCTCTTATCCAGAGCGACTTACAGTAAGTACAGGGAAATCCCCGCCCGTGGCAAGTAGGGTGAAGTGCCTTGCCCAAGGACACAACGTAATTTAGCACGGTAGGGAATCGGACCGGCAACCTTCTGATTACTAACCCGAGTCCGTAACCGCTCAGCCACCTGAAGCAGGCCGGAGGTAAGAGAGTGACTCACGTGTCTGTACTCCTCCAGAGTGATGGTTCCGTCGTTGTCAGTGTCGTGCATGTTGAACAGGACTGTAGAAGAAGAAGAGGAAACAGGAAGCACAGGAAGTCAAACCTACTCAGTATTTCTCAGTAGACAGCTTGAGCAATCCTGTCGACATACTGTAAATATCTCTTTCTTTAGCGTGTCGGTGATTGGTTGATTGTGTGTTTTGTCAGAGGTCATAGGTCAGAGGTCAGACTTGCAGCGTAACTTCTCCCTCCGGACACTCTCCTTCTGCTCCTCCGTCAGGTTCAACGACGGAGGTCGGAAGTGGGACATGACCACGAGGAACTCCTCGAAGCCGATTTCCTCCACCATCCCCACTTCATTCCGATGGAAGTTTCTATAGCAACAACAAAAAAGCAACTTAACCCTTGTGCTGCCTTCGGGTCACAATGACCCGAAGGTTCACAACGACCCATCATTCTGCTGCGGTAAACCTGGGGGGGTCACAATGACTGAAGGGTCACAATGACCCAAAGATAACACAAGGGTTAACCTGAAAATCTAGAAGAAGTTCTTAAAGGTCACGGAATGTGTCTGTCAAGTGGGCAAGGAAGTTACAGTATCTATTATCTGGTGCCCAATGGTGGGTATTACATTTACATTTAGTCATTTAGCAGACGCTCTTATCCAGAGCGACTTACAGTAAGTACAGGGACATTCACCCCGGGGCAAGTAGGGTAAAGTGACACAATATCATTTGTCAAGGCCAGGAATCAAACTGGCAACCTTCAGATTACTAGCCCGATTCCCTAACCGCTCAGCCACCTGGCTCCCTGTACTCTCTATACCAGACAGAGATATTCGAGTAGATCAGACATCGCGCTTCTGGCATGACCAAGAGATGATGACTCACACTTGTACACACAACCATCTGTTCAAATTAGCATATTATGTACAATAACAAACAGTGTACCTTTTGTCAAAGAAAGCCTCTATGATCTCGGATCGAATTGGATTGCATGCCAGATCTGGAATCGCGTTGAGGTTGTCTCTTCTGCACAGAACAGAGGTTTAAAAATAGACCATATTAAGGTGTTAAAAAGTACAGTGCAGTCTAATAAGAATACAAAACTAGTCTGACAGGGTCTGTTCAAGAAAAACTGTAAAAACACGCCCCAACCTGTTGAGCTGCTTCCCACACAAAAATACAAACTGAAAATGGAGAAGAAAAAAGGCGGAAGAGGCACATTGAGTCTGGATTAAGAACGCCCACACACGCAACAGAACTGGAAAAGTGACAAAGGAACCAGCAAGGCTATGCACCAGGATGACGGAAATCAAAACAGTGGCAGCAGAGTGAAAGAGATCTGGGATTGAGTTAGGAAACGAACCAGCAACCTTCTGATTACTAGCCCGATCCCTAACCGCTCAGCCACCTGACTCCCTACCTTCCCAGCCAGCAGGAAGAGGCTTCTCACCTCAGTGTGTCCTCATTGTGACTCAGCTGCTTGAATCTCTTGTGCAGGATTCCAATCTGCTCGAGGGAAACTGCAGAGACGTGAGAACAAGACAGGGCCATGATGAGTCCCAGACACAAGCAGACATTGTAGCTTAGCGGTTAGAGCGTTCGACTGTAGATCGGCAAGTCACATGGTCAGATCCCCCCCTCTGTACGTAGCTTTGGAGCGTCTGCCAAAACACGTCATTATTACTGTACTTGTCGCGAAGCATGGTGACAACACAAGGCACTGAGGTACGTGTACAGTGTGCAGATTCGATGACGTTTTCCATCGTGGCAGATTTGAGTATTCAAATGCTTATGTAAAACCTTGCTACTTTGGACATTTGCATCCTTCCTTTCCTGTCTGCCTAGTCGTCCCTTGAAAGCAGCAGGAGAGATAAGGCTGGCACAGGGAGAGAGTCAGACCCTGCATGGGGGAAGCGAGCCAGGAAGCTGCCCTGCACGACCAGACTCTTTCTCATGTTGTTCCCTATGCCAATGCTGTAAACAAAAACTCTCATCTATTATGCACCGCAACTCTGCCAACCATGGGCTGTAAAGTTACATAAGCCACCTGAGTGAGTGCTATCCCGAACGTTACTTAATGTTTGAATTATTCACAACCTGTGCAGTCGTTTTTCCAGTCACTTCAAAATATGTTTTCTGCATAAAATTACAAGGAGTAGACTTTCTTAAGACCGTGCCCTCGTTCTTTCTTGGATGAAGTCCCAAGGAGGACATTTGCTAGTTTTAATAATAGATTACCAAACAGCTGTGTCATTGTCAAGTGCTGGCTGCTCTTCAGAGTACTGAAAGAAGGAACTTCACACATTCTAATTTGTCACCTGGGTCTCACTGATAAGGCCTCAACACAACAAGTTCCTATTTGGTTGACAGATTCCTTTTTTTTAATCCCCAACTGTTCATGTGTTATGGGTAAACAGGAATACCAGTTTTTAAGACCATAAACAAACTTGAACTTGAACTATTGCGTATTTAGTTTACATCTTACTAACTATTTAACAAAACTTTGCACCACAAAGTGTGAGGTACTGTAGCCAACAGAATGCAGCTTTAACGTGGGGTATGAAAACATCAATTCGATATTAAAATCCCTCACAACAACACAGACATTTCATCCATTTAATAATCTATACTTACATCCCGTCTTCTCCGCTAGATCAAGATATTCGGGTTCCCTAGGAAACGACTGCAAGGCTCCCATAATTAGAGAATCCCTTCTGCCGACCAATCCAAACGCATGAATATGAGAGTTGCACTGGACAACGCTGGTCGGACGGCAGCTAAAACAAAAACACTGGTTCAAGTGATCGGTCAGCCAACTTCAGTAACAGCTAATATGCTACTGATGTCAAAGATGCTGTTAAATCCGCCTGGTCGTTCGATTCATGTTGCAATCCTTCGCATAACGCGCACTTCCGCAAGTTTAAAACAGTATGGCGACGCGACAATTCTGCGGTAGTTTAAATGCATCATTCACATCCACCGATAAATAATCTTCAGATTCATCAAATGACTCAACCGCAAACGCGTTCAGACGCATTCAAATTGGGATGGACATGTGCATGTCCTCATTGTTTGGATGTGCTGTGCTGTAGCAAATCATACAGCATTTGGTGCAGGCCCACAATGTATCTGCTTTGTAAGGTGCTAAAAATATGTGACATTATTAATTAGCCTCCTTTTTATCGGTTATACTTAGGCCTACTGTATTTTCGGTCATTCTTATTTATCATATTGAAGAATACAGTTTCAAGCTAAACGATCCAAGTACCATTTTAACTGATTTTTAAATTATTTATTGTATATGAGTTTATTACATAAATTATATAAAATGTAGCCTACTGTAATTCAGAGAGAAGGATGGTCAATATAGAACATCTCTATTGTAGTAGCCCACTACAAGAGGATAGATGACAGCTTCACATCATAGAGCAACCCATTCGTAATACATTCAAACGCATGACTGTTTATTTATCAAGCATAGTGGTTTGCCCATATCTACATTTGAAAGTATGAAGTGATCTTGAAAAAATCTGTTGTCTACCTAGCAAACAGGTCATCATTAAACATTATTTATTATTCTCAGATTCTAACAAATGGGTTAGGGTGCCACACTGCCTACTAACTTGCAATTTAAGACAATTCTACAGTTGTGTTGATGTTTTAAACCTTTTATATAAAAGGTAGATTTCAAAGTTTACCACATGAGGGCAGTCTTCCTCTACCTATTCTTGAAATGACAGGTTCATGAGGCCTAAATCGAAGAATCTGAATCAGCTTTATTCGCCAAGTAAATTTACAAAAACAAGGAATTTACTATGGCAGGATGGTGAAGATGTGGCAGGAGGGTGGAGATGTGTCTATGCACACGTTCTAGGCTTCACTATTCTACTCTGTGAAGCTTCAATTCCTAGTTTTAGTCAGCACTTTCAAAGATATAACATGAATAAATCAGAACCTTGAGTCTGCTTAAGACTACTCGACTTATATTCGGGATAGTTTATTGCCAGCCGTTTCGTCATGAGTTGAATATTTTCAGAGCTATGTGCTAGAATTTATACACTTGAGGACTGGGAATGTATCGCAGTTTTAATCACACTGAAAGGACTGTAAAGTGGCAAAGTAAGGAATGTCGCTAACAGCTTGAATGCTTTGAAGTTGACTGGATTTGCAGGATCTGACAAGATAAATCCTTACACACAGTCAGACACACTCACACAGACACACATACAGGTTTGTTTTACTATCCTTGTGAGGACCTTTCTTTCCCATTCAAAATGGTGTTATCTATAACCTCTAACGCAAACCTGAACCCTGAATGTAATTCTAACCCTAACGAATTCTAACCCTAACCTTACCCCCCCCCCAAAAAAAAATATAAAACAAAATAAACATTGATAGCCCTTGAAAGCATTGAAGCGTTGAAAGACCACACACAAAAGCACACATCTTTCTCATTTGCTTGCGCTTACCACACATCTAAAAAAGACAGAATAAACCAGTGAAAGCGGAAGGAAGATTTTTCTTTCTTAAGTCATCTTGTTGGGTGGTAAAAAACAGTGTTCACAATGTCCCCGCATGCTCTGTCCTGCTCCGAGACTGAAGTGACAGAAGAATCTCACCTCGCCTCATTTCTCAACACAGAGAGTTCATAATTTAAAAATGTAATTCCTGTTTTGAGTCGCGTCAGTTTAAACAGGTTCTTTATTGTGTCACTCATTTATGTATGACTTATGTTGGCAAATTGCTTTTTAAATTAGACTGAGTTTCCCAGGGAAACTACAAGAGCACATTAGAGTGTGGTGATGAGAAAAAAGAAGAGGATGCCAGGAAATAGACCCAATCTCGTCAGAGTTGAGTTCATTTTCATCAGTCTCATTTGTGGCGTCCATGGTCACCTGCCATGTTTGCCAAGTGGTCAAAGTCAGTCACCAGAAACTGAAAGGGTTTTAGTAGATAACTCAGTTTGCCAGGCTCTGTAGACACCTGGTTATTGAATGGTAAACAGAAATGCGCAAATCCTTTTTGTTCCAACATTATGGTGTCCTAATATGGGAGGGGGGGGGGAATTATGTATAAAAGGTGTTGTAATATTGAAACCAAAATGTATGAAAATATCCTCTAATAGAACCTGACAATGTGACTTTCACCCACCAGTGAACTGTTAGATTACACATCGAAAACCAGAGTAAAATCAAGAAAAGAAAATGTCTTAGTCCCTTAAACATTAAGGAAAGGCACTCTATGTTTCGGTTGCTTGTCGATGAGAAATTGGTATGGAGCACGACATGGTCTGGAACTCTGCTTGCAAATGAATTCCGACTGTTTAGGGGAGCAGAGAATGTAACAGGCAGCACAGGTCAATCAATTTAGGACACGTTCATTCGTTTTCCTGCACAGGGGGAGGTACAGGCCGAAGCACAGCTGCTTTAAACCTAGTCAATCTGCTTGGTTAAATGATGGATATTCTTCTCTTTGGTTCGAGTGACTCCCCGCCCTTGAAATGTTGTCCTAGTGGTATCATTTTGGAGCGATGTGTCTGCGTGTGTAATGGGGTGATGGTACTGACCACTCCTATGAAGACGGTGAAGAAAGAAGAAGAGAGAGAGAGAGAGAGAGAGAGAGAGAGAGAGGGAGAGAGAGAGAGAGAGGGAGAGAGAGAGCGAATACAGGTGTACGTGGAGAGAGAAGGCGTGAGGGAGGATGAGTGGGAGGGGAAGAGGGAGGGAGGATGAGTGGGAGGGGAAGAGGGAGGATGAGGGGAGGGGAAGAGGGAGGAGGGAGGGAGGGGAAGAGGGAGGGAGACGGGAGAGAGCGGGGAGAGAGGGAGGAGGGAGGGAGGGGAAGGAAGAGGGGGAGAGAGGGAGGATGGGTGGGAGGGAGGGGAAGGGAGGGAGGGGAAAGGGAGGATGGGTGGGAGGGAGGGGAAGGGAGGGAGGGGAAAGGGAGGGAGGGAGAGAGGGAGGGAGGGGAAAGGGAGGGATGGGAAAGGGAGGGAGGGAAGGAAGGGAAAGGGAGAATGGGTGGGAGTGAGGGAGGGAGGGCAGCCTGTGGCTGTTTTGCATGCACAGAGGCTGGCACAGGAGAAGGAGTTGACAGGGCGCCGCAGTGCTGCTTCGAGCTCTCAGACAACAGCTGCTGGAAGAGGATGGACGTCCTGGGGGTGCTTGGGAAGAAAAACAGGTCTCACTCTCAGGCTCGGCTTTCACCTGCCTGTCTCTGTCTGTCTGCATGTTAGCCTGTCTCACTCACCCTCTCTCTCTTCCTCACTCCAACACAAACATGCATGTGACCACACACATTCGCACACATACCCATACAGACATCTGCGCGCGTGCATGCCCACACACAGACACGCATAAATAGACACACTGACACACACACCCGCGCACACACATTTACACACACATTTACACACGCACACACACACACACACACACACACACCCACACACACACACACACACACACCACACACACACACCACACACACACACACACACACACACACACACACACACACACTGTTGCTCACCTCTCCACATACAGGTTGGCTGTGAGATGCATGAGGATGAGGTTGACTGCTCACGTTCAAACACAACGTCCTGAATAAAGGTTGTTGATCTGCTGAAGGTTTTACAATTGACCTCAAACACATGGTTTGTTCTTCTAGATTGGAATAATTAGTTGTTGTGAAGCAACGGAGGAGGCCTACCATTGGGAGGAATAGAATGTCCTTCATACTAAATGAGAAGAGCAGGCAATGACAAAGTGTTTCCTGCCGAGAGGAATCATCTCTAGTTCATATGAGTGTGGGGGGTCTACTCCATTAATACACACTCAGCTGTGATGAATAATAAATGTATGAATGAAAATGTTTTATGGATATAAATTCTCATCCCAGAAAAGGGATTTGTATATCACACGTTTTTCTCCGCGTAGATGTAAGAAAATTATTTCACATGGCAGATTCTAGGGAGGGACGCTACAAAGGGACCACCCACACCCCCGCCCCCCCCAAAAAAGGCAATTTGTTGGCGTAAATTTAAAAGCGTTCCAGGATATAAAAAATTATCTCTCTCGACCAAGTAATTTTCCCTGTGAAAGATCAGATTGAAAACTCATTAAGAAGTGAAGCCCCAGGTGTTATTACCCGATCGCCTCTGTCTAAAAAGGAGAACACCGAACCCAGATAACTAAGTGAATAAATTGAATTGAAGGGACGTCGGAAGACAGACACAACCTAACCTTGCAGTCACATTCAGAATAATGACTGACAAGGTTATACCTCTGTTCTGATCACGCCACACATACACTGACTCCATGTCAAAGCGATGCAGATCTTGTTGTTGAAAACGTGGGTTTTGCTATTTTCCGAAGGGTATCTTTTGTATTATTAAATATCTTATATTATTCACTCCTTGCAGTCCCTCCAGTCCTAGCTTGTCCAAATCAAATTTCCCATGCCCCATGATGATACGCGAATGAGGAAGAGAAGAAGAGAGAGATGAGATGGCATAAAATAACAGCAGACAGATGTCTCCCTCCCAAGTGCCACAGACAGGAAATCGAATCTATTTTGAACGGAACATCAGGTTTGATCATTCTGTGTTTTGGGTCGTCAACACCTGCGATCAAGTCTCTTTTTTCTACTAACTGCCTTTTCACACTTGGTGTTTGACGGGCAGGTGTATTCTCTAAAGTAACGGTAGAAACGGAAACAAAGATTGACAATACACTGGAGCACACATGTTCGCAAAGTTAGACTCATGTAGGCAATAGCTTTGGGAATGACTTCTATTCGGTTAAACGGCAATCGTAAAAATAATTGGGGAAAAAAGCTTCAAAGAGTAATGGGAAAACGTTATAGACTAGCAATATCCTGTTGGCCCCAGATGGCCAAGAGTTAGGTTCTTTCTCTTCTCTGACATCAAAGGCGGGTATTTTATTTATTTATTTTAAAGAAGATTTATTTTATTTGTGCCATGCAGATAGGTTGCTCAATCGGTTGTAGCTGCTCTGCCTAATAAGGAGAAAAAAGGATTCGATTGTGGCTGACAGCCCTGCTACTCTCTAACCATGGGAATAAATTGCAGTATTCAGTCTTTTTCAAGAATGGCTGTGAGAATGGGCCTGACTAAACGCCGGGGGAATCCGCTGTGTGTGGAACGTGACTCATGGCATTTTGCGTCGCTTCCTCCATCCACGTGCAATGTACGGACGGATTAACACTGTAGCAAGACGGGTCCGTTACTGTTTTTTCATTCCACAAGCGTCATGCTCAATCATCCCGCTCTATTCAGAAATATGAATAAATAAATGAATGGAAATAAATATGAGAGAAGCGGGAAAAACGTGGAGGGAAAATTTGATTTTTCATTAGTTTCAACAACGGTTTTGTTGCTCTGGCTAATCCAATCTGAACGGGAAGCGATTGTCCCCAAATGTCTGGCAATACGAACATGAGAAGAGCATCGTCTGTCTCCATAAACACCCGGCAATGATACGTCACATTAATATATTAAGTCTGGCCATTATGCCCAAGGCGTGAAATGCTCTCTCAACCAAGAAATGTTATTGCTGTAAAATTTTAAGAGCGGTTGTCACAGAAACTTTGCCAAGGTATTTGGTGGGAGTTTTATAGTGAAAGTCAGCCATACTTTGACGGAACAATATAATGAGGGAATCGAATTGTTGAGGGAAACTACATAATTTGATTTCCCATTTCCAAAGATAGCGACTCATTATCGTTTGTGAATGGGAAGACATCAAACAAAAAAGCTGACAAGAACTTTCTGAGGGTTATCGGCCAGCACCATCACTGAAGCATCAAAGCATGTTGATGAACAATGCTCTCTTCTCATCATGTGGATTTTGGTGACATCATCATCTCCTGCTCCGAGAGAACTCCCTCTCCTCTTACAGAAGCACCTGGATTCACCAGGATTCAAGCAACAACGCCAAACTCAGACACCGCAGGCGTCCCACATTCTCCCCAACACTCTCCTTAAATTCTAGTCATGCCATCCCTCCAGTCCTCGCGGTCTGTGGGGTGTCAGGGCTGTGGCGGAGGGAAGGTGGGCCACAGATGGCCGGCGGACCCCCTGGTGTGTGCTGGGTCTGTCTGAAGCCTTCACCTCGGCCTTCCCTGCCCTGGCTCTGGGTCCCGCGGGCCTCCCTCTGTCAAACCTTCGTCGGATCACAACAGACAGAAGACAAGTGCCTACAATTTACGCCACCTGTTCCCGATTGCTCCTGGGCTCTGCGTGTGTGCCCGCTCACAGGGACGCTGGTTCAGGATTGATGCAGCAGGTTATAACCCGGTGCACTGTCTCCTAATATTTTGGAGTTGCTAACATTCCTTAGTTTTGGAAGAGATAAACCCGTAAGATTAGCCCAGATCAATAAAATTAAATCAATTTGTCTGTCGAAAAACTTTTCAACTTGGTAGATGTTTGGGATCGACCTTGTTTAGAGATGGAGACCGTGTCCTTTCATGCGAGATCAAAACAAACACAGATAAACACACTAACACAAACACACAGAGGTATCTACACTCACATAAACGTACACACAAACATGCAGCCTGACACACACACACACACACGCTCCATTCACATTATTTTCCAACCTTGTGATCAAGGGTCTTCTCATGCATGAAATTGAAGCGGTTTGATCAACATCAACCCTAATCAACAACATCTTCAATCTTTTGCGCTCCCATACTGCTCCGTGTCGTTCTCCTGGGGGGTTCTGCACGCGTGAATCAATAACAAGTAACAATATCACGCATGTAACACTCGGGGCCTGCACTGTTCATATCAGCAGTCACCATGGCTGGTGCCCTATCGTTGACAAGCAGTGCTTATTAGAAGCTAAGCTTCTTTGTAAGTCTGTCAACCGTCTGACGCTTCACACATCAGCTGTGATCGTCGTCGTGACGGAGGAGGGTATAGGGTTGGCGGGATCAGCGAGGGGCGAGATGTTTACCGTCGCGGAAACGGCGTAGTTATGCCGCTAAATAGTAGCACAGCGGGAGTGAGCGCAGTCAAATATTCATGCCGCTCCTGGTGTTATTACCTAATGTATAATTCATGCAGGACAGACTGTAGGGGGGTACGGCCGACGGAGGGGGGGGTGGGGGGCGGAGGGAGAGAGAGAGGGGGGGGGGATGGCGGAGGGAGAGAGAGGGGGTGGCTGAGGGAGAGAGGGGGGCGGCTGAGGGAGAGAGAGGGGGTGGTGGAGGGAAAGAGAGGTCGAGGCAGAGGGAGAGAGAGTTAGAGAGAGGGAGGGGGTGGCGGAGGGAGAGAGAGAGAGGGGGAGACGGAGGGAGAGAGAGGGGGGGGTGGCGGAGGGAGACAGAGGGGTGGTGGAGGGAGAAGAGAGGGGGTGGCGGAGGGAGAGAGAGGGAGAGTTAGAGAGAGGGAGGGGGGTGGCGGAGGGAGAGAGAGAGAGGGGGAGGCGGAGGGAGAGAGAGAGAGGGGGGGTGGCGGAGGGAGACAGAGGGATGGTGAAGGAGGGAGACAGAAGGTGGTTGAGGGAGAGAGAGATGAAGTGACAGACCGCTGCTTAGAGGTGGACCTCTGCTGATGGTATCACTTAGATTAGGAAGACCCCACACACCAGCATACACACCCAAGCACACACACACACCCATAAAACAAACATGCACACGCACTGAGAAACCAAACCAGCATTAATCAGTCGGGATCTGATGTTCATGAACGTAACACGTCAGTATACATGTAGCATTAACGTTATCCAACACTGACGGAATCAGGCCTGTAGATGTACTGGCCTGGAACTCCAATCATTCTGTCTGCAGTGGACAGTGTCGCTGGAAACTGAAGCTGAGGAAACTCCATCAGTTGGGCTAATCACAGGCTCCCTGCAGAGCCAATAGGGACATCTGTCTGGCAGACACAGAGGAGAGGTTCACCTCTGAAGAAGAGAGCACCTGTACACACTCCAGACAAAGCTGCTTACTCACCCTGCCTCAGCCTCCCTCTGCCTCTCCCCAGCCTCGGTCCGTCTCTGACAGACTCCCCCTCAGCCTGACAACAGCCTCTCCAGCCTCACTCAGCCTGACCCAGACTCTCCAGCCTTACTCAGCCCGACCCAGACTCACAGCCTCGAACAGACTCTCTCAGCCCCTCTAAGTCACTCCTTTTCCTTCCCAGCCTCTATCAGCTTCTTCCAGCCTCTCTCCAGCCTCTCTCAGTTATTCTTAGCCTATCTCAGTCTCTCCTCCCCCCCCCCTCACCCCTCAGCAGTGCTCCCCACAGGCACCTCATCCTCAGATCTGATAACATAGAGAGGGGTCCTGGGGAGATACCAGATGGATTGACAGCCTGACAGTCCAAACGAGAAGCGGATGTAGCAGGAGAGAAGAGGAACATTCGATGGTGTGTCGCAGAGATATCAGGCAGATAAGAATAAAGACGAAAAGAAAACCTTTGTCAGAGGGCTGGTCGATTTACAGCTCGTTTTCGGTGAAAAGTTGCAGTGCATAGATATGTGCATCGTCATTCACATAAATAATAATAGACTCTGTCTGTCTGCCTGCCTGTCTGTCTGTCTGTCTGTCTGTCTGTCTGTCTGTCTGTCTGTCTGTCTGTGTGTCTGTGTGTCTGTCTGTGTGTCTGTGTGTCTGTGTGTCTGTCTGTCTGCATGTCTGTCTGCCTGCCTGCCTGCCTGCCTGCCTGTCTGACTGTCTCTGTCTGTCTGTCTGTCTTTCTGCCTGTCTGTCTGCATGTCTGTCTGTCTATCTTTCTGTCTCTGTCTGCATGTCTGTCTGTCTGTCTTTCTGTCTGACTGTCTCACTGTCTCTGTCTGCAGGTCTGCCTGCCTGCCTGTCTGCCTGCTTGTCTGTCTACCTATCAGACAGCGCCTGCCTGCCTGTCTTACCTGTCTAACGGACTGCCCGTCTGTCTGCCTGGAGACACCTGTTCCAGAGTTTGGGGGTAATTAAGTCTGAGTGAGAGTGTCTCTGCAGGGTGTGGAGGCTCCTGTCACCGGAGCTCCCCTCCACGGGGCTCGTCGCCCCAGATCTGAGCGCCACTCCTGCCAGGGAAGAGCTTTAAAAAGGTAATCACTCCTCAAATGGCCTCTCAAAGCCAGTCCGCCAGAAGGAACGCCCGGAGGAGACAGCAGCCTCCCTGAAACACCAGAGAAATTAGAACTGGCATGCTCAAAATAGAAATTCCCTTCTAAAGATGCCGCTAAGTGTTTTATATAATGGCTGTAAACGACATATGGCCTTTCACAGTAGGTAATAATATAGGTAATGGGTATTTGAAGTTCACAGATTTTGTAGGCAACTGTACCACATACAACAGTAATATAATAGTCTTCAAAGGGCAGAGAGAACGAGAGTCAGTGGGAGAGGGGAATACAACTTCTTTGAACATACGTATGTAAATACATTTTGCGTGTTTATAAAATCTCTGGATGAAGCTGTAGGACAAGCCCGGGTTCTGGCACAGTGGGTGACCATGTCTGCAGATGACCATGCCATGTAAGAATCTGCTGAAGAAGAACATAGAATACAGAATATGGAACACGGAACACGGAACACGGAACACGGAACACGGAATACAGAATACAGAATACAGAACACAGAATACAGAACACAGAACAGTCCTGGAGCAGCACAGTGCGAGAGGGCTGGAGTCAATCCCAGAAGCCAGCTAGCAGTCGGTGTCATGGCTCAGTGAATCCATGGCTCAGGTGAAGTCAGTTTGCATTCCACAGTGTCTACTGGCACTGCATCTCATTTATGGAATCAATTGATTTATGTTAGGGATTTTCTTGTTTCCTGCACTGAGAATTCATTTCATATGGCCAAACAGAATGTTCAAACTCACACCTTCTCTTTAGAAGTTCATTTTTATTTCCGTGTGGAACATGTGGTTGGAAATGAGCGAGTGATTTGTGTTTTGGGGAAAAACACCTATGATTAAATTTACCCTTGAATCTTTGTTGACTTACTCTCTCCTCAGTTTTCCTTCTCATCCCCTACATACACAGCAATGTTTTTATCGAAGATACCAGTTTATACATGTCCATCTTATGAGACCTATACAAACACCCATGGAGTAAAACGACCACTCCTGATGTTACAGTAAATTGCTGTGTACGATGTGATGTAGTGTGACACTCAGTCTTCCTCCGGCAAACCCCAGCAGACATCGTTGCTCCCTGTGCCACCTCACCAAGCTGTGCCAGTGTTGTTCCTCCTAATTACACTCTCATCTCAATCCACTGTCATGCAATCTAATGGTAATCAGGCCTTGAGCATGTGGTCTAGGTGACAACGCTGAACCCGGGCACTCAAGCCCATGAATAACAATGCTGGAATGCTTTCAACACACACACACATACACACACACACTCCCAGCACACACACATACCCTATCCCTGCCGCAAACCCACTCACACAGGCAGTGTCCTTCACCACACACACAGCCGTCATCCATTCACCACAGACACACACACACACAGCCGTCATCCATTCACCACACACACACACACACACACACACACACACACACACACACACACACACACACACACACACACACACACACACACACACACACACATACATCCCTATCTTTTTCTATTTTCCCCACAGTCTTTCTCCTCCTCTCAATGTGTTCCTCTCTCTCCATCTGCAGACCATAAGCGCTTGATTGCAAAGCGCTCATCAATCTCCCCTCCGCCACACAACACCGTGAACAATGCTCTCCTACCGTCATTGGACCTGTGTGTGTTTACACTCTCCACCTAGCGCCCTGCCAATTAAGACGTGGCATTGTCCTTCCCAAGGAGGACGATTTATGAGCGTCCAGCAGCTGCCTGGGTTAGATGTATTGAGGCTATTAATTGGCTCCTTACGAGCAGGCCGGTGTTTCCCTGGTACTGCCTTATTAATCTCCTCCACGCGCAGGGTCCCTGCGGGATGATCCCGGCGACGGCATCCTTGTCTCACATCCAGATGCAGATTAGTTTCCTGGGGTGCCTCTCCTGAGGTGATCAGCCCCTGCTCCATTGTCTGCATCTCCCACAGGAAGTGGAAGCGGAAGATTGTCTGGTCTCTTGCAGGAAGTAGGCGGTTGATTGTCTGGTTTTCCAAAGGAAATTGGTAGTTGATTGTCTGGTTTCCCACAGGAAGTAGACAGTAGCTGGTCTGATCTCCCACAGGAAATTGGTACTTGATTGTCTGATCTCCCAGAGGAAGTAGACAGTAGCTTGTCTGATCTCCCACAGGAAGTAGACAGGTGATTGTCTGATCTCCCACAAGAAGTGGGTAGTTGACTGTCTGGTTTTCCAAAGGAAATTGGTAGTTGATTGTCTGATCTCCCACAGGAAGTAGACAGTAGCTTGTCTGGTCTCCCACAGGAAGTAGACGGGATTGTCTGGTTCCCAGATGGGCCGTCTGTGCTTCAGACACCACCGAGGGAGGCCCATCCCATTTTGACTTAGTTATTGATCACCTGCAGCTGTGAATCTCTGTGCAGGAGGGATTTACTAGTACCAAAAAGAAGCGCTCCTTGACCCAGTTTCGCTAGCCTGTCCAGGACCTTAACGGTGCTGTTTAGAAGTGAAGAGGAGGAGGGTGATCAATTTGGTGCCAAGTGCCAACCTGTGGGATTCCTCCAAGGCTCAACAACTTCCTCCTGGGTCAAGGGGTCACACAGGTCAGCAAAGGCCAGAGTCTGCCTCTGACAGCCATTCATCTTCACCCCCGCGACTCATAACAACAGACGCTCCCCACCACACGGCCGCCAGATAACCAGATGACCTCCGACCTCTGTGTTGGTGCAGTCAGTGTGTATTACACCGTAAACAAAGTTAACAATATTACAACATCCACTCTTTTTGACGTTGGGAAAACTGTTTGCTTTTCCTGTTGTGGCGATAAGCTCACCAACTCTGGTCTGTCTCTCTAGCCCTCTCTCTGTCTCTCTCTCTCTCCCTCTCTCTGTCTCTCTCTCTCTCTATGTCTCTCTCTCTCTCTCCCTCTCTCCCTCTCTCTGTCTCTATGTCTATGTCTCTCTCTCTCTCTCTCTGTCTCTATGTCTCTCTCTCTCTGTCTTTATGTCTCTCTCTCTCCCTCTCTCTGTCTCTATGTCTCTCTCTCTCTCCCTCTCTCCCCCTCTCTCTCTCTCTCTCTGTCTCTATGTCTCTCTCTCCATCTCTCTCTCTCTCTCTCTTACTCCGACTGTATCTGCTGACATATTGATGCGGGAGGCATCGAGTCGAGAGGCTTGGATATCTCCGAGCCTGGGAGCCGTCTCTCCACTTACTGGGGGGAAGCAGTGGTGGCATGAGAGGAATATCAAGTGCCACTCTCTCTGGGCGACCATCGCAGGATGGATGCCCTACTAAATTAATCACAAGCCATTCATTAGGAAACTTCTTAGCAATTAAAATATGCCCGGTGCATAAAAAGCAGGAGGGAGATCTCATTAAGGGGGTGAGATTCACAGGATCTGTTGATAGAAGGCGTGAGGAGGGGTACCGAACGGGCCATGTGAGGCTTGTGTTTAGGCGTCTTCAGCATGTGGATGGCTGTGGAGGGAAGTGGAGTCTCCTGTGGCTGGGAGGTGGGGGGGGAGTCCGGAAGGGAACGGGAGATTTACATTTACATTACATTTAGTCATTTAGCAGATGCTGTTATCCAGAGAGACACACAGTAAGTACAGGAACATTCCCCCGAGGCAAGTAGGGTGAAGTGCCTTACCCACGTCATTTTGCACGGCCAGGAATCGAACCAGCAACCTTATGATTACTAGCCCGATTCCCTAACCGCTCAGCCACCTGCCTCACAACTTCGATTGTGTCAAAATGTCCGCCTTCGTCCCATGTCCCTTTTTGCGATGACCGGGATGTTGACAGATTGACGAATGGACTTGTGTCATAACTGTGACAACCTGTACAGCTGTCTAAACCAATGAAATAACACAAATGTGATTGTTTCGATCCGATACAATCTCAGAGAGAGGGAGGTAGTTTTGATCTGAAAACAAAACTCCAGACAGATCAAATTTAAATTCTAGGTTGTTTGTTCTTCTGTCAAACAACCTTCCCTTTATAATTTACAACATCACCCACAAAAGAACAAGTCGAGTCAACATTTGTATTCAGCACAGACATCCAGTTTGATAGTCGGGCGATAACTGTCAACTCTGAAGTGAAGAATAACTCAGAAATCTTATGGGCTTGCTTTTTATAAGGCACGATTATGACACTCCCGTCCTCTCTAATAAAAAGTGTCCTGGAGTTGTAAGTCGTCCTTAATGAGCTGGGAGCCTGCGACCGGCACAGACGTACTAGGTCATGAGTAGCTTACTCCAGTCTCTGTCAACTGGGGAGACAGACTTTGATTTAGTTCAAATCTCCATACTCAATTTACATTTCAAAAGGCATGATCCCTTTAATTTCCATGAAATTGGGGATGTATTAGCACGCGTTAGATACATGGAATTCGAAAAGAGGACCGATAGGATTCACACTCGAAGACATCACACATGGGAAATCAACATTGAAATCTCCCGATACATTCTGCGCCTCTCTCCTACCTTTCTATCATTATAACATGAAGCGCTCTCAGTCTCCAAGACTCCAAACAGCTTACCTGACTAATGTCGCATTTAAACAACCCCAAATATGATCTAAATTCACTTCTTAAAGGTTACCTGGTACTTGAACCTGTAAGGTTCAATGGGCTTCTTAATTTGAGTCTCTGGCAGTCTAAGTGCAGTCCTCTCTACTGACGGTTGACACTGTCACTGTGTCTCACATATTCAGTCTGGCGTCGTCTCTGTCTCTCAGCTTCCTTGCCTCAGGACAGACCCTGTCAAGACCGTGTCACTTCCTGTCTCGCATGATGAATTTCCAGTTGACAGGATGTGGACAACATGCTTCCAGAAACAGACTGGCCTCGCCCTAATTATTCACATTTACATGATGGACTTCTTTTAGGCCTGGGAGAAAACGGGGTCCAACAGGACGGAACACGTCAACTAATCATACAAGCAGCCCTCAAGACAATATGCAAAGATGTGGAGAAATGGGAGACAATGACCCAAGAAAAGTTTAAGTACAAACATACATTATTTTTTGACAAAATGTAATACAAATCTTTCTACTTTGGCCTGTGCAGTAATTCACTGGCATTTCAAGGACTTTGTCAGAATCACAACAGCAGCGAGACAGTGATGAAAGCAACAACGACAAGTGTCCCTTCCCACGTCCGTGTCACTTCCTGCAGCAGGCCCGTCACTCAGCCCTCTCTGCAGACTGACCCTGTGGCCACACAGCTGCTCTTTAACCCCACTGACCAGCCTGGCTGTCTGTAGCTAACATGGAAGGTTTGCTCCCTGTCCCTCTCTGGTCTCCTGAACCTCCCAGTGGTTCTAAACCTCCCAGTGATTCTAAGCCTGACTGCCTAACTTCATGTTCCTTCATCAGTCCTGGCGCAGACCAGAGGCTGGACGGAGGCTGGACGGACTCCACTACAAGCCCTCAGGGCTGTTCCAACTGCTCCGTCATGTCTCCAGCCAGCCCAGAAGACCGGAGCACACCGACTCTCGCTGTCAAGAGTCGCTGCCATTGCGTGCTCTCCAATGGGAGGCTGTATCTGGGCCAAGAGTCACAAACCCAGCCCTTAAATCTCCAGCCAAGTAATCTAAGCTGACAGCCGCAAAGCCAAGCAACAAGTATTTGGAGTTGATCAAACGCAGACATTATCGAATGCTAAAGATGTTTTCTTTTTGTTTTCCTCTTTGAGACATCGGCCAAAGCGCCGTTCCCATCATCAGTCCCCGTCTCGTGACATGATGAAGGCAGAGGGAGCAGAACGGCTTCATTACGGGAGCGCCCTCCCTACCCACACAACTGTAAAATTGGTTGCAGAGATGGTATCGATCCAGCCCCTCAACTGATGTTGTGATTGGACCCTCAAGCCTCAGGGCTGGCTCTCTCCACCAACTCATCAGGCACCCTCCGCAGGATCTAAAGCTCTCACCCGTTCAGAGTTCTTTAACATGCGATGCTTCGCATCCCTGCTTCGTGCAGATCGTGGGATCCCAACCCACAAACCAACTGTCACAGACTAATCCTCTCAATGCACCGATGTGACTGAAACCCTCTAAACAACACACACAGAAATGTTGAGCAGCGATACTCGTGTGAGGGCTTGGCCAGCGTGCCCGAGATCAACCATTTCATTTTTTTTTAAACGAAGGTCATTGGCGCTTCAGGTGGAAGATTATCGTCGAGTCTTCGACAGCACTCCATGCATCCGTCAATAATATTGAGTTGTGTAACCGTAAATAAACATTGGTGCTTCCTGACGTCTCCGAAGGGTCACCTTGGGGGAAGCGGGGCTGTGTAGGGGGTGAAGGAGAGGGGGACACTCATCCCAACCACACAGATTGGAGGTGCGGGGATGGAAAAGGAGATGAGGCAGACAAGGCGGCCGATGCAACCGGCCGTCGCGGACAATGATGGATCGCCTGGGGAACGCGGCCGCGCACGCCGCATTACCGCCACGTAATTGACTTTCAGGACGGGGACCCGCCCGGCCTCCAAGGGCTCGCGGTTTAGCCACAAGGTCGCGGGTTTGTTCAGGACGCCGGCGTTTACCGGGAGGATCATGTCACTAAGCCAGGGACCGCGGGCCAGGGGAGACGGTGGAGATAAGTCCATTACACATGACCTTGTGTCCCGCTCTACCTGTGGAAGTGCATCGTCCAGCGCCGTGTGTCCGGGACCCATCAGCCTTAATGAAAAGCTGCACGCGGCGGAGGTCAAGGAGCTCTCTCTCGGGAGCGGAAGACAACGCGTTTGATAATAACGACGTGTTACAGGTCCTCGTCGAGGCCTAATTTACTAGTCCCAACTTTTCTAAGAACGCCAGTGGGGTGATGAAATCCCGAGCACGTGTCCCCAGTCTAAGGAGTGAGGACACAGGGGCGGGAGGAGGAGACAGGGCCGGAGTGACATTGTGTCTGATTGGACGGGCTGTCTAATTGAGCTTGGCCTTCGGCCCCGGCCCAGTGACAGCCGCCGGTGTCATTACCCATCATGCACCTGTCAGTCCGTGATGGATGGACACACTCAGGAACCCAACGACTCTGTCGAGACGGTCCACTGTGTCGCTGTTGGTCGTCAACGACCCCTCCAGGATCCCACCAGCAAGAGGGAGAGCAGAGGTTTATTGAATGTCCACTCTGACCTCTTTGTCCACACACCACATGTCCACACCACGGGTAGGAAGGCAGACACACACACACACGCGCGGACACACACCTACTTACGCGTGGACACACACACACACACTGTCTATAAGAGATACACACCGTCTTCTCACACTACCAGCAGAAGCCCAGGCATCATTCTCATATCACCAGGATTCCACCAACAACCTTAGCGATGACAAAGCCGCTCTGAGCACAGAAGCATCTAATGACACACGAGACGGGAGTTGGTGCGGCGGTGTAGTGATTCCCAGCAGTGTTTCGTATTTAAACAGTGTAACTCCAAATGCCCTGGGGGTGCCACAGCACCAGCCAACAACTGACATAATGATTTATTTAACAGCTTTTGTTGGGAGAGAGGCTCTTGATTAGCAGCAGGAGACTCAGAGAAGCTCCCTCTGCAACCTAACGCTGCTTCTTCGTGACACTGGTCAAGGTCACTGACAGTTGTTAATTTTTGATTGCCTGGACCGGCGAAATATTCATGCCTGGAATGCGTCCGGAGAGATTCTAATTGAGTCCATAACTCCTGGACTCGGGACCGAACGTGTCCTGGGTCTTTGTTACGGTCTCCTGTTTGAATCGATGCACGGGTGTTTCCTGAAACGAATGAAGTGACAGACAGTGGAATCTATAGGAGGGAGGAAGATGGCGGGGGAGGAGGGAGGGGGGAGGGAGGAGGAGCAGCTGGAATGTCTCACTCGCTGCCATGCATACCTGATGATGGAGAGGAATGGAGGGAAAGAGGGGTGAAAGGCAGAAGGGATGGAGAGAGGGAGGGATGATGGAGGGATGATGGAGGGAAGGAAGAATGGAGGGATGATGGAGGGATGATGGAGGGATGAGGGAGGGATGATGGGGGGATGGGGGAGGGATGATGGAGGGATGATGGAGGGATGATAGAGGGATGATGAAGGGATGACGGAGGGATGCTGGAGCGATGCGAGGGTGGCATCTGAGAGAGCTCTGCCATGTTCTGCCCCTCAGGGTGACACCCCCTGTCTCATCCCTCCCCTCGTCCAGGATGAGACACCTCCCACCACCACCCCCCATCGAGAGTGAGCCCCCCGCTGCTCCACCCCTCCAGGGGGGACAAGAGAGAGAGATCTGGGAAGGATTGCGGTAGAAGGTCAGGAGGAGAATGTCAATGGAAACTAGAGACAGGTGGGGATTTTCCATTACATTTCTATTAGGGCTGTGACTCAAACACAGGACCTGGGCAGGGAAGCCATGCTGTCTCTGGAGGAGAAACTGAGACGTAAAACCAGCTGCTCTTACACGGCAAGACACAGCCAGAAACACCCACACACACACACACATACCCACACACACACACCCATACAAACACACACGTACCCACACACCCATACAAACACAGACACATGCACCCACACACATGCATTTAGGCACAAACACATGCACACCCATCCTCTCACACACCAAAGCACACACACACACACAACCAAACATACACACACATGCATCCACACACACTTGGGCACACACACAACCACACATGCACACACAAACAAACACACACCTGTGCACACACACACACCTGCCCACAGAGCTTTCTGCGAAGGTTCTCTCCAAACATCCGTCCCCACTGTGACTGTACTGGCAGGCTATGGAGGAAGATAAACCGACCAGAGCATAACTCCTGGCACCTCCTCTGAACAAGCCCTTCCTGCTCTGGAATACAAAACAACCTCAGCCCCAAGGAAAACCCCACTCAGAGGCTCTGTCAAAACACAACAACAGAAGAGAGAGAGAGAGAGAGAGAGAGGAGAGGGAGAGGGAGAGGGGAGAGAGAGAGAGAGAGAGAGAGAGAGGGAGAGGGGAGAGAGAGAGGGAGAGGGAGAGAGAGAGGGGAGAGAGAGAGAGAGAGAGAGAGAGGGAGAGGATTAATGCTTGCTGGGGGAAAATGACCTTTGAGGGATCTGCAGTGACTGAT
Organism: Mallotus villosus; assembly: GCA_903064625.1. NCBI lineage: Eukaryota > Metazoa > Chordata > Actinopteri > Osmeriformes > Salangidae > Mallotus > Mallotus villosus. The sequence goes on from CAEFZP010005716.1 coordinate 524,561, forward strand.
GAAGTAAACCAAATATATTGTGTATTTATCCTTCTGTTGTTCTGTTTATATATAGACATACAGTTAATATGCAGTGTATTCACATGTAGCCAAAACATGCTGATTTGTCATGTAAGAAGCCATGAGGACACAATGCCCATTCACACCCCTAAACATTAATTACGGATTTCAAACAGAAGCCAATCAATTGTTCCAAACTACAAACCCAGTATAAAGATAAACCAACAGACAGATAAGGAGCATGTGATAAAAGCGTCTGCTAAATGAATAAATGTAATGTAAATGTGAGAGATAAGGGAGGGTAAAAGAGTCAGAGACAGACACAGAGAACGAGCAGTGAGAGAGAGAAGAGCAAAAGAAAGGAGGGTTTTCCACTCAGAAAAACAATTCTCGTTCCAGTTCCTCCGTGTTCCTCCTTAGAGACCCGTCTTCTGTGAGGACCAGGGTATCAAACATGAAGCTTTCTCTTTAGAGCTCCTTCCCACCTGTCAGGATGATTTTAGGGATTCTCTTTCTGCACTGGCCAAGTCCCTGAGACAGAGGAATGGGAGGAAGGAGTGATGGAGGGATGGGACAGAGGAGTGACGGAGGGTGGAGGGTGATGAGGGGTGATAGAGAAGTGATTAAGGAGGGATGGAGGGGTGATGGAGGGATGGGATGGAGGAGTGATGAGGGGGGACGGAGGGAGGGAGAGGGGTGATAGAGGAGTGATAGAGGAGTGATAAAGGAGGGATGGAGGGGTGATGGAGGGATGGGACGGGAGGGATGGGGGGTGACGGAGGGAAGGAGAGGGGTGATAGAGGAGTGATAGAGAACTGATAAAGGAGGGGTGGAGGGGTGATGGGGAGGGGAGAGGGGTGTGGGAGTGATGAGGATGATGGACTGATAAAGGAGGGGTGGGAGGGGTGGGGGGATATTAGGGGACGGAGTGAGAGAGGGAGCAGGCTGAAGATGTCACAGCCATCTGATAACAGCATGATCAGGATGGAGGACGTCTCACGCACCTCAACAATGACTGACGGAGGTCAAGGTTACACCGTGAGATATCAGAGCTTAGTCTACTCTATAGTCCAGTCTATCGGCCGTTGTTATTTCCCGGTGCATAATTGATCACTGAATCACACTGATTGGCAAGATAGCGTTAGTGGCCACTTAAGCTCTAAAAGCCAAACCCCAGAAAGATCCAGACCTCCAGGAACAGGCTTGCTGAAAGATCCAGACCTCCAGTAACAGGCTTGCTCGAGGCCTGTTTTTCACAGACTTAATGACTTGTGAATCACGTCCCAGTGGCTTGCATCCAGTGTCAACATTCCATTAAAATGAGCTCTGACCGAGTTGTACTTAAACAGATTCATTAACCAGTAATCATGTGACGGTCTCACATTCTCCCCTCAGTGACTCAGTGCTTCTCATGAATACTGATTAAGAAGCTGATTAAATCCTTGCGGCATAGCTCACAGGAGAGCTGAAAACGGTAACCTTAACGTGTGTTATTGGCGAGGTAGGTCGCGGGCCGTGACCCACAGGATCTTTAAATCTCACTTGGACACGCTCTCCTGTCAGTCACGTGTCACGACTGAAGTTAGGAAGGCAGAGGATTAGCAGACTGCAGTCAAAGCGTCACCGATGGGTATCAGAGCGCACACTCCGAAAAATACATTACCACCAAACAGGTGTGGAGACGAAGCCCTGAAAGCAAACTAAAGTTGTAATCAAGCTCGATGCTTTTGGTCTTTTGTTCTTTCTTCTTTGTTCTTTTGTTCAATCTCAGTTTTGAGAGGATTTAACAAGCGCTCAATTAGAACCATAGATATCTCATTAGTCCCCAGACTAACACACAGGCCACGTCAACAGGTTTTAATACATCAAGTTAACGCGCAAAGACAAACATTCAATAACCCCTTTTTGATTCCTTTCAGTTGTCTGGACGTAGGAGAAATTAATTACACAGCTATTAGTCATGAACATACTTGATGAATGTTCATCGTGGTGCCATGGAATTTTCTACATCTGAACTAATGAGAAAATACGCCATCTGCTTCACACACATGCTACACAATGCCTTTCCCAACATCTCTGCAGTTCTAGAATATAGAATGCATCTGAAGTAGAACATGTCTGCAGTTGTAGAATGTAGAACCATTTATCTGAGCTAGAATGTCACAACAATTCTAGAATACAGGAGACGAGGCAGTAATACATGCAGTCCTAAAAAATACTTCCTCTGAGTTGGAATTTGAACTTTAATACTGATACTTTATAGAGATAAAACATATTGACGAGCACAACGAATATGAGCGCTTCCACAAACCCTCTATGGATTCTTATATCAGCTTACTCACACAATGAGGTATAAACACGCTGGATAGTTTCACTTCAAGTGAACATCCAGTCCTTGCTTCAGGGGTAATTCCCAGATAAGAGAGTCGACAGACATGACGAGGGACAATTTCCCAGGCACTGTACACGTGGGGATGGGTGATATCGCGCCATACGCGATTGAGAGCAAATTCAAAATGTTTCAATGACTCCTGAATAAAACATGTGAAGGGAAATAGAGCTCGTATCAATGAGAATATTAAACGAATAGAAGAGATTGAGAGATGTAATTATTAAACGATCTGGGAGTAGACCTGTTCTATATCTCCTGTGACCCTCCAACGATCTCCGTGATGGGTTTACTGCATTCGCTTCGGACCATGAAGTCTGTGAAGACTGTTTGAACTGTGGGCAGGGGTTAATAACACCCTCGCTTCTCTTAACTCTGACACCCTTATCAATCCAACTTTCATTCACACCAGCTGAAATCTAGGTTGTGCCGTACTTGTGCACATCTTCCTATATACGAAGAGGGATATGAAGATATATAGAACAACGTCAATCAAATCACATTTATAACTGTTCCCAAACTCATTGTAGAAGAACTACGCTTCACTGATTAGATTGACTTGGCTTTATTCCTCCATTTTGTGTCAACATCAACAACGTGAAAAACTATATGAGAAAAATACGAACAGAAATATTGTAAATACACAGAAATACAATATCCTACACATTACACACATATTAAACAAAGTTGACAGACATACCGTGTGCGCCTTCTTTCTTTGTTGGGAAGAGTTAGCTTTAAATAATATTGTCCGTCATATTCAACCAGGGAGAGTACCGCGAAAAAGCATAACTGACAGCCCTTATTCTAACAGAATCACGTGAACGCACGTCACAAACGATACACATTTTCACCAGTAGTTGGCGGCGGCGCCACACCTATTTAGCTCTATATTCATTAATTATCACCAAAATAAAATATGCTTCTGAGACAGCTACACTGCCACCAAAATTACAAAAATTGTATAAACCATATTCAAACAAATTGTTACAATGCTGTAATTTTCAATAAATCAAAATGACAATAAACTTTCACAAGCCACGTGTTTTTCTGACCCTTTTAAAATTAACATGAACTTAAAACAACACTTTGGCATGTGTTTAATAGTCTCTTCTGGAACTACTTCTTAAACCGTAGTTTAGGAATCATTCTCGACTAGTACAACTAGTTTTTGGACTGGTCTTTCAAGAAGAGATGGTCGTGTCAACCTTTCTTCCCCAAGTTTCTCTGTCCCATTTGAATCTTGACTTTCCGCACGAGGCCATCATCATCTTCACCTGCTTCAACCACTCTGGCCAATGTCCACTCATCTCTGGGAATATTTGCTGGCACCCATTATCCAGTATCCACTGGCCCTGAGTTCGTTCAGAGTTTGGCCACGGCTTTGGTGCTGTGTTTTCTTGTGACAGTTGTCCAATACCAGTTGTGTAATAATTCCTTCCTTAGGAAGTATTACTGGATGTTTCAACTCAAATGATGCTGTAGACTTTCTTAGCCGTCCTCCAACCCTGAGCAGCCCATCTACAAGAATAGGATCTAGTTGGTACATCTTGTGAGTTGTTGGTAGCTTAGCAGATTTGTTACTGAAGCGTTTCAATTCTTCTTCAAAGGCTCCCTTTTGAGCTGCTTGAATGAGAGTAAATGCAGCTTTTCTTCTTTCTTCAACCGTTATGGGCCCTGACTTGTCTCTTTTAGTCAGTCTTTGGATCCGAGCAATGACTTTAGTAGCTGTGTCCCAATCAGGCAATCCTGACAACCTTTCCAGGAAGTTATCACTTTCAAAAACATCCGTTTTAAGGACCTTGACCTCTGGGTCACCTACAAGTAGCTCTGGGGATCCCTGGTTGGTAACAATGTCTCTTTGCCATAAAAATGTAGGTCCAGTGAGCCAGTTGGAATCAATAAGATCTGCCACCTTGAGGCCTCTGGATGCATGGTCGGCAGGGTTTTGATTTGTTTCAATGTAGAACCATTGCTTTGGATCAGTAGCCTCTCTTATTCTCTGGACACGATTAGCGACAAAAACATGAAAACGCCGGGCTTCGTTCTTAATATAGCCGAGCACGACCTGTGAATCTGTCCAGAAAAACTCCTCATCTATCTTCAGCTCAAGCTCTTCTCTGAGGATGTTACTCACTGCAGCAGAAACTGCGGCTGCAGTTAGCTCGAGGCGTGGTATGGTGACATGCTTGTAGGTGCGACTCTTGCCTTACCCATGACAAACGCACAATGTACTTTTTCCTCAGCAACAATCCTGATGTATGAACATTGACCATAACCGTAGTTGCTGGCATCAGAAAAATGATGCAGTTCTATTTTTTGAATTTTTCCAATGTTTTGTGGGATGAAGCACCTTGGTATTTCAATTTTTTGAAGATTCTTCAAGTCATTTACCCATGCTTCCCACTGTGGCTGTAGTTCAGAAGAGAGAGGTTCATCCCATCCAACGCCCCGTTTGCACATTTCCTGCAGCACTCTTTTTCCTGTCAAGATGTATGGAGAGATAAATCCTAGCGGGTCATAAACACTTGCAACTGTCGATAGGATTCCTCGCCTAGTGGCTGCCTTTTCTCTAAGGACGACGTTGAATGAAAATACATCTGATTCTACTTTCCACTTCACACCTAGTACACTCTGTACTGGAACTTCATTGTAGTTCAGATCTACCTCCTTCTTGACATTGGCACATTCACTCTCTGGAATCGTGCTCAAACGTCGCTGTTGTTGCACACAAATTTGTGTAGGCGCAGTTTTCCCTTAGCACACATTTCTTGTGCTTCTCTGACCAGCTGTCTTGCCTTTTCAACTGACTCAACACTGACTAGCCCATCATCCACGTAAAAATTCCTTTGGATAAAGCTTGCTGCTAATGGGTAGTCCCTTTCATGTTGACTGGCCAGATGTTTCATGCCATAATTGGCACATCCCGGAGATGATGCTGCTCCGAAAATGTGCACTCTCATGCGATATTCTTTGGGCTCACTCTCTGTGTTTCCATTTTCCCACCAGAGGAACCTCAAGAAATCTCGATCTTCTTGGCTGACGTGGAAGCGGTGGAACATTTTCTCGACATCGCAGATAATTGCGATTTCGCGCTCACGGAATCGACACAGAACCCCGGTCAGTCCATTTGTTAAGTCAGGTCCTGTGAGTAGGTGATCATTTAGAGAAGTGTCTCCAAATCGTGCAGAGCAGTCGAAAACAACCCTTATTTTTTCAGGTTTCCTGGGATGATACACCCCGTGATGTGGAATGTACCATGTACTGCCTGGTTTTGTTGTAGTGTCGACTTCTTCAGCATCACAATCCTTGAATACACCATCCATGAATTTTACATAATCCTCTTTGTACTTGGGATTTTTGTCCATTTTTCTTTCAGATGCTTAAGTCGAACTGTAGCAAGCTGCTTGTTGTTTTGAAGTTCAGGACGCTCTCTGAAAGGTAGGGGCATTTCCAAATGACCGTCATTATCGTATTCGATTTTCCCTTTCAATAGCTGAAGAAACTGAATGTCCTCTTGGGATATGTTCCTGTCTCTGGGGTTTGTGTCCTGAAAATCTGTTTCCAATGCCTTAATCACAGATGCAGGTGTGATAACAGGAAGCTCTTTTACAGAAATACGATGGCAGATCCCTGTCACATCGCTAGCATTCGTCCACGGATTTCTGGATCCCACTATACTCCAGCCCAACTCAGTTTTTACTGCATATGGCTCATTATTGTCTCCTGACACTACCTGTATTGGTTTAGAGCCCTGGCGCAGTCATAGCCAATCAGGAGTCCAGCAGGACAGGCCAACAGATCTGGCATCTCATTTGCAATGCTGAGTAGGTGAGACCAGGCTTTGGCTGTTTCAGAGGTGGGAATACTACTTTCTTCCAGCGGTATGTATTCTTGTGTATATGCGGGTGGTAGCTCAATATAGTTTCTGTGAATGATATCCTCTCACCTTGAGGCCACTCACTTTTGGCAGTGAGCTATTGACCCTCTGTCAGTCATCGTGACAACTTCAATTTAACGGGTTCTGTATCTGCTTGAAGATTTTCACAAATATCATGGTCAATAAATGTGTTACTGCTCTGTGTGTCCAGTAGTGCGTACACCAACCTTTCTGGACTGCCTTCTGAGGAACAGGAGAGCCAAACTGGAACAATCATGGATGTGCGATTACTGTTGTCTGCTCTCACACTGCATGAGAGAGTGGAAGCACTTTCCTCTTCTGTTTGTGTTTCGGGCCTCTCCTTTTGAGGACGTTCTTCATGAAGTGGAGTGGGATGGCTGCGCCTGCAGATGTTGCAACTGGCCCTCTGACGGCAGTTTTTGAGACATGACCAACCCTCAGGCAGCCAAAAACACATTTTGTTATCCATGACAAATCTTTTTCTTTCTTCTAGCGGCATAGCTGCAAATGTATCACACTTGTATATGTAGTGTTGCTGTTTACAACAAATACATTCAACTTGCCTTTTTGTCTGAGGAGAAGAAGAGCTGACCTTCGAAGCTTTATTACTGTTTGATGCACTTGAGTCCTTGGAGTTAGGTGTTGAAGTCACTTGTGTTGATGCCACGAAGACACGGGCGTTGATGTGTCCTTTTTCCTTCACAGGTTTTTCATCTGTATTTTTCAGTGCAAAGAGAGAGGAGACTGGATTGCAGGCTATGCGTGCCTCTTCTGCTACAAGGATGAAAAATCCTTGAAATCTGGATATTGCTTGCCTTGATCCAATACTTTGGTGACATGCCGGTTCCAGCGGGTCGTTAGCCAGTCAGGAAGTTTCAGTAGTAACCTTTGATTCTCTTCACAGTCATCCAAAACCTCAGACCTTGCACGTGGGGCATTGCATTGTTACAACAAATGAGAAAATCACTTAACTCCCTTAATTTAAGAGAATCCTTCGGTCCAATTTTGGCCAGTTATTCAGTTTTCCCCTAAATGCTCTTTGGACTATGAAGGGTGACCATAGCGCTTTCTTAGAGCATCCCAAGCTTGAGTGTATGCTTCTCCATCGCTTCTGTAAAATGTCCCTTCTAACACACTTAGTGCTTCTCCACTTACATATTTTTTCAAATAGAATAGCCTCTGAGCTGGATCTGTACAACTGGTTTCAATGAGGGCTTTGAAACAGGTGCTCCATTCAGTGAATTTTAATGGGTCGCCTGTAAATACAAAGGGCTCTGGTGCTGGAAGTCTGGTCATAGCTAAGGATTCCTTTAATGCTTGGACCAACATAGCTTCATTTTCCATTTCTCAGCTTTTATTTCAGAGGGAGGCATGACTGACGTGGTTTGGTAAACCTTGGCATTTTTGCTTTCAGAATTTTGGGGATGGAGCGTATTCTTGAGTGTATTCCTTTTCTGAGCAAAAGGGGACTGGGCCACTGCTTCGCTGGGTTGGAGGCTGACGTAGAGGAGAAGTGCCTTTACTTCTTCATCTAATATTTCAGCATTCAATTTTGATTCCTCTTCAGCATAAACATTATATTCAGCCTCTATTGCTTCAAGATCCCTTTTATCTTCCAGCATTTTTAGCTTCTCCTGCTGAGCTAGCACCTCCTTCTTCTGAGCGGATATTTCCCATTCCCTGTTAATTTCAGCTCGTTTTGATGCCAAACGTGCTGCTGCATCTGTCCTTTTTACAGACACCACAGTACCTTGCTGACTACTTTTCCAGCTCTAGACACAGTCGAGCCATAATAGATCTGGCGTCTTCTCTTTGGAGTAACTGACTGAGTGATTCTTTCACTGCCACTGCATCAAACTCCTCTGTGTCGACTTCTGAATATCGCTTTTAAGGAGAATGATTATTTCAGTAGTAACTGAGGTGCAGCTGTCCATTTTTCTTCTTATGTCTTGAGAGGGTGCGGTCAGTGCACGTAAGCTCTCATACTCTTGTTTCAGCTCTGCCTCACAATTTTTAATTGATTTTGTCAATTCACCAACTCAGATTTAGAGCACGCATTCTTCAGTTTAGATCTCACAAGCTGAGTCTCTGCTTTGAATTTGACATAATCTATCAGAAAGTTTCTTTCATTTCTTGTGATCTCACTCGCTTTAGCTCAAGCATTTTTCCTGTGAGGGTGTTTTCCCTTTCTGATCGTCTCACTTCCTTTTCAACCGGAGGTGCTTGCTCCTCAAGTCCTATTTTGTGTATTTCCAAATCTGCATGGATTTGTCCTATGCGTTCTTCAATTTGCTGTCTTTCTGATTCTTCAATGTCAGCTTCTAACTTATTTTCTAATTGTGCCTTCTCAGTTTCCAGAGCCAAAGTACTTCATGTAGTACTCGAGTATCTGAGTTACTCTGCTCCATTTTCACAATTACTTTGAAATCACTGTTTAAATATTAGACACTTTTCTCAACTGACAATGTTTTCAAACTTGAAAGATTTATCCATTATTTATGACTTATTGCAAAACATCCTTTTCCAAAAGAGTCACACTTTTGCCTTCTCTTCATTGTGTAAGCGGCTGTTCAAGTATATCTTCTATGTGGATTTCGATAGGCCTAATGGAGTTTGAAGTATAGCCGTTTTTGAGACGTTGGAATGATGTCGGCATGGCTCGTTAAGTCCGTTAATGGCGACATCACATCTTCATTTTCTCGTGCGTAACCGTTATTCACTTCTTCTCCTTTGGCTACTTTTTCCACTTCAGCTCTCGTTGCTACGTTTTTCACTATAACTGTTCCCAAACTCATTGTAGAAGAACTACGCTTCACTGATTAGATTGACTTGGCTTTATTCCTCCATTTTGTGTCAACATCAACAACGTGAAAAACTATATGAGAAAAATACGAACAGAAATATTGTAAATACACAGAAATACAATATCCTACACATTACACACATATTAACAAAGTTGACAGACTACCGTGTGCGCCTTCTTTCTTTGTTGGGAAGAGTTAGCTTAAATAATATTGTCCGTCATATTCAACCAGGGAGAGTACCGCGAAAAAGCATAACTGACAGCCCTTATTCTAACAGAATCACGTGAACGCACGTCACAAACGATACACATTTTCACCAGTAGTTGGCGGCGGCGCCACACCTATTTAGCTCTATATTCATTAATTATCACCAAAATAAA